>OZ012670.1:56293240-56860288 GCA_963942505.1 Lordithon lunulatus
ATTATAAAATACCAAATATAAATTATTATTCATGTTAGTGATACATTAGGAACATATACAGGACTTCCCAAAAGTCCTGTGTATGTTCTATAAGTTTTGAACGAGTGTAGAAAAAAAAAATTGAAATTTTGGGGATCACGAAAGAGTCATAAAAACTACATTCTTAGATAGTTTCGAACTTTTTTTACATATGTGTTACTCACGACTATTGAGTAACAACTGATGCCATCAGTTATCACTAAGAAGTAACGAATTCTAATTCATATATAAATGTGAACCCACCTCTTAGCAATCTACATATCTAGATTTCGATCTTATTAGATCTCGTCAGTGTAGCTCAGCTAGTGAGGATGAATTCACACAATATCTCAAGTGAATTCTAATTGTTTTTTTTTTCAAGGTATGGAGTTTCCTTGATAAATTTTCCTGAACAATAAATTTGTTAGCTATTAAATGCTTAAAAAAAAAAGTTAATTATTTGATAAAGCTTTTTGCTGTTCTAAAATTCAATTTTGTCATACATATTCATTACTCACGGCTATTGAGTAACAATTTTTTTCTTTTCAATAAGACTAAGATATATTTATAAATATATATATACATATATATATATATATATATATATATATATATATATATATATATATAAATGTAATACAGATGGTTAAAATACAAATTCTTTCCTACAAGCAAATGGACCATAGTTTCCTCGTTGAAGGGCTGTTCGTCTGCGTGGTTCAGAAAACTGCTTCCATTGTTCTTTGTCTTCCATGTAACGTGGAGTTTTTTTAGGGAATGTCCACCCCAACATTTTTAAATATTAACCCTTGTTGGGTTTCACCTTATTTTAAAGATAATGTAAAAAGAAACACATCGGCATAAACTAAAATTAGATATCTTAATTCTTTCAAAATTATTATGAGGGCCTTAAGTATTATCGAGCTAATCCGATGACTGGGAACTGCGTAAGTGTACCGATTTATAAACCAAATGTTTTGTGACATGACTTACACTTTCTTTCTTAACCGGAAGTATAGTTTGGCCTGTTGTGCTGTACAAGCATTTTTCAGACATCGGATTAGCTTTATAATAGCTTAAGGCCCTCATAATAATTTTGAATGAATTAAGATATCCGATTTTAGTTTATGCCGATGTGTTTCTTTTTACATTATCTTTAAAATAAGGTGAAACCCAACAAGGGTTAATATTTAAAAATGTTGGGGTGGACATCCCCTAAAAAAACTCCACGTTACATGGAAGACAAAGGACAATGGAAGCAGTTTTCTGAACCACGCAGACAAACAGCCCTTCAACGAGGAAACTATGGTCCATTTGCTTGTAGGAAATGATTTGTATTTTAACCATCTGTATTACATATCACTATTTATCACTATTTATCACTATTTATCACTATCTTTAAAATAAGGTGAAACACCGCAGGAGTTGATAATGGCTAGAGCGTAGTCGAAAATATTCGCAAATAACAATAAACAAGTGATAAAAAAACAAAGAAAAAATTTGTTTTAATTATTATTATCATAAATAATGTGCTTGAATACCAGTAACGTGTGTGATATTATAATTCCACCAAATTTACAATGGAAATCATATCAGCAAACCATTACGAAGTAGTAATTTCATATAGAAGTCAACACCACAACATCCATTAGTCGAATTCCACCAAAGAGCCACTTTAAACCCCTTGCCGGACGCAATCACACCACTCTTGTTATATTTTTTTTATCTGGCCAACAGAATTGAATTCGTACCAGCGTCAATTGTAGTTTGTCGTGGAGTTTTATCGTTTACAATATGCTAGGAGGGCCCTCGTCGGGGGGTTATCAAAAGGAAAACGGGCGGCCATGGCGGGGACATCCACCGCATTATTGCCGTCTTATCACTTATTCCCCGCACTGTTTTCCTTCTAATCTCGTTGGAAATATAGGCGGCGACTCTGACTGCGTTATTTCGGCCGTCGCGACCGCCACGACCTACAATTTTCCTCACAGACAGAGATTGCACGACACAAGTTTGTGCTTTTTTATTTGTGTGTTTATCTGAGCAAGAGATACAAATGGTTGGGAGATGATTAAAGTAGAATGATTTTAAAATGTATTCTGAATTTTTTATAAAATAAAATGCAGTTTACTATAGGTAAAGCTATAGTTCAGCAACTCTCTATTCCCACAACACTACACTGTCCTTAAATATACGTCGGTATTAAATATATATATACATATATATATATATATATATATATATATATATATATATATATATATATATGTATATATATATATATATATATATATATATATATGTATATATATATATTGCTCATTCAAAAATGATTAAAATAAATTGACATTCTCATTAAAAGTTGTCAATTTAAAATCAAAAATCGACATATCCGAGCAATTTTTGCAAAATTCCTAAATATAGTTTTTTTTTCGAATTTATTCCATACACACCCAGCTCAGTGGCCGAGTGGTTAGAGGCGTCGTCCGTCTCGTACTGAGCATTGGGGAGCCTGAGTTCGATCCCCAGTGGGGAGCGAATTTTTGCGAATCACTTTTCACAGTTTTTCAGAGCTTTTCTGTGAAGTTAAGGTAAATACCGGGTGATTAAACTCCTCTGAGCTTCTCCCTTGACCTCACGGCCCTATAAAGATAGAAGTTTTTTTTATTTTTTTATTCCATACTTTAGGGACACCCTGTATATACAACTTTTCAACCCTAAATCTAACTTTATGTCCATATTATCGGATGCAACGAATCGGAAATTAGAATTCTATCTCGAGTTATGAAAAACGTTGTTGTTAGGGTCGAAAATAACGGCATTGTTGTTTTGTAAAAGTTTTCTATTATTCTTGTGTGAGAAAACTTTCCACTTTCATCGTTGTTTTTAAAATCTCTTTAAACTCCGTGCTTGTTCAATATTGCCGGCAAACCTGACTTCATTTCGATTGCTTAAAGCATCCATCCGTCTTCCTGACGTCTCACTTTCGTTTTACTTTCGCCCCCTCAAAGTAGGCGGACAAATAGGGTCGCAGTCACATTCTTATCGGCCGTCTATACATTATTACAGTGCGTTAAATCTCTACGGGAAACTAACCATCTATATAAATTATCTGTTGATCCTTTATTATGTAGTATAAAATCATTTTTGAATTCGTCCACCTTTAAATATCTCGAATTGAATACATGACTTACCCCTGGTATTCATCAACATTCTATAAATCTATCAATAGCTATTGAACCCTAAAAGGCACCTTACACGGTCAATAATACTGTCAATCCTAGTACTGTCAATATTTGCTTCAATCCTCCTTTTATATTTATCAAGTAATCAATTATCCAGATAAAGATCAGTATTCCCTTCATTACATCATCAATATACATTACACAATGAGTAATACTGGCAATATTTTAGAATAATGAACATTTTAAACATATTATCATACAGTAAAACTGTCATTATTCTAAAATATTGACAGTAATATTGATCGTGTAAGGTGCCTTATAAGTATTCGTTGTTATAGCAACAATAAATAAATTATCTAGGGAATGTAGTTACTTTAAATTCGCTCTATTGAAAAATGAAACAAAAGGTGTCATCAAAGCTCCAATCAGAAGCGTTATTCAAGATTTGTTTTGACATATTCTGTCACATTGACATTTTAAATTTATCCATTCAATAGCTTATGGGACCTATAAAGTTTATTGGATGTTGGTTGGATGAGACTGACAAAAATTATTATGAATACCAGCAATATCAATTTATAGCTATATGTATCGCAAAAACGATAGATATAAAGGCACCTTACACGGTCAATATTACTGTCAATCCCAGTACTGTCAGTATTTGCTTGAATTCTCCTTCAATATTTATCAAGTAATCAATTATCCGGATATACATCAGTATTCTCTTCATTTCATCGTTACTATACCTTACACGATAAGTAATACTGTTAATATTTTAGAATAATGAAAATTTTAAACATATTATTGCATAGTAATACTGTCATTAACCTAAAATATTGACAGTATTATTGATCGTGTAAGGTGCCTTATAGATATAAATTGATGATTTGGTTTATTTATCTGTTTTTGTACAGTTTAATTTTATAAACCGTGTCCGAATTAAACCTTTCATGTCAACATTCGTGACATTCAAATACACAGCAATTACCATTGAAATGAGTTAGGTTCTAATTAATTATTAATCACGCTGTAACTTTTAAACAGGATCAGGTGTAATGTCGGGGTTAATTTGTAGCAATATTACGTCTACTGCTGCGAAAACGTTTATTTTTCTCAAGCGTAAATTTGGATTGGAGTAATTGATAATTAAGTCGGGAGCGAGGGAGATGTCGTGGCGAGGGGCGCGCGCGTTACCTCCACAGGTTCTCGCTTAAATAACCGGCGCCCCCACTCGAAGTTTAATTAATCCGGAAGGCGGCAAACAAGTTGATGGTGTTTGCTCAGGCGCCAGAATTTACACGCAAACACTAAGCAGGCACATATGGGTAGCGTGTATTTAAAGAAGTAATCGTGTTTCATTGTGAAGGGGTGTATTGAAAAGTGTGCGGACTATAAAATCTTTTACAAGCGTTTCTATCTGTGATAAGATATTGTAATCTTACCTTAACTAGCATATTTTGGATTATAATAGGGGTACCCTCTAATGAACACAACGCTATTATTGTTGCTAGAGTTGTTGTATAGGAATATAAAATAATATTGCGATCTTTGTCGTGCATTATGAAAACTCGATTTCTGTCTCAAATATTTCATAATGGCCGACGACGATCCTGAAACAAAAAGTCGGTAATGAAGCGTGCGTTTGCGGAAAAAGGCCAATTTTTGTTTCGTACACATTTATTATACAAAATGGCTTTCGATGCATGCATTTACACTTATAACACATAAATGTGTTCTAAATGTATATAAGTAGTGAAATGTTGCGGTATAATAGTGTGATATGTGTAGAGTGGATTAGAAATTATGGAATATGAATATATATAGTTTTTGTCTTATATGTAAGTATTTTATACTATTTTATAACACTATAACATTCAATAACAGAACTCATTTTCTTATGAACACTTAATACATACGATGTTGGTAGACGCCGCATATAATTTTAAAAACAGGATCACTTAATACATACGATGTTGGTGGACCGCCACGTATAATTTAAAAAGCAGGGCGCCCAAAGGGATCAAAAGTTTGGCAATCCTTGCTATATATGGACGCCTTTCTGCAGAAAGGAACCAATCCACCTAATATTAAAGTTGAGAAAACAGATTTATATAAAGATTTACACAAAGATTTACATAAATTAAAAAATATATATAAGTGTGAACCCACCTCTTAGCAATCTACATATCTAGATTTCGATCTTATTAGATCTCGTCAGTGTAGCTCAGCTAGTGAGGATGAATTCACACAAAATCTCGAGTGGTTATATACAAAAACAGTACAACTTACCCTCTAGAGGGCACTACCCGGTGATCCTGATAACATGAGCATGTTGACGGTTATTGCCATATGGGTGTGCATTGCTAATTGATGTGGTGCCGCCAGATGGCGTTTAACTTCCCTCTACGAGGGTAAGTTGTACTGTTTTTAAATTAAAAAATATCTATTCGTCTCGGGGTAATTTTGTGGACTTGGTAAAATATTGTAACTAGGAAAATTGTATTTCACGATATAAAGTCGTGTGTTGCCTATTTTTTTATGTCTTCCAATTACAATGAAGATTCCACAAAAATATTGTTATAAAAAGTGCAGCAATGCGGTGGTAAAGCCAAAGAAGTGATGAAAAATTAAATTAAAATTGTCTTATTTATATCCTATCACTAGTTGGATAGACAATTTCGAACCAAATAAAAAATCTTTATACAATTTTACCCTCAAATGTAAAACATTTATACTTTTTTATTTAAAGTGGTGTATAATATCTTCAGCCACTTTTTTTTAGATAATGATATATATATATATATATATATATATATATGATAATACCAACCGGACTATGCCCGGGCATAGTTTGATTGCTATGGAACACCGGCCCACCCCACCCCACCATAGTTTTTTTTCTATATATACAGTCGATTTACATTCTTTAAACAACTTCAAAAAGAGTGTTATCCCATGAAAAACTGTGCGAACGAAGGTGGGGTGGGCGGGTGGCCCATACCAACCGGACTATGCCCATTCACTGTTTCAAACGACTTGAACTATGCACTACATTGTTTCTCACATTTTTTTACGAATTAGACGTAAATTAATAAATTTTTTAACGTCTAATTCATAAAAAAAATGTGAGAAACAATGTAGTGCATAGTTCAAGTCGTTTGACACAGTGGACGGGCATAGTCCGGTTGGTATGGGCCACCCGCCCACCCCACCTTCGTCCGCACAGTTTTTTCATGGGATAACACTCTTTTTGAAGTTGTTTAAACAATGTGAATCGACTGTATATATAGAAAAAAACTATGCGAACAAAGGTGGGGTGGGCGGGTGTTCCATAGCAATCACACTATGCCCATCCACTATTTCCAATGACTTGAACTCTGCACTACATGTTATTTTATGATAATTTTTATAAATCAAACAAGGAGAAATTAATGAAATTGTTTTGATCATAGAAAATTTTGGATAACAGTGTGGGGCAGAGTATAAGTCATTTTAAATAGTGAACGGGTATAGTCTGGTTGGTAGGAGACACCCGCCCACCCCACCTATGCTCGCATAATTATCTTAGATGGATACAGTTGATTTATATTGTTTAAACAATTCCTAAGAGATTGTTACCCATGAAAAAAATTATGTCAAAAAAAAAGGGGAGGGTGGGTGGTCCATACCAACCATACTATGCCCGTCCACTATTTCTAATGAATTGAACTCTACATTGTTATGCGTAACTTTCTTTGATTAAATTAATTTAGTTAATTAGTGTATACCTAATTCGTCAAAAAAATGATTGAAACGATGTAATACATAGTTCAAGTCGTTTGAAATAGTGGACTGACATAGTCGGGTTGGTAGGGGGAGTCCTCCCACCCCACCTCTGTTTGCATAGTTTCTTTTTCAATGCATACAGTTGATTAACGTTGTTTAAACAACTCCAAAAAGAGTGTTATCCCATGAAAAAACTGTGCGAACGAAGGTGGGGTGGGCGGGTGGCCCTTACCAACCATACTGTGCCCGTCCACTGTTTCAAACGACTTGAACTATGCACTACATTGTTTCTCAAATTTTTTTTATGCATTAGACGTAAATTATTAAATTTATTAATTTACGTCTAATTCATAAATTTATTAATTTACGTCTAATTCGTAAAAAAAAGTGAGAAACAATGTAGTGCATAGTTCAAGTCGTTTAAAACAGTGAACGGGCATAGTCCGGTTGGTATGGGACACCCGCCCACCCCACCTTTGTTCGCATAGTTTTTTCATGGAATAACACTGTTTTTGAAGTTGTGTAAACAGTGTGAATAGACTGTATATACAGAAAAAAAACTATGCGAACAAAGGTGGGGTGGGCGGGTGTTCCATAGCAATCACACTATGCCCATCCACTATTTCCAATGACTTGAACTCTGCACTACATGTTATTTTATGATAATTTTTATAAATCAAACAAGGATAAATTAATGAAATGTTTTAATCATAGAAAGTTTTGGATATCAGTGTGGGGCAGAGTATAAGTCATTTTAAATAGTGAACGGGTATAGTCTGGTTGGTAGGAGACACCCGCCCACCCCACCTATGCTCGCATAATTTTCTTAGATAGATACAGTTGATTTATATTGTTTAAACAACTAAGAGATTGTTATCCTAAAAAAACTATGCCATGAAAGCAGGGGTGGGTGGGTGAGCAATACCAACCAGACTATGCCCATCCACTATTTCTAATGAATTGAACTCTACACTACATTGTTATCCGTAACTTTCCTTAATTAAATTAATTATGTTAATTAGTGTATGCCTAATTCGTCAAAAAAATTATTGAAACGATGTAGTACATAGTTCAAGTCGTTTGAAATAGTGGACTGACATAGTCGGGTTGGTAGGGGGAGTCCTCCCACCCCACCTCTGTTCGCATAGTTTTTTTTTCAATGCATACAGTTGATTAACGTTGTTTAAACAACTACCAAAAGAGTGTTATCCCATGAAAAAACTGTGCGAACGAAGGTGGGGTGGGCGGGTGGCCCATACCAACCGGACTATGCCCGTCCACTGTTTCAAACGACTTAAACTCTGCACTATACTGCTATCCATCAACTTTCTATGATTTAATTAATTTCTTTTATTAATTTACGTCTAATTCGTAAAAAAAATGTGAGAAACAATGTAGTGCATAGTTCAAGTCGTTTGAAACAGTGGACGGGCATAGTCCGGTTGGTATGGGCCACCCGCCCACCCCACCTTCGTTCGCACAGTTTTTTTCATGGGATAACACTCTTTTTGGAGTTGTTTAAACAATGTGAATCGCCTGTATATATAGAAAAAATCTACCCTCCCCACCTGCGTTCGCATAGTTTTTTCATAGGATAATACGTTTCATTTTGTTGTTGAAACTAGCATTGTTTCAACAACAAAATGAAGATACTTTTGTATACGTTTATAGTTAGTAGTTAATAATTTCATTAAAACATTTTTTTAAACACATTGCATTGGTCTGCGGTTTCTCGCTTCATTTATATATATATATATATATATATATATATATATATATATATATATATATGTATATAAATATATATATATATATATATATATATATATATATATATATATATATACATACATATATATGATTCCAACTGTTTGTTTTCAGGGGTAACTTTGCAGTATTGAGAAATTTTTAAATATCTGAAAAAGTGACAAAGTTTATCGCTTTTCAGATATTAGTGTTTAGAAGTTTTTAAACATTTTTCAGTACTGCGAAGTTATTTTGTATTTTTGTTTTTTTTAAATTTTTGTTGTGGTTGGTGATATTGAAGAACAGTTTTTTTTTGTGAGGAAAATGCCAATAAAGGTCTTTTTTTACTGCGAAGTTACAATTGAAATCATATTTATAAATGAAACGAAGAAGGTATTTCCTCTTGCATTTTTCTCTAAAATGACAATTAACTTTTTTCTCTCTCTTTGCAACCGAATCCGGGAACACATGGTATATTAAAAATTAAGCTGACTTATCATAAAGCTATTTTTATAAATTGTAGGATAGTTTTTGCCGAAAAACTAGTTAGGTGAGACGAAAGCGAAAGAGGGCTCAAGAAAATCAATTATAATATTTTTATAATGCGTAACATCTACTTATTTAATGCATCAATTATAATATTCTTGGAATATATTTATTTAATGCGTAGTGTATCAAGTTTCCTATTATTCGAGAACATATAACTCAACTAAATATAAATACAATAAACATTGTGATAATTTTTTTAGAATCATACTATTCAGGAATAAGCCTGCTTATCGCAAACTATTTTTGGACGGCCCGCTGGTCGAAGAACGAACGACCTAGAGCGAGCGCTAGCGGTCAGTACGGTCAAGACACTGCGCGAGCTCCGCGTGCTCATCAAATTTTCCGACTAAAACTCGATTGTTCGCGTTAAAAATTAATTGTTATGTGAGTGCCCACTAATTGTGCAATTCTGTGCCATTCGATGATGACACACTGCTGATTATTGGCGGCGAATTATGAGTAGCGTCTACTAAAAGGTATTTTATTAGGTTATGCAAATCATGACTAACTTATTGCTGTATTATTGTTGTAATTTATTTATTTATTTATTTATTTATTTATTTATTTAATATAGACATCTACAGTTTAACAGAAACCAATTACAGATGATATAATAACAATGTTATGAAGGTATTTTACACGGTTAATAATACTGTCAGTATTCTAAAATTTACAGTATTACAAAGTATTCCAGGTATTCTCTGGTATTACTGAGCGTGTAAGGTGTAGTATTGATGGATTAAATAGAATACTGACGTTAATTCTTAGTAATGAGCAAATTAATTTCGGATTTAACGAACTGGCAGATCGGTTACATCTACTGCATTTCCTAGTTTTTTTTTCTTTCTCGTAGTCCCGCAAATAAGAACTCATTAAATCCGCTGCGGTGATCGCGATCATGATGCGTGGGTGGATTGATAATTACCAAATTCTAAAGTAAGTTAGTGATAGGGACCCACCGGAAAGGGTGCTATAAGCCGGGACAGGGCGGCGTGAAGTTAACTGTTAATAATACCGGAAACTCGGGTGTTTATAAATCGTAACTATTTTAACTGTCGGCATACATTACATTATTGATATCGGAAATCGGAATGGGCTGTAAACTTGAATATGCTTCAATTTCTAATCAAATAAGGGCATAACTATTAACTACTTCTGAAAATATTTATTAATCAAATAGTGTACTTAATGAGAGTATAATAATATTAATTAATATATTCATGTTTATGTAAACTTAAAATAAATACCGGGTTATTAAACTCATCTGAGTTTCTCCCTTTACCGACAGAAAAGCCTCACGGCTGACAACCCTATAAATATAGATGTTTTTTTTTATATTCATGTTATAATTTTAATTTAAATATTAATTATTTGTTTGTTTCATAAAACAGCCAATATAAATAATACTGTCAATATTTTAGAATAAGGAACATTTTAAATATATTATCGTACAGCAATACTGTCATTATTCTAAAATATTGACAGTATTATTGATTGTTTAAGATGCCTTAAACAGCCACGTTTTGATAATTTTATTAAAATCGATCAACAACTTCTGTGTGTTACGTTTTTTTTATATAAAAGACAGTATAATAGTACATGATATAATACATGCTACGCATATACTGTCTTTTATATAAAAAAAAACGCAACACAGATGTTGTTGATCGATTTTAATAAAATTATCAAAACGTGCCTATTTAAGGCACCTTACACGATCAATAATACTGTCAATATTTTAGAATAATGACAGTATTACTGTACAATAATATGTTTAAAATGTTTCTTATTCTAAAATATTAACAGTATTATTTATTGTGTAAGGTATAGTAATGATGGAATGAAGAGAATACTGATGTTTGTCTGCATAATTGATTATTTGATAAATATTGAAAGAGGATTGGAGCAAATATTGACATTACTAGGATTGACAGTATTATTGACCGTATAAGGCACCTTACACGATCAATATTACTGTCAATATTTTACAATATTGACAGTATTACTGTACGATATGTCTAAAATGTTCATTATTCTAAAATATCGCCAGTATTACTCATCGTGTAAGGTATAGTAATGATGTGATGAAGAGAATACTAATCTTTATCCGGATAATTGATTACTTGATAAACATAAAAGGAGGATTGAAGAAAATATTGACAGTACTAGGATTGACAGTATTATTGACCGTGTAAAGTGCCTTTTTTATAAAACAAACAAATGATTAATATTTAAATTAAAATTTTGGACGAAAAAAATAATCCATATTACCCATGATAAAAATCTGATATTGATATCTAAAGGTCGTTTTAGACAAGACAATTTCTTGACTCAAAAATTAGTCAAGATGCGAGACAATCTAAATTGTCTCGTATCATACAGTAAATTGTTTAAAATATTGAATTGGATTGTAGATTGTACGGAAAAATATAACGCATTCTATTTCTCAAGAACAAATTGCATGGGAGGAGGATATATGAATTAATTTCTTGAACAACTTTTGAGTCAAGAAATTGTCTTGTCTAAAACGACCTTTATGCAAATGTCAGTAGCGTCACACATTCGTTATGTACTACTAAGTTCATAAAAAAGTGGTACAAGCCATGTTTGCATTGGGTAATTTTTGTAACGGGCTGTTATCAGTCAACGTGACTGATAACTGATCAGTTTGAAAAGTAAATGAAACTTCAGTTTTAATAATAAATATAAATAAATAAATAAATATTAAAACATACTACATTCCTAAATGCCAGTAGCCTAAGATGGAACTACTTCCAAGACTCTTAAGGTGACGAAAAGCCACCACAGGAAAATATCTGTATAATGAAATAAATTAAATAAATGATTTTTTTAAATTAGTCTTCAATTAATAAATGACATTAATTTAATCATAGAAAATTATTGATAAATAGTGTAGTGCATAGTTCAAGCCATTTGAAATAGTGGACGGGCATAGTTTGGTTGGTGGGGGCCGCCCGCCCACCCTACCTTAGTTCGCATAGTTTTTTCCATAGGATAACACTCTCCCTGGTATGGTTTCAATAATATAATACATTTGTATCTATTGAAAAACACTATGCGAGCAAAGGTGGGGTGTGCGGGCGGCCCCTACCAACCCGACTATGCCCGTCCACTATCTCAAACGACTTGAACTATGCATTACATTATTTTTCAAAAATGTGTTTTTAATTAGTCTTAAATTAATAAATGACATTAATTTAATCATAGGAAATTATGGATAAATAGTGTAGTGCATACTTCAAGCCATTTGAAATAGTGGACGGGCATAGTTTGGTTGGTGGGGGACGCCCGCCCACCCCACCTTTGTTCGCATAGTTTATTCCTTAGGATAACACTCTATGCGAGCAAAGGTGGGGTGGGCGGGCGTCTCCTACCAACCCGACTATGCCCGTCCACTATTTCAAACTACTTGAATTATGCTCTAAACTATTATCCGTTTCCCCTAGTGGGGTAGGCGGGTTCCCCTTACTAGCCAAACTATCCCCGTCCACTATTTCAAATGACTTGAACTCTGCACTAAATGTTATCCGTTATTTTCGATTATTCAATTAATTTCATTTGTTAATTCATGCCTAATACGTAAAAAAGTATCAGAAACAATGTAGTGCATAGTTCAAGTCAATATGACCTATAGAATTACCGATGGGGGCGCCAATACGCTGGCTCGAAATGGTGCAAAGGTGACATATACTTTTGGTAACAGCGAATTATTCGGACTCTTAACTAGCTTTGAGATTTTTCATTTTGACGAAAATTGCCGTCCCACAGAACTCTTTTTATGGTGTCCCATGTCTCATCCACATCCACATTGGTGCCTATAACTTGTAGCATGATTTGTCCGAGATTTTCGTTGATGTTCGTCTTCACGCTTTGTCTTATTTCTTCATCTCGAAGCATAATGGTTTTTAATTTCTGGTTTCGACATTTTATTTGGACTTTTTTCAGTTTGATTTGTAGGGTGGCGTTAAGGACATCTGCTCCCGGGTATGTTGTGCGAATGGCGTTCCTATATCTTTTGTTAATTAGAATATAGTCTATCTGGTTTCGTACTATATTATCTGATCTATGCCTTGCGGATGTCCAGATGTATAGCCTTCTTTTTGGTAGTTTGAACCAAGTGCTAGTTATTACCAGAATTCTAATCTTAGCGAATTCAATAAGTTTTTCCCCTCTCTCGTTTCTTTCGCCAAGCGCATATGACCCAACACAATCTTCTACACTTCCGTTTCCTATTTTAGCACTAAAGTCTCCTAGAACAATAGTTACATCTACATTTTTGACTATCTTCATGATTTCGTCTAGTTGGTTGTAAAATTCTTCTAATTCCTCATCGCTCTTGTCCGCTGGGGGTGTATTTGAATAATATTTATTTTTCCTGTTTGGGATCTGAGTTGTAGCATTATAACCCTGTTAGATAGATTCAAAACGTTCAAAACTGATTGTTTGAATTTTTCTGTGACTACTATAGCGATGCCGTATCTGTGACGAGCGTCGGATCCTCCTGAGTAATACATATGGTAGTTATTAATAGAGAATTCTCCCTGATCTGGCCATTGTACGTCACTAATACCATTGATTGAAGTATTTTATACTTCAATCAACGCTAATACCAAGTATCTCAACGTTTATCCGTTGCATTTCAGCTACAACATTACACTTAAACACTAGTAAATATAAAATAAGCACTCCAGACCGCATTCGCAAAGTGAAGATTGAAACGGTTTTCGTGGCGACACACAAACGGGGCTATTCATTCATAAACATAATCGATTTCCCCATGTCTGCGAGCGTGTCTGCTTCGCGGGGGAGATATTAAATGGGCCCCATCAAATGTTTTACGACGACTCAATCCGCGCCGTAAATATTTGCCGAATGGGAACACCGCAATCTCGCATATATGTATGATCACGGGCCCACTTCGGGCCGATTAATCGGTTTGAATTCCAGCTGGATGACAAAAGAGACCATCGGAAAAATGTTGCGGGGAAATTGATATTTGATAAGGCGGATGACGGCTGCATAGTACAAACATAATCTCCGCTAATGTTATAATATTACACGTGATATTGGATACTTTTAAAATCGTTCGTAAAGCTGATTTAGTGAATAATGCTATTTTTGGCTTGTAATAATGGTGGAAGGATACTTATTGACAGTAATTTATATCATCATAATTAAAGCTCTGGTTTCCTAAGATGTCCCATTTTATAAGTTGCAGTTCTTCTTCTAGTATTTCTCTGTGTTCATCTAGTATCATTCGTCGAGTGTTGTAGGTGGCTAGGTGGCTAGGTTTTTAATGCCTCCTCTAGAATCCCTGAGGCGAAGTGTTAGATCAATGCCATATTCCGAGCTATTGACTGAATTGGGCCGGTGTAGTTGCGTTATATGGATGAACATATATTGGAAGATTTGTAGCAATTTAAACTCCACGTTGGCCGAGTAGATTGGTGAGTCTTCGCAGTGTCGCGACAGACTGTTAAGGCGAATCTTCGAAAATCTCGTTCGAGGATTCGAGCTGAATATCTATTCGAAAAACGCGTTGTGAGACTATCGGAACTACTGCTACTTCTTTTGCGGAGTGTATAAACCGTGAAAATCCTATCCGTAAGCCGGTCTAGAATAATTTCCCCTCGCCATACGGGGGTATTGTCGTGAGCTGCTGCCCTTCATGAGGGGCATGCTCATTTACTGAAGGCAATACTTCCCATATCGCGGTTCTTTCATTAGACTTATGTAATATATATTTCTGGATAAACTTTCCCAGAGTTTACCCATTCCGTCCTCTAGAATCCGCCGTTGTTATGTCGGGCACTTATTTGTGTATTCGCAGCTGACCCCTATATCTAGAGGCCTTTCACTATCCACCACTTGTGACCTCGGGCATTTATTTGTGTATTCGCAGCTGACCCCTATATCTAGAGGCCTTTCACTATCCAACACTTGTGACTTCGGCACTTATTTGTGTATTAGCAGCTGACCTCTGTATCTAGAGGCCTTTCACTATCCACCACTTGTGACCTCGCTAATATCCTACCACTACTGGTAGCTTTCAAATAAATCATAATATTTGCAATTGATATATAAATTACACGACAAAAACGAACCCCCATTTATTTTTTACAGCTAGTATGAATAACTTACCAATTCATCCGATTTAATTTCGTGCTAAAACCGCGACGGTAATTAACAGTGAGCGGTGTTAATTATTAAGAGGGCGTTTTACTTTAATATTTAATTAGTCTCTGGGGTGACGATAAAACACGGGTGGTGCTCAATTATAACACCGCACTCATACGAGCGATAAGCCCCTGGAAAATCTCGTCAAAATGTGCAATTTATCAAACCGAATTGAAAGATAACACAATTTTCATGCTTTATTTTTACTATATAATAACTGGAGGAGAAAAATAAATACCATCTTGTTTTTTGAATTCGCTGAAAATCGAAGTACAATTTTTATTTTTGTTTAGAATTGAAATGTAAATTCATCTCTTAGCAATCTCCACAGATCTAGAATTTCGGTCTTGTTCGACCTCTCGGGCTGATAGCTATATAGTTCTTTTTAAAAAAATATTTTTTTTACTACAAACACAAAATGATTATTAATTTTAGCATGTTACTTTTAATAATTAAAACTCCCCCAGTTTTCATTTACTTCATTACAATGTTATTACTAGAAAATCCCTCCAATCCAACTCCGAGCAGTCGCAATCTTAATTGAAACCGAGAATATTAGATTAATTTTCTATTCAATTCAATTCAATTCAGGTTTGTCTACTTGTTATAACTTGATTGGTTCTTGCGTTAGTTCTACGTGCCGATTATTGTTGCCGAAATGCAACGCTATTGAATTTCTGTAACAATGTTTATTGGAGAACTCGCACAAAGTCGCTTAACAATGTCCTACGTGTTGCGCGCATCGCAACCACTTGTTGTCCATTAAATGCCTACACATAAACTTACAATTAACTCATTTCAAGTTATAATTATATATACTATGTAATATGTTGTATATTTATCTGTATGTATACAGTATGTTCGTCGACTAGTGGAACCAAACTCAAAAAAACACGTGAGGCGTCGCTTTTTATCAAATGATGACTTGGAAAAAAAACTGAGTCATATTTTGCAGTATGAAATAAAGATTTTTTTTATTCAGAGGAATAGCGTTATTATAAGAACGTTGGAATAAATGTGTTGTTTAAAATAGTTCTTATGTTGAAAATTAAATTTTATTGGCCTCTAGCTCCTTACTTTCATAGATAACATACAAACATCTCCTCAAATAAATTAAAATGTATATTTTTAAGCAATACATTTATTTACACCATCAAAGTCTTGTTTTCTGTCAACTATTATTTCTCTTGCATCTCACTTAATTTTCCTCTTACCATGCACGTTCTAACTATTTTTTTTAAGCAATACATTTATTTACACCATCAAAGTCTTATTTTCTGCCAACTATTATTTCTCTTGCATCTCACTTAATGTTCCTCTTACCATGCACGTTCTAACTAGATTAATAAACATAACTTTATGGTCAACTCACTTATCTAACCCCTTCTGTCTCTGCAGTTTGTTTCTGTATGTGTAGAAAAAAAAACGGTATAAATTCAGCACGATAAGAGTAAACTGGTACAACGTGTGTCTGTGGCACACACGGCTTTATCTGCAAAGGGGGTTGTTTGCGCGTGGCGGATGAAATTTAAAATATGTAGCAACGAACGGGATTAGTACGAACCGTGTTTTTTCCCATTCCGAGCGGCTTTACATCGAAAATGTCTGTCGTCGATCCATCGAACGTGCTTCTCGATTATTCAGTACGATTGACGAATGGAAATAGAGCGAAAATAGTGTTCTATCTGCAAAGGTATTAGCGATCAAATGTAGGCATTTAGTATGCTATTTATCTAGGTAGTTTTGTTTATTTAACTAGGCCTTAATTTTATACATTACCACTTTTTAGGGCGTTCGTTTACAAGTTTACCCATTTGAGATACAGTTTTAGGAGAGATAATAAGGAAAAAGGAAAAAAAACATTGGAGGAAGCAAAAGAAATATCAAGAAACTTGATAGAATGTGCTAAATTTTTACATATCGCTTCGTTGATAAAAAAAAGTTACACAATTAAAAATTTAAATTTGAAGTTAATTATATGTTCAAATCAATCATAGATTAGTATTATATATTCGTTATTAAGAACCTTGTTATTTTATAATTTCTAGTTTAAAATATATGATTTCTAGTTGTGTCATTCTTCTATCAACGGAGCGATATTTACAAATTAACCCTATTTTGTCTTGTTTCTTAATATTGCCTTTTCTTCATCTAATGTTTTTCCTTTTTCCTTAGTAGCTCTCCTAAATCTGTATCCCAATTGAGTGGTGATTTCATTTTCTCAACTGTATTTTTTTTAACTGTGACTCAAATATCTTTTTTTCTACGAGAAAAGCGTCGCGCGCGCCTTTCTATACCCACGACACGTACCTCACAGATACACACCCAGGTTCCATCCCCAATCTAGGTTTTGAATTTTTTTAAATTATTATTACACTAAAGACCGTATGACATTATCTAGTTTCTTATATAGTTTTCGATGCAGACACAACCTACATAGTGTCATACACACATGTAGAAAATGATATAGTGGGGAACTAATAATAAATTCACTTAACAATAACAGCACCGTAATACACAATGTTAATTTTACATTTAGAAATAGTTATACAGTTTAATATATCAATTCTTATATGAAAAAACGATATAGGAAACTAGATGATGTCATACGGGCTTAACTGTGACTTAAATATCTTTTATTTCTACGAAGAAAAGCGTCGCGCCTTTCGATACCCACGACACGTACCTCACAGATACATCCCCAATCTCGGTTTTGATTTTTTTAAATTATTATTAGCCTAATAATGTAAATTACTATTTTGTTTCTTTGTTAGCACCCAAGATGCGAATAAAAATTACAGAATGTCAGTATTGGCATATAGTTTGTTTTGAACACATCAATCTCAGGCAAAAACTATTTTGCGATTACATCATGAAAATTACTATTGCCGTATAAGCATAATTAATATCAAGTTTATTTTTTATTGTGATTACACGAAATCACTTAAAATTTGCGCGTATTAAGGCAACTTTTAAGCGAACAGTTTACGCGAACGACCTGTGAGCACCCATTTCATTTTGGGGCTAACATTTTATGTCCATTGTATACTAAAACGGAGCTTTCCTTTTATGAAAGGAATCCGTAGCATGTTGCAGGATAATGCAAATTTAATAGGAAGCCCACATAGGAGGGCAGTACAAATTCGTTAATATTATTTAATGAAAAGCTTTCAAATTTAAGATTATGTTTCATAAAATTAATTAAATATAAGCTCAGATTAATCGTCAATATACAATTGGTAATAATTAGTTTTAGGATCATATATAAACATATTGCGAGACACGTAATGTTATCAGTTTTTATATTACTTGGTAATTTAAAAAAAAACCAGGGGTGGTAGCCTCGTAATAAAAAATTCTTATAACTTGTTTCGTAAAAAGTAGTATGTCATAAGCATCATGAAAAAAATTAAATTTATCTGGTGTGGACACCACGTGACTTTTCGAATTGCATTGACATTTTTTAATTTTTTTTACAATATTTGACGAATTTGACTATATATTTAATGATATATGACTATATTTTACTATATTTGGCTATATTTTATGATATATGACTATATTTTACTATATTTGGCTATATTTGACTATATTTGACTATATTTGACTATATTTGGCTTTATTCCACTATATGTGACTATATTTGACTGTATTTGAATACATTCTCAATATATTTGACGATATACGACTATATTTGACTATATTGACAATATATTTGACGATAAACAAACTTATTTCACTATATTTGACTATATGTGACTACATTTAAAATATATTTGACGATATACGACTATATTTGACTATATTTGACTATATATTATTTTATTTTACTATATTTCACTATATTTGGCTATATTTGACTATATACGACTATGTTTGACTAGATTAACAATATATTTGACGATAAACGACCATATTTCACTATATTTGACTATATTTGACTACATTTACAATATGTTTGATAATATATTTGACGATATACGACTATATTTGACTATATTTTACTTTATTTTATTTTATTTTACTATATTTCACTATATTGGGCTATATTTGACTACATTGATAATGTATTTGACGATAAACAACCATATTTCACTATATTTGACTATATTTGACAACATTTACAATATATTTGGCAATATATTTGACTATATTTGAATATATTTGACTATATTTTACTACATTGTCAATAAATTTGACGATATACGCTACATTAACAATATATTTTATGATATATGACTATATTTTACTATATTTGGCTATATTTGACTATATTTGACTATATTTGACTATATTTGGCTTTATTCCACTATATGTGACTATATTTGACTGTATTTGAATACATTCTCAATATATTTAACGATATACGACTATATTTGGCTATATTTGTCTATATTTGACTTTATTGTACTATATTTCACTATATTTGGCTATATTTGACTATATATGACTACATTTTCAATATATTTGACAATAAATTTAACGATATACGACTATATTTGACTTTATTTTACTTTATTTTACTATATTTCACTATATTTGGCTATATTTGACTATATTTGACTACATTGTCAATATATGTGACGATATACGTTTATATTTGACTACATTGACAATGTATTTGACGATAAACTACCATATTTAACTATATTTGACTACTTGACAATACATTTGAATATATTTGAATATATTAGAATATATTTGACTATATTTGCCTATATTTGACTACATTTGACTACATTTGACTATATTATACATATATTTTACTAAATTCTCAATAAATTTGACGATATACGACTACATTAACAATATATTTGATAATATACGACCATACTTGACTATATTTGACTATATTTTACTATATATCATATTTTTATATATATATATATATATATATATATATATATATATATATATATATTTCTAGTAGAGTCTAGTACAATGTAATTCACGTATTAGTAAATATTTCCGAAAGAAATAAACGTTAATCTTAGTTTACTATTGCAAATAGTTTTTATGTCTTATATAAATAACTATGCGAACAAAAGCAGGGTGGACAGGCGAGCCCTACCAATCGAACTATGACCGTCCACTATTTCAAATGGCTTGAACTATGCACTACATTGTTACTCACATATTTTCACGAATTAGGCGTAAACTAACAAATGAAATTAATTGAATAATAGAAAGTAACGGATAATAGTATAGTGCAGAGTTCAAGCTATTTGAAACAGTGGACGGGCATAGTTTGGTTGGTAGGGGCCACCCGCCCACCCCACCTTTGCTCGCATACTTTTTTCAATGGATACAAACGTTTTATATTGTTTAAACCATTCCAAAACGAGTGTTATCCTATGGAAACACTATGCGAACAGAGGTGGGGTGGGCGGGTGGCCCCTACCAAACAAACTATGCCCGTCCAGTATTACAAATGACTTGAACTCCACACTACACTGTTATTCGTTACTTTTTATTAATATATGAATTTCATTTGTTAATTTACGCCTATTTCGTAAAAATATGTGAGAAACAATGTAATGCATAATTCATTTGAAATAGTGGAGGGGCATAGTTTCGTTGGTAGGTACATTGTCAATAAATTTGACGATATACGACTACATTAACAATATATTTGACAATATTTTACTATATTTTACAATATTTTACTAAATTTTACTATATTTCACTATATTTGGCTATATTTGACTATATTTGACTATATTTGACTACATTGTCAATATATTTGACAATGAACGACCATATTTCACTATATTTGACTATATTTGACTACATTTACAATATATTTGACGATATACGACTATATTAGACTATATTTTACTTTATTTTACTATATTTCACTATATTTGGCTATATTTGACTATATTTGACTATATTTGACTATATTTGACTACATTCTCAATAACACGTTTATATTTGACTACATTGATAATATATTTGACGATGAACGACCATATTTCACTATATTTGAGTATATTTGACTACATTTACAATATATTTGACTTTATTTTACTATATTTTACTATATTTCACTATATTTCACTATATTTCACTATATTTGGCTATATTTGACTATATTTGACTACATTCTCAATATATCTGACGATATACGACTATGTTTGACTACATTGACAATATATTTGAAGATAAAGAACCATATTTCACTATATTTGACTATAGTTGACAACATTTACAATATATTTGACTTTATTTGACTATATTTGATTATATTTGACTACATTGTCAATATATGTGACGATATACGACTATATTTAATTATATTGACAATATATTTGACGATAAACGACCATATTTCACTATATTTGACTACTTTTACAATATATTTGACAATATACGACTATATTTGACTATATTTTACTTTATTTTACTATATTTCACTATATTTGGCTATATTTGACTATATTTGACTATATTTGACTATATTTGATTATATTTGACTGCATTGTCAATATATGTGACCATATACGACTATATTTGATTACATTGACAATATATTTGACGATAAACTATGGTCGTTTTCACTATAATCGACTATATTTGACTACATTTACAATATATTTGACGATATGCGACTATATTTGACTATATTATACTATATCTGACTATATTTGACTATATTTGACTATATTTGGCTACATTTGACTATATTTGACTACATTGTCAATATATTTAACTATATTTGACTACATTTACAATATATTTGAATATATTTTACTATACTTGATATACGACTATATTTGACTATATTTTACTATATTCGAGTTTTTTCGCAAAATCAATACCTTCCTTATAGAGCAGTGCTGCATTTGGAAAGTTAAATATACAGAAAAAAATTTCCATTGTTTAGTATACACATTCCAGTAGTAGTTAGTTTAAAGACTCTTATTTTAGCGGACTAGTCCTTTAAAGTATGTTATATCATCACTGTTAGAACAATTAGAACAATCTAACAGTCGTTACTTACTGATTTTGTTATTATATTTTAATCTGTAATATTTGAAAAAATTAATGGTTAATCCTTATGACTAGATTTAATGTTTCAAATGGAAAAAATAAATAAATAACATCACTGTAATGGACTAGTTCTTTAAGAGTGTCATCACAACACACCTTAGAGGACTATTACAACTGTCACTCCATTTTTAATATATATTAACACCGAATAATCGTGAACGTCTGTCACAATCTACCATTAATAATAATCTTGTTCCCGCTAGATGTATTTCCACCAAAAACTAATCAAACTTACAAGTTACGTCTGATAATAGCTGTATGCTGTAAAATATACAGTAGCATATTGGGTTATAACAGACAAATCCACTGAGACATACAATTTTAATCTAAACACGCAGGTTCACAATATCATTTTAAGAGAAATTTCTATTTGTTTTCAGGTGAGTCCCGCGCCGACAGCCCGCGAATTTTGACGGTGCCGTCACCCCACGGTTGCGGTTATTTCACAGGTAATTACAAAAGTTTTACTCGTCCCGGAAATTTTCTTACACTCAGATTAAAAATAATAATAATTAAAAAGAAACATGGTTTATACGCAAACGAGCCGTAAAAGTGAAATAAAAAACGCGATTTTGCGTTGAAAGTTTTTATTAGCGTGCTAAGCGTTATTCACAGTAAGTGCGGTAGTTGTAGCATAGAGGTAAATAATGGTTTGAATGTCTAAAAAAATTCAGACGTTTAGAATTTGTGCAATAATGGTGTGGGATATTTAGGTAGATGTAATACAGTTTTAGCGCGCTGTTGTAAACACCTCAATTTTTATAGATGCGCTGCGATTTTTGACCTATCGCTATTAGGATTTGCTAATTTATGACTAATCGTTTCGTGAAAGATGCTGGAAGATCATGGAAGTTTATGTTTTGACATTCATTTTTGAGTTAATTCTATTAGTTCAGCGCTATGGAACGTGTACGATTACGTTCCATAGCGCTGAACTAATAGAATTAACTCAAAAATGAATGTCAAAATATAAACTTCCATGATCTTCCAGCATCTTTCACGAAACGATTAGTCATAAATTTACACCATTTGCAATTAGAGCGGACGCCTCTAAATCGTTATATTCATAGCGATGGGTCAAAATCCATGCCCTGGGGTGCAATTTTTGACCGATCGCTATTATCATGCGCTATAAGCGTACACGTTTCATAATAGTAAAAATAATAAGCTTTTATTGTCCAACAGAAAGATTTTCCAATTACAGGACAACAATATGTTAATAATTATAAATATGTATAAAACAATATAGCGCTGAACTGATAGAATTAAGCTCAATAATTAATTTCAAAACCTTACTACTGTCAAGCTTTCAGTTTTGTCAAAGACAAGCAGTATTTTTCATGAAGATAAGGATCAAAAATCGACGTTATTCGCAATAATAGCAAACGTGTTTCGATCGCTATATTCATAGCGATCGCTCAAAAATCCAGCCCCAGGTCTTCTAGGAAAACGGTAGCGTAAAAGCGGCTAATTTTGACGTCATTTATACATCACAAAAATCGTTTTAAGTATATGTAACTGAACAACTCACAATTTTTCATCGTAAATTAATGCATTTTTGCAGTACGTTGAGGTATTATTCTTTTCCCATAAATACCTTATTAATTTATATACATATAAAAATACTGTACAACTTACCCTCGAAGAGGGAAGTTAAACGCGTATATAACCACTCGAGATATTGTGTGAATTCATCCTCACTAGCTGAGCTACACTGAAGAGATCTAATAAGATCGAAATCTAGATATGTAGATTGCTAAGAGGTGGGTTCACACTTATATATGTTATATAAAAATATTGTTATGTATTTTTTTGTTTCTTGCTCCGATGTATGAGCATTGTGTATTGGGATTATTGGAGGAATCTATTTTTTGAGCAGTATGCCAAATAAAGGTCTTTTTTTACATATAAAACTATTTTTGTGACATAAAAAAAACCTCAAAAGCGGCCGCTTTTAAGCGAATGCTCTGCTAGAAAGCCAAGGCTTTACCGCTATGTTAGCACTAACATCTCGCATTTATACAAACATTCGAGTATCCTCTCATGATTCACTCTGTCGTACGCCGCCTTGAGGTCAATAAACACTGCAAACAGTTTGCCAACAATATTTTTCGCTTGAAAGATGAATAAAATTACAGTAGTTGTAGGTAATATGATATTTTCGTTCAAACTCTAAAACTATACAAATAACGTGATTTCGTATGATATTCCTGAATGAGTATTGCACACATATGGTGCATTCATAAATCATAATATAGATCGTTAATATTTTAATGATATAAATGTTACATACTAATAAGATCTACAATATGGGGTAAATCATTATTTGTGTTAAATGAATCAGCCAATTTTGTTTAGTTATTTACCAGGATTCATTGCACTGAACAAATTTGTGAAATTGGGAACCGCAAACTAAAATAAATGCATTCTGCTTATAGAGGCGGGCGTTAGTTTGTGTAAATATAATTTGTTTCGGTCCGTACGATGATAAAATTGACGCTATTTATTCGGGCCAGCCATATGGGCTCGTAATATATTACAAATTAAGTACTATCTATTTTGGGATTAATTCCGCTACACGCCAGTGCTAATAATAATTGATGTTTAACCTACGGTACTCTTATCAGCAAATAGTGTAGATTCTAGATTATTTTAATCAGAATTTAATTATAGCTTATATTTGAGTTATTGAGAACAGAAGTCAGAAGCTCAAATTTTAAAAATCAATAGTTGACCCTAATTTATAAACTTGTGTTATTGATTTATAATAATAATTAGCATTAAGTTATTTTATTATTATTAGTACTTTAACATGAAAAGCCTTCATGACTTTTCTAGTCGAAAAAGTTTTTATTATTTTTTTTAATGTGAGGAATAGTCCACTTTATCCCTCCATACCTCACTTCATCCTATATTGTTATAGTAACAATAGCTCCTTAGCAAAGAGTTGCGTTATGGCACATTAAACAATACTAGTGTATTTTATTCCTATTAAGAAAATTTCAGCAAGATACAATAAAAATTAATTAAGTTAATATCGACAATGAAACAAACACTCTTTTTTTCATTTGGCATTAGCTACTTAAGTGTCAATATAAAGCATATTTGTAAGCTTAATAAGTAAAATGCAATAGTTTTACCATTGAGTATAATGTGTTTTTTTTTTAAATCATAATTAGGTTTATTCTAAACGCAACAAAAAGGACTAAAGGAGCTTTAAAATACACATAGTGATATCATGGATACTTTAGACATGGCCGACTGTACCATTTTGACATTTATAATTTATAATTGACAAATATTAATTTATATATTTTTTGGAGGCATGTAACATTATCAGGTTTTACAGTACTTGGGAATTAAAAAAATCACCTAACTTGTTTCGTAAAATACTATTTTTGAAATATTGGATTGTTAAGGCATCTACTTTGTGATAATTCATTTTAAAGGATAAATAAAACGATTTTTTACTTTGTTTTTTATCACACTTCAGTTACACTTTGCAACTAGTTTCGGCTAAGCTCTAGCCATTTTCGAGTCATCGGAGGAGCTCGAAAATGGCTAGAGCTTAGCCGAAACTAGTTGCAAAGTGTAACTGAAGTGTTATAAAAAACAAAGTAAAAAATCGTTTTATTTATCCTTTACTATTTTTGATTTTATGTCTGTATTGTTGTACATGCTTATTACCAATGCGCAGTAGCGTCTTGCTGCATTGGGGTAGCAATCATTCCAAATATCACACGCTTATTATTATTAATCTCACTTATATTGTTACTATTATCGCTAATTAACTTAAAATAAATATTGAAATTACACCATAATCAAGCCCAAGGTAATTTTAATTTCAAAGCATTGTATTGGAGCACATGAATTACGTTTAATTCAGACAATTCCTTAATTTGGGGCGATTGTGTAGCACGCAGAACGGTTACCCCAATGCAGCAAGACGCTGCTGCGCATTGGTAATAAGCACGTACAACAATACGGTTTGCCGTAGTGTACAAATATCAATTAGTAGCGAAATGAGGGAAGCGACATGGATACAAATATGGTAAATAGTTAGGTGACGACAATGTAATATCGGCACGAACTGAACGGAGATGTTAAGGTACAATTTACCTAGAATATTTCTCTCTAATTGATTTTTTTTAGTAAACCGTTATAACAAACCCGGAGTGTTCATTTTGTCAATTTTTCTTATTTCCCATATTTTCCCAGATTTATCTTAGCTTCCGCATTATAGAATGCAACGACCCCACCTTCAGTGAAGGGTGGTTGTAAGATGGCGGCCTGCCCTGGCTAGCTGAGTGGGAAGGTCGTGGTTCTATGCTATCTTTTTGAGATATAAAGAAAAATATATACCTAGTCACTTGCTCTCTATTGCATCAATTTTTAATGTATTAAATGTTTTTTTTTTTGCTGTTTCTGTTCTTGTAAACACAAAAAACACATACATGAATAAATCTGAATAAATCTATCTATCTATCGTAAAATATCGTCAAATATCATCAAATATGGTCAAATATTATCAAATATCGTGAAATATTTAACAATGCTTGACCACTTTTGACGATATTTGACCATATTTGACGATATTTGATCATGTTTTGGCCATATATGACAATATTTCATTGTCAAATATTGTCAAAATATGGCCAAATATTGTCAAATAGGGTCAAAATATGGTCAAATAACTTCAAATATTGTCAAATATTGTCAAATATTGTCAAATATTGTCAAATATTGTCAAATATTGTCAAATATTGTCAAATATTGTCAAATATTGTCAAATATTGTCAAATATTGGCAAATATTGTCAAATATTGGCAAATATTGTCAAATATTGTCAAATATTGTCAAATATTGTCAAATATCGTTAAAAGTGGTCAAGCATTGTCAAATATTTGACGATATTTGTACTTGATTGTCAAATATCGTCAAATATCGTCAAATATGGTCAAATATCGTTAAATATTGTCAAATTTGATGATATTTGACCAAATTTTGACCACATTTGATGATATTTGATAATATATGACATTCAAATATTGTTAAATATGGGCAAAATATGGGCAAAATATGGTCAAATATCATCAAATGTGGTCAAAATATGATCAAATATTGTCAAATATGGTCAAACTATGGTCAAAATATGGTCAAATATCGTCAAATATTGTAAAATATCGTCAAATGTGGTCAGGCATTGTCAAATATTTGACGATATTTGTATTTGATTGTCAAATATTGTCAAATATTGTCAAATATCGTCAAATATCGTCAAATATCGTCAAATATATTCAAATATCTTTAAATATTGTCAAATTTGTCGATATTTGATCATATTTTGACCATATTTATGATATTTGACAATATAATTGTCAAATATCGTTAAATGTGGTCAAATTATAGTCAAATATTGTCAAATATCGTGAAATGTGGTCAAAATATGATCAAAATATGGTCAAATATCGTCAAATGTGGTCAAGCATTTTCAAATATTTGACGATATTTGTATTTGATTGTCAAATATTGTCAAATATTGTCAAATATTGTCAAATATTGTAAAATATTGTCAAATATGATTAAATATCGTTAAATATTATCAAATTTGACGATATTTGACCAAATTTGATGGTATTTGCCAATATTTGACAATTAAATATTGTCAAAAATCGTCAAATATCGTCAAATTTGACAAAATTTAACAATATTTGATGATTTTTGACAATATTTGTTTGTCAAATATTGTCAAATACCATCAAATATGGTCAAAATATGGTCAAATGTCGTCAAATTTGATAATATTTAACGATATTTTGACCATATTTGATGATATTTTACAATATATGACAATCAATTATTGTCAAATATTGTTAAATATGGTCAAATATTGTGAAATATCGTTAAATGTGTTCAAAATGTGGTCAAATATTGTCAAATATGGTCAAAATATGGTCAAATATCGTCATATATTGTCAAATATCGTCAAATGTGTTCAAAATATGGTCAACTATTGTCAAATATTGTCAAAATATCGTCAAATATCGTCAAATATTGTCAAATGCCGTCAAATGTGGTCAAGCATTTTCAAATATTTGACGATATTTGTATTTGATTGTCAAATATAGTCAAATATCGTAAAATATCGTCAAATATCATCAAATATGGTTAAATATTTTCAAATATCGTCAAATATTTGACAATTCTTGACCACATTTGACGATATTTGACCATATGTTGACCATATTTAATAATTTTTGACGATATTTGACAATATTTGACAATATTTGACAATATTTGACAATATTTGACAATATTTGACAATATTTGACAATATTTGACAATATTTGACAATATTTGACAATAATTTATGGTCAAATGTCGTCAAATTTGGCAATATTTAAAGATATTTGACCATATTAGACAATATTGGACCATATTAGACGATATTTGACCATATTTGACGATATTTGATGATATTTGACTATATTTGACAATCAAATACAAATATTTGACAATGCTTGACCACATTTGACGGCATTTGACAATATTTGACGATATTTGACGATATTTTGACAATATTTGACAATAGTTGACCATATTTTGAACACATTTGACGATATTTGACAATATATGACGATATTTGACCATATTTTGACCATATTTGACAATATTTCATTGTCAAATATTGGCAAATACCATCAAATTTGGTCAAATATCGTCAAATTTGATAATATTTAACGATATTTAACCATATTTGACGATATTTGACAATATTTGACAATCAAATACAAATATCGTCAAATATTTGAAAATGCTTGACCACATTTGACGATATTTGACCATATTTTGACCATATTTGACAATATTTGACCATATTTTGACCACATTTCACGATATTTGACAATATTTGACTATAATTTGACCACATTTAACGATATTTGACAATATTTGATTGTATATATTGTCAAATATCATAAATATGGTCAAAATATGATCAAATATCGTCGAATTTGACAATATTTAAAGATATTTGAATATATTTGACGATATTTGACGATATTTGACGATATTTGACAATATTTGACAATAAAATACAAATATCGTCAAATATTTGACAATGCCTGACCAAAATATTGTCAAAAATCGTCAAATATCGTCAAATTTGACAAAATTTAACAATATTTGATGATTTTTGACAATATTTGTTTGTCAAATATTGTCAAATACCATCAAATATGGTCAAAATATGGTCAAATGTCGTCAAATTTGATAATATTTAACGATATTTTGACCATATTTGATGATATTTTACAATATATGACAATCAATTATTGTCAAATATTGTTAAATATGGTCAAATATTGTGAAATATCGTTAAATGTGTTCAAAATGTGTTCAAAATGTGGTCAAATATTGTCAAATATGGTCAAAATATGGTCAAATATCGTCATATATTGTCAAATATCGTCAAATATGTTCAAAATATGGTCAAAATATCGTCAAATATCGTCAAATATTGTCAAATACCGTCAAATGTGGTCAAGCATTGTCAAATATTTGACGATATTTGTATTTGATTGTCAAATATAGTCAAATATCATCAAATATCGTCAAATATGGTCAAATATCATCTAATACGGTCAAATATTGTGTAATATGGTCAAATATCTTTAAATTTTGCCAAATTTGACGACATTTGACCATAAATTATTGTCAAATATTGTCAAATATTGTCAAATATTATTAAATATGGTCAAAATATGGTCAAATATCGTCAAATGTGGTCAAGAATTGTCAAATATTTGACGATATTTGAAAATATTTAAACATATTTGATGATATTTGACGATATTTTACGATATTTTACGATATTTTACGATATTTGACTATATTTGATAATCACATATTGTGAAATATCGTCAAATATCCTAAAATATCGTCAAATATCGTCAAATATTGTCAAAATATGGTTAAATATCGTCAAATATTGTCAAATATCGTCAAATGTGATCAAGTATTGTCAAATATTGTACAATATTGTCAAAAATAAAGAGTCAAAAATGTCTATAATGTCAAATTTTTCAAAAATGTCAAGTCATAAATGTCAAAAATATGAAAAATATGAAACATTTCAAAAATGATAAAAATATCAAAAATGTCGAGAAAATTACGAAAATGTTAATGCAATTTGGAAAGTCGTGTGGTGCCCACACCAGATACTTATATTCTGCCTCTGCTTGGTTGCCTCTACTGACGATCATAACTTTTGTTTATGTTTATGCATCCCGGGCCATAAATAAAATCAAAATTAACAACATAACTTTAATATCGGTAGGGTGTAAGTTGGTAATAACTGCAGTAAGATGCAACATATGTATAAATTAGAATACAAATATTCCAGATTTGTATTATATTTGATAATAAAAGTATGATAAACCCGCGTGTAAAAAGCTGTTAAAAATGGTTATAAATAATACTTGTTCGCTTTAAAATTCTGACGGATTTTATTACTTGCTGATTACTAATTCAACTCGAGCGCTATTCTTTTTATTTCCACTTAGGCGAGTTAGTCCCGCAATAGGATTTTAAAATATTCAAGAGTTCTTTTTATAACGCTGCACGCGATACATTGTCTCTGGTCGCGATATTTCAATCTGAAATGCAAATCGGTATGCGCTTGAATTTTATTACATCTCGTCTAGCTCTAGGTATAAAACGCGTCAAGAATTTTGTTGTATTTTATAGTCAAAATAGTCATACATATACACACAGTGGTTGCACTACATAACTAGACGTATCGAAACAATAAATAAAAATCGATGTAGATTTGTATAAGGTAAAACATGAATATCTACTATCAGGGGTGGTTAAACTTTTAATCATTTTGGGCTTTATATTATAGGTGGCGATCTACCTATATCATATGTTGAATGGTTTTGGCGTCTACTACGTGGTAATTCATTTTAATTCATCTCCTTTATATCATATGTGTTAAAATGAGGTTAAAATCACAGATGTCAAATTAACTCGAGAGTTATCTGCTTTATACAACCGTGCCTAAGGCTATTTTTATATATGGCAACATTGCATTTTGTGTCAAAGTTGTCGATTGACGGCTTCAAAATTAACTCCGAGAGTTATCTGCTTTATACAACCGTGCCTAAATGACTTCTAAGTTTACACTCGTGTTTGTCCATACAATGCCAACTGCATCAATGACAGCTTCGCTCTTATATGAGAGCGAAGCTGTCATTGATGCAGTTGGCAATGGTCCATACTATTATGTTGAATCCTCAGATATCTAATGTATGTTCAAATTAGATTGCTTCTGTGATGTACAACCGTATGAGTAGCTTGTACAACATTGTAGCCCTGCTGTTTCATATAAGTAATTTGATTTAAAATATTCCCGCCGTTTTCATAGCTACAGGCATGTGTCGGTTAGATGGCATCACAAACGTCAACGAAAAAATATGCAAAAAGAGAGAGAGAGATCTATTTTACTTGTCTATGATATAAATCGCGGATTGAAAATATAAATTTATGAAATCTACTTATATACATCCCAGCCTTAAGGTCATAGGAAAAATATAACTTTCTGGAAAATTTTCTATCTTACATTTGCTAGATTTCTTAATTAAAATTGTCGCTCATGCGAATTACTTCAACTCCTGCGCTCGTTATGCCCGTCTCTTCACGTAAAACATTTACTGAGCCCTGAATATATCTGTGAGTTTGATATTACTATTATTTTATTTCATCCTAAATTGTTATAGTAATAGTTTCAGGATAAAATAAAACATATTAGGGGACATGTAACGTTAGCAGGTTTTACATGACTTTTATTGAACTCGAGGCTATCCCCCTTTGTTCTTCTAACATATTCGATCCCAATAACCTTATTTAATTCCATTATAAAATCATTATAGTTAAACAGTACAACTTACCCTCGTAGAGGGAAGTTAAACGCCATCTGACGGCACCACATCAATTAGCAATGCACACCCATATGGTAATAATATGTTGACGGAATCATTATAGTTATTTCTAAATTGAACCACGAATGAATAAGCTCAATATTTCCAGAAGCTATCAGTTTCAACTATGTCACACCTGTGGGTTTCCATTTTGTGCTGCACTTTATGCGGCAGGATGCTGGTGTGAAATTGAAAAGTGCGCCAGTAAATAGATAAAAGTGACACTCGTACAATGAGTGTTTCGACCGCAATCGAAAATAAACACGCGAGTTTATCTCGCAAGCGACAATTCCAGGCTGCACGTTTAAATTGTACCTGGCTGAACATTACGGGTGGATGCGCCGGGATACCAACACCAAATGACATTTTTAAATTACATTTTTGTTACGAGTAGCTAAGTTTAAATTCGAATATATATATATATATATATATATATATATATATATGTGTGTGTGTGTGTGTGTGTGTGTATAGTCATATTATAGCAGAAAGAAACGATTTTAGTTAAATTTGGACCTAAATATGAAAGGTGCGTCAGTTAATACAATGGAATCAATTCCTTCGTGTACTTTACACCGAGCTGGGCTACCATGGCGACCAAAAAAACCAATAACCGACAAATCGTAAACTAATATTTAACACACAACTCATTTCAACCACATACACGAAGAAATTCGACCAATGGTAAATCGATAATTTTTGTTTGGACTAGAGGCGTAGGTTTAAAAGTGTATATAAGTGTGAATCTACCTCTTAACAATCTATGATTGATTTTGATCATCACTGTAGTTCAGAGCTAGTGAGGATGAATTCACATAATATCTCGAGGGGTTACAGACACAAATGATACAACTTTCCCCCCTAGGAGGAAAGTATAACGCCATCTGGCGATACCACATCAATTAACAATCGTCTGACTATATGAATCCCCCATGCCCATTTAGTTGACATAAATCTTTTCTACCATCACTTATATTCCTCAATCCTCAGTTGTCGATAGTTGCGATCAAGTGCAACAGGCGTTGTTAGCTGTTGCGGTAGCGCAACTTCCGGACTCTATTAGAGCGAATAAAAGGAACGCCCGGCTCCTCCGCCAAAGTCGCAAAGTCCTAGTAAGCCGCACGGTGGAATATTGAGGGGGGGGAGTTCCTTTATTTGTCGCATCAAAAGGCTGTTTATAGCGCGCACACCCATTTATCACGAACATCCCTCGGACAGCCTAAGACATGTCCATTCATCGCCACGGCCATCATTTATCAAATTAATTGTCGTTTTTATTTTTGCGCGGACAGCCCTGCAAATGCCTCCAAACAAAATAAATCAACAAGTGCCCGCGCCATTAATAAAGTGGGGGAGGGGGCGCGCCTTTTTTTTGTAAATGCAATTCCGCGGTTTCATTTCGAGATTCATTGTCGGCTGTTGTTGGAAGTTGTGCGCGTTATGAACATTTTTGTTTGGGCTAGAGGCGTACGTTTGCGACGTATGGGTTGGAATTTGTTGTGTGCGTGGTGTTTCATATAATAACACAGCGAAATTTTAATTTACAAACGTTTTACGAAACACACAGGCCTAAATTAGTCGTAGCATGTAAGAACAGGAAAATAACTGGTGATATACTAGTGTGAGGCGACAAAAATTCTTCTGTTTCTTTATGTAGAACAGGAATGGCCAACAAGTCGATCGCAAAGTCAATTTTGATCGCTCGCAATGATTTAACGTAGAAATCGAAATAGACTACTTGATAAATAGAGCACTAATGACCATAAGTCGATCGCGAGACATGTTTACGATATAAAGTTGTGCTAGGGGCAGATATTTGATTACTATTGCGGGGTGGTGAAAAAATGCGCACGACTTAATGAGTTTGTACTCAACTACGCTTAGAAGAACACTAACATTATTTTAAATAGCTAACGCAAAATTACATATACAAACTCCCGCACAGACGGAGCTACAAGCAGGGACTACAAGTAGGCACTTGACCCACCGCATGTAGAAAAAGGCTATGAGCGCTGCACGTTATCGCAACTCAAATTTCTTACAAATACCCCATATATTATTTACAAAAGAATTAAATTATTATTTGTTCCTAATTATGTTATAATAGCGCCAGTGGTGTCGCTGATAAGTCTGCGACAATATGTATACAAAAGTTGGACACCCCTGATATAGAAGATTGATTTGACTTTTGTTAAATAAAATATTAGAAATAAAAGCAAAAAATATGTATATTTACCAACCAAACTATGCCCGTCCACTATTTCAAACGACTTGAACTATGCATTACATTATAATTCACATATATCTTTTTAATTAGTCTTAAATTAATAAATGACATTAATTTAATCATAGAAAATAATGAATAATAGTGTAGTGCATAGTTCAAGTCGTTTGAAATAGTGGACGGGTATAGTTTGGTTGGTAGGGACCGCCCAACCACCCCACCTTCGCTCGCATAGTTTTTTCATTGGATATAGATGTTTTATATTGTTGAAACTATTCCAAGAAGAGTGTTGTCCTATGGAAAAACTATGCGAGTATGTCATTTATTAATTTAGGACTAATTAAAAAAATATATGTGAATAATAATGTAATGCATAGTTCAAGTCGTTTGAAATAGTGGACGGGCATAGTCAGGTTGGTAGGGGCCGCCCGCCCACCCCACCTTTGCTCGTATAGTTTTTCCATAGGATGACACTCTTCTTGGAATAGTTTAAACAATATAAAACATCTATATCCAATGAAACAACTATGCGAACGATGGTGGGGTTGACAAACTTTGAAAAGCTGTATCTCGGAAACTATTATGTGTTATGTCAGAAACGTGCTCCTTCATGGTCAAAATGGGAAGAAACCGAAAAAAGTGCAAATATTTAGCAGCTTTTAAGATATTCAAAAGTGTTCATACCATCTGGATTACTGAATAGTTCTCTCCATTGGAATAACAAACAAAAAAAAACTTCTATCTTTATAGGGCTATCAGCCGTGAGGCTTTTCCGCCGGCCAAGGGAGAAGCTCAGAGGAGTTTAATCACCCGGTATTTACCTTACATTCACAGAAAACCTCTGAAAAACTTTGAAAGGTGATTCGCGAAAATTCGCTCCCCGCTAGGGATCGAACTCAGGCTCCTTAATGCTCAGTACGAGACAGAAGACGCCTCTAACCACTCGGCCACTGAGCTGGGTTTGGAAGGGACACGTAGGGAGGAAAGTGCTGCATAAAATATAGTACAGAAATGTTCGTACTGGTTGTGTTGTATAAAATTAAACTCCTCTTATGAATATGTAGTTTTATCGCATCACATCGGCTTACACAAAAACACTTAGCGGGGCACGGAAGTTGGAAAATATTAATTAACTAGTTGACGGCGGATGAAACCAGTTTAATTGAAAACGCATGCTCTGGGTGCATCACCTGTTTTGCATCATCCTTCCGCCCTCATATGTATCCATTTGCATTCGATAAATAAATATCCGGCGGTCAAGCTCTTTCTGTTGCATGCAAATATGTAATTTATATAGACATGCACTAATAATGGGCGGCGTATTTACACATCGTAATTAGGGATAGTAATATATAAATTCTGATTGTTTACAATAACTTACCAGGTAATACGCATGAATTAAACATTAAACAGTAATTAATTTTAATTTGAAGGATTAAAGACCGTTTCAGTAATCATGCTAAAGCCCTGAGTTCCTATGAATTGGTGCCTTAAAGTTGGGTTTTTATATACCGAAAGCATAGGAAGAAAGGGATAAAATAAATAGTACAATAACAAAATCTAAGAAAACTTTTAGGATTTAATGAAATATAGTAGATAAGAGAGGCACAAGAACAATTAAACAGGTGGTAAAAAAACATAGTAGTTTTTTTCATCTCCTTCATTGAAAATTAATTACCACGTAGTATCCTTAGAAATTGAATGGCTGTGGCGTAGCGTAGGATATACAATTTTTTATTTAATTACCTTGGGTAACAGACCTATTTGAACTTATAATTATAAAATAGGCCCCCATGACATAGTAAAACAGTACATATATTTTTTAAAACCAATAAATTAGTGGAAAGATATCAGAATATTAAATTAAACATCAATTACATCCCTAATAACGTATCGCGGCGTGTTTGCGCACGTCCCGGCAGCGTAACGGGGCCGACCGCTTCGCCGCCGCCGTCGCGCCTCGTTTATCCATCAACACGTATGGCGTTTATTTGCATACAGAGGGAAGACGTGATTCCGTGATAATTCTCTAATCGACGCGGACGTTTATAAGATTAGCAACGGGCGCGCTGTATGGATAATGGAATTATGAATCCGCGACAGCGTATCCCCCGCAGCCGCGTGTAATGCACATTTAGAGCCGCCACGATTGTTATTTAACATGCATTGATCGGCCGTTAAATTCGCTGAATTAACTGCACGTCACATATGAAGGCTCAATAAATCGACTCGCATATATTTATGCATTTAATAGAAGTTTGATTCCAAGAATGGAATATAATGATAATAGTTTAGTTATGGTGTGAGGCGGTTGGTTATTATATTTAACCCTCAGTTGGTATGGTAGGGTCAAATCTGACCCGAACCACTTTGTTTTCATTACTATCCCTACTTTCTTTTTGTGCAGCTTCATACCAGTTAAAAAATTCTCCTAACTTCTAAGATTGTTTTAGATGCAACGTACGTGAATAGAGAGTTTCGTATTGTTTCCGGGTTGTACGTTGTTGCGGGTCATATTTGACCCAGCATACCATAAGCATCAGCATATTTTGTTTAGAAACAATTCCAACAATTATAAATACAGGACGTAACATTACGAAAAACATTGATTTTCTTCAATGGAACTTATGATTGTACTGAATAAAGTCAATATAACATACACGAACTCTACGAAAGGCCAAATGCGATATACTACTTGCATAATAGCCTCATAAGGATCGTCCTGCCCAGTGGCGTAGCGAGCTTAACTCGCGCCCGGGGCACAATATCTTTTTAGCTTGAAGATAGAATTGAAGCTCTATACAAAACTAATTAGCAGATATTTACAACGATAAACCACAGTAATGACCTTTTCATGACCTGCACTAACTAAAAGTAAGCAGTCCTTTTCAAACACGTTATCAAGCTCCCAGCTGGTAGCTACTGGTGGTCACTAATAGGTTTTAAATGTAGAACAGCGGGAGACTAAAAGAGTTTTATATTGATCAATAAACGTATGAGATGCAGGCTACAAAATCTAGAAACGCGCGGAGATTTAAAAGATTTATTTTTGTATAGACAGCATATAATAAATTTTAGTCCTTATTTATTGCCTACGGCATATTCAAAAAGCTGCTGTCGCAATAATATTTTCCAAATGTTGCTTCCACATGAGAACTGTTGTATATAATTACTCCTAGATACTTAAACTCTGTCGAGAACTCCAATAGATTTCCATTTAGGGAGTAAGTAATTTGTATTGCTATTAATACCCTATTCGTTTTCATTGATATTACAATTTCCACTTATTTACATATTACACTATCGTGCCAATATATATATATATATATATATATATATATATATATACACATTCCACATTTTATATTATTTTAGGTCTGACACTATTTTCAATTTAATGTCACTTGTACGTCTTGTAAACTATTCATTTATTTGAAATAAATATTATTATTATTATTATATATCAGTATTATGACCACTTTCATTCACACATCACACAGTCTATAATATTACATCACATTTAATCAAGCTTCTAACAAAAATATTTGACGTTTAGTTTATAAGGGTGTGGTATTGATTCCAACATAAAACGTCGCACGGGTCAAAACGTATTTATTAAAACTATTGTAAAATACTGTCAATCTCAATTTAACTCCGGCACGTATGCAAGCGAAATAAAGTTTCAGGTTGCCACATACACACACACACATATATGTTCCAACAAGTTGTTTCTTTATCAACTTACAACTTGTAATATTCACTTTGAAAATTCCGGAGGGACAGCGTGCGCGCAACTTTCTGATTATCCCGATTGAAAATTAAACGGTTTATTGCGGGGTCGCCTACGTGGGAAAGTATACTAAAATAATTTGAAACTGGGGTGCTGGCAGAGTAAAGATAGTATAATAATAAAGGTACAATATACCTGGCATTTCAATGAATGTTAGGTATACATATATGCCACCACTATTATATTTGGATGATTATTTTATGGCATTATTTTCATTTGTGATTTACATGTAACCTTTGATACTAATCGTACAATGAGAGCAAGAATAACTGAATATTTTAGTTTAATAAATATATAAATCTAGCGTCCTGTCGGGTAGTTGCAGCATGAATTATACTATCGATTGTTTCACTATCGATAGTACAATTCATGCAAGAATAACTGAATATTTTAGCCTAATAAATATATAGACCTAACGTACTTTCGGGTAGTTGCAGCATGAATTGTACTATCGAATATTTCACTATCGATAGTACAATTCATGCAAGAATAACTTAATATTTTAGTTTAATAGATGTATAAACCTACCATCCTGTCGGGTAGTTGCAGCATGAATTGTACTATCGATTGTTTTACTATCGATAGTATAATTCATGCAAGAATAACTGAATATTTTAGTTTAATAAATGTATAGACCTACCGTCCTGTCGGGTAGTTGCAGCATGAATTGTACTATCGATAGTGAAACAATCGATAGTACAATTAATTGAACATCAGATTTATTGTATATCAAAGTAACCGAAAATAGTGAAACTATCGATATTATTGACTACATAAACTACCAATAGTCTAATCGTATACTAAAAACTATCCAGTCTTTTTCTTCTATTATTGCAGAATAAGTTACAGGGCTAATAATAAAGTGTTATTATTAATTTGTATGAAGTGTAAGATATTCTGGTGCATAGTTTTTGATAAAAGCTCAATAATGTTTGACAATTTGCACCATTAGAAAAGTATGGACGTTAGCCCATAATCTAGTCGTAGTCTTTTGAGTTTTACATTATGCAAGTTGCTAATAACCCTCTTCCATTATCCGGGCTTGTTACCTCCATTTGTTTTGTCATACGGTTATAAATATGTTCGTAGCATATTTGCTATATAGTTAAAGTATAAAAATAAATAATAATAATTTTATTTCTTTTTAACTAAAATACATTTTAATTTTTTTTCTACCAAAGCATGTGCATACAAGTGTCCAGTTTTAAGTAAATTTAGAATAAACCCCCTAATTTATGACTTATGTTTATTGCATATGTATAAACATAAATTATCCGCCTAGCGCAGTAAATCATCTCCGACGACACGCCACCATGCACAAATTTTACCCATTATTAAATCTAGACTAGAAAATCCAATTACACGCGCTTTTTAGCGAAATCAAATACCCTAATTAAAAACCAACAGACGTGTTCTCCACCATTCTCAAAAAAAAAAGTTGGACAACTGATGTTTGCCTTCATCAAACGCCCCTGCTCTTAATCCAGCGGACGTTAATTAGCCGCCCGGTTTTATTAGCCGTGTCGCTCCGTTCGCAAAGCAGATTTATGCTAAATTTAAGCGCGCTGCAAATACGACAATTCCAGCCGGATCAGATGGAATCGAACGATTTCGAGTGTGACGGCAAAAAAAAAGATGAAATCGAAATGCTTGTGAGTGGGTAATCGTTGAGGCGTGCTGCACGGGACGGCGAGGGTGTTATTTTTGCCGAACACAGGGACGGCGCGCAACAGGTGAATTTGTTTCGGAACTCGAGGCAATTACTACCGCGATGATTCAATCGTGATTGTGAACAGTGGGGTTTGTTTAGGCAAGTAGTATCGCAATCACGGGCTTTATTTTTGTGAATTTACTACAGAGGGGGTCTGTTTGTGGTTGATATTTGTTCGTGGTATTGAAATAATACGTTTTTACTCAGTCAGGTTTAGAAGAACATCTTTAGTGTTCTTCTTGTGAATTATTTATAATATCATAGATGCGAATATGTTTGATTAAAATATATAGAAATATAATTTGTCTTCAGTTGTTTTAAGGTCGTTTTAGACAAGCCAATTTCTTAGCTCAACAGTTGATCAAGAAATGAATTCATATATTCTCCTCCCAAACAATTTGTCCTTGACAAATAGAACGCGTTATATTTTTCCATTCGATCTACTATCCAATTCAATATTTCAAATAATTTACTGTATACTACGAGACAATTTAGATCTTGACTAACTTTTGAGTCAAGAAATTGCCTTGTCTAAAACGACCTTAACACCAACGAATCTTAACTAGTTTATATTGATCTTATTAATAAGAACGGTCTTCAAGCGTTGTACCAAACATAAATCGCATTTTAAAACAATAAGACATTGTAAGACACCGTGAAGCTGGTCTTAAGATTTGGATTTTAACTAAAATTTCATTGTCAAAAATGTTAAAAAAGTAGAAAATGTTGAAAATGATGAAAACGTTAAAAAGGCAAATAATGTCAATATAATTCGGAAAGTCGTGTGGTGTGCCCACGCCAGATATTTACAGTAGTGATGGGGGGATTTCGAGAACAGAGAACAGCCGTTCTCGATTCTTATCAAGAGTCGGTGTTCTCGATTCATAAAAGTTCTCGAGAACAAGAACCGCGAACTTGGCCAAGAACCGAGAAGAGAAAATCAAGGACTCGAATTAACCGAGGACCGAGAACGTGAGCGAGAACCGAGAATAGAAAATCGAGAACTTTAATTAACCGATAACCGATTTCCAAGAACTTTAAACGTTTAAAATAAATCGCACTTACAGGAATAAACAAATCTGTAAAGTGCGCCGACTAGACAACAGAATTTTGAACTTAATGCCTTTGTATACTCACGAAAGGTCTGGGTTCTTGGTTCTCAGTTTTCGATTTTTCGTGCTTGGATCTTGGGTCTCGATTCTCGGGTCTCGGTTCTCGGGTCTCGATTCTTGGTTCTCGGTTCTCGATACCTTAGAAAACTATTCTCGGTTCTCGTTTTTTAGTATTCGATTCCAAGTTCTCGATTCCTTAATGTTCTCGAAAACGAGATTCTCGATTCTCAAAAGTTATCGAGAAAGAAGTTCTCGATTCTCAAAAGTTATCGAGAAAGAAGTTCTCGATTCTCAAAAGTTATTGATTCTCCCCATTACTAATTTACATTTATTATTTAAGCTTTTATTTACATAAGCTATAAGAGCGCGAGTGGTGTCGCTGACATATCTGCGACAGTACAGTTGGCAGTAGACATTTATTTATATTTTTCTCTCTCTATTAATTTGAATACTCCATTCACAAGGAGTTTCAATGGCTACTCAAAATGTAGCAAGATATAATTAAAATATCGTGGAAGATTATGATTTCACAAATTGGTCGTCCTCATGAATAATTATCAATCGCGCCTGGTGCGTTATGTTTCGGCAACGGAAACACGGAACAATCTCCATGAAATTAGCATGATTTTGGTTGCTGTCCCAGATAGGGGTATGTGACTCAAGATTGCGCGGCGGCGGCGAAATTTCGCACAGATTACGACCGCATTATGTATTTATGCGGACTGTGGCGGAAATTTTCACGTCCTTCTTTGAGATAAATGTTTTCATAAGTAGCTTGAATTCGGGAGACTGTGCGAACATTAAACGAAATACTAAAAATATATCTGATTTTTATATGACTATCATAAAAATAAGTACAGATGTACACATACACACCATGACAATTTTACAATTTTTTACGATAATTGTAACATATGTTAGTATGTGAACTCTAAAATTAGGGTGCTTCTAACTATATTAAGTATTTTTAATACCTAGGTATATTTAATATACATAGAGACATACCATAACAAACTGAATTCATATAGATACTCGGTTCTTGGTTTTCAGTGTCTTGGTTCTCGGGTCTCGATGATCAGGACTCGATTCTCGAGTCTCGATTATCAGGACTCGATTCTCGAGTCTCGATTATCAGGACTCGATTCTTATGTCTCGATTCTTAGGTCTCGATTCTCGGATTAGGGTGCTTCTAACTATATTGAGTATTTTTAATACCTAGGTATATTTAATATACATACAGACTGTATGTATATTAAATATATCTAGGTATTAAAAATACTCAATACAGTTAGAGGCACCCTAATTTTAGCGTTCAGATTAAGAACGTATGTTACAATTATTGTAAAAAATTGTAAAATTGCCATGGTGTGCACATACAAAGTTATTGCATGGCCCATCAGATTAGCCCGCTACAAAAGAGCCTTAACAAAATAGCTCGCAACAAAAGAGCCCGCCGATAAAATGGTTATTGGTACATAATATAATAAATAAGTAAATAATAACTAAATAATACAGGAAAGTCACAGTACTTACACAGGCTAAATTCAAAATAAATAAAAAATAAAATGTAAATATAGAAATAGCTAATTTATAATTATGGTACTGTAAACTCAAATTATCAAATGTAATACTGTAAATTTAAATAAATGAACATATGAACAAATAAACAAATGAACAAAAGAACAAAAGAACAAAAGAACAAAAGAACAAAAGAACAAAAGAACAAAAGAACAAATGAACAAATGAACAAATGAACAAATGAACAAATGAACAAATGAACAAATGAACAAATGAACAAATGAACAAATGAACAAATGAACAAATGAACAAATGAACAAATGAACAAATGAACAAATGAACAAATGAACAAATGAACAAATGAACAAATGAACAAATGAACAAATGAACAAATGAACAAATGAACAAATGAACAAATGAACAAATGAACAAATGAACAAATGAACAAATGAACAAATGAACAAATGAACAAATGAACAAATGAACAAATGAACAAATGAACAAATGAACAAATGAACAAATGAACAAATGAACAAATGAACAAATGAACAAATGAACAAATGAACAAATGAACAAATGAACAAATGAACAAATGAACAAATGAACAAATGAACAAATGAACAAATGAACAAATGAACAAATGAACAAATGCACAAATGCACAAATGAACAAATGTAAAATAAATAAGAAGATGGCGACACATTTTTTTAGATAAAATGAAGATCTTATGTAGACAAAGGTTGCCCAGCCCTGCTATATAGGATCTGTACAAAACGCTATGATACAAAAAAACTTTGAACAAATAATATTTTAGAATACTTGAAATATTTAATTTTTGTATATACATAAATACAGTTTTGTTATCATAGTTCTCTATTGTTTTTTGCAGGAATAATGCGGTACGCGGTGTCAGCAAGAGCTGGAACGTTGGTCTGGGCGGCTTTGTTAGCTTGCTACTTGCAAGCTGGCGTTGGTGTGGCAGCAGACGATGGTGCGATCACTAAACAGAGTGATGACTCCAATTCGCAGGTAAATGACATGGTATGTTACAAAGTTATAGGAAACGTAAATTTGTTTTTCATATATACTCATTAGCCGTCGACAGTTCGTGTTGACACAATCAATTTATAAATATTATACAACTAACCCTCTAGGAGGAAATTTAAACGCCATTTGGCGGCCCCCCATCAATTAGCAATGCACACCCATAACCACTCAAGATATTGTGTGAATTCATCCTTACTAGCGGATCTACACTAATGAGATCTAATGAAATCTAGATATGTATGGTGGGTTCATTATACACTTATATATGTCAATTTATAAATTTGAGTCCATACAGCCGTTTCCGGCAATTACACACATATACACACACACACATATATATATATATATATATATATATATATATATATATATATTTATACTGGTATAATATATAATAATAGCTAAGATGTGAATATTGTCCTGCAATTGGATTGCTTTTGGACAATAAACTATATATTTATTTATTTATTGAACAAGACATAACTAAGATTGAAAATAGTAAGCTACAATTTTAAAACTTCACTGACAATTCATTTTTGGCGTCAATGCTATTCAAAATGATCCCCTGTTCACCTAGTTTCTGATAAAATGTGTTCTACTGTAAATGTTATGGAACTAACTTACGAGTTGTAGTTAATTGTAATGCCACCAGATAGAAGCTTAGTGCAGCTATATTTACACAAATCATTCTCCCATCAGCTACACATATACCTGTATTTACGCACAACTCCCAATTCGTTAGGAATGATTAATTGACATGTATTATCCATTAATCGCTAGAATTACCAAGTTTATGTACTGTCGACTCATCCGTGACGTATTATTGTATCAATTGAGGCCTCGCCAGGGATTTTTCGTGTCGCATAAATTATACCTCAATTTCCCCCACGGGATATTTCATATAACATAATCTAACTGTGTATCAGCACAACACGAAGATAATCGATGCGGATTTAATGAGTTATAGGTACAATTTTAAACTCTCCTGATATTTCTCCTGATAATATGAAAGTGAATAACCACGTCTGCCCGATTTCTATAAATAATTCAATAATGTAATGTTTAATGCAATTATATCACGTTATATGGCGTCGTATTCCAATTTCTGTGAATGTTTTAAAATTAGGGTGAGTGTGCCGGGTATTAATATGAACCAATCAGTTTATTAAATTAACGGTTGGGGTAGCTGCTATATTAAATTCAAATTTGTAACGATATAGCTATAGTATTTTTTAGTTTGTGTCTATTAGTGAATCAGGAATCAGACGTAGCTAACAATATTCTAAGGCAGCTAAGACCAGCCCAAAGCAGCTCACGAAAATGGCTTTAATTAGGTATTTTCTTATAAAAACATTCAGACGACGGTTATTTCACATAGTAATAATAGATATACATGTGTGAATCCACCTTTTAGCTATCTAAGTATCGCGGCTTAAAAAATGAAATTGATTGCATTAAATAAAATAATCGAATTCTTGACTGATTAAGTAACTAACTAACTAACTTCTAGCAACACTTAATGGATTGCCCTCGAATTATTACGTAACACTCTATATATAAGCAGAGGTACATGAAGCTACGAAATGAAAAGTTAACAACTTGTATAATATCTAAAAATATAATCGCGGGCTATATTTAACTCGCCTTTATACAGTCGAGCCTTAATGTTTCAAATCGAGTCTGAAGGGTGTTCTGAAAATGTAATATTTTATAATTGCATTTGTTGAAAAACTTATGTGTGTGTAAATAATTATATACGATAAAGATTTTTCTAATTACATCATTGGAGTATTTATGTTAAAACCATACAAACTCTCCCGTTTACACTGCACCTACACAAGTGTATTTAGTAGAAAAACATCATTAAAACGTTTGTGATTGAATTTTTTTAAATTATAGCTTGAATAATTATTCTTCCCTGTACGTCATTAGCTTAATCCGCGCACTCATTCAGTGCGAGCGGATCTGCAATTTGCGATTCGCAAAACAGCGACCAACTTAATTAATGCGCTACATGATCCGCTCTATTTGCACTACGCGCGCCCGTTTTATTTGCGCCCTTTTGCAGACCAAATTTAAAACGTCGACAGCGGATTATGCAACAGGCGAATTAATTATTTCGACATAAAAACCGGAGAATGGATTGAAGTCCTCCCCCGCAATTCGGGTACAAATCGAGGCTGTAATTGAACAGTGTGTTGGGGGGGGGGGGGGGGGCTAGGGCGGTCGTTGCCAGTGTAAATGAAGTTAGGCCAATATCATTTTATTTATTAATTAAGCCTGTGAGGATGAAAGTCGTGTAAGTCACATTTGAGCAGGAGAAGATATTGCGGATGGTATTTATGTAAATCGACGCGCGCAGTTACAGACTTGAAGTACTTAAATACCAAACGGAAAATCTTCTCCTTTTCAAAATAATTCAAATGTGACTTACACCACTTTCATTCTCACAGGCTCAATTATTATTTATTATTTTGTTACCATAAATACCTTCATGGAAAATATCCTTTTAAAATTTATTTTTACTTATTATTTATTATTTTATTTCAGCATAAACCCACATAGGTAGCTTTACACCAATAATACGGTAGATATGCATTCGATTAAATAAATAAACCCACCTATAGTCTAAACGCATTAACCCTTTCGTTCCTAGTGGTTTCACAAAAAAACATTTTGATAATAAATTATCTCTAGAGATCCAGTAGTAGCTTTAAGAAACCAATTATGCGAAAATGTAAATGTAGTGCCATTTGTGGCTCCTAACTGTAAATTACATTAATATTTGTCGGTAAAAAAGATTTTCATGATAATATTCAGAAATTTGAATATTATTATCAGTTTAGATAATATTTATTTTGGGCCTGAAAGGGTTAATTGTTGCGAATTATTGCAACGCCCTGCAATCACGAGCCAATATCTGTCCCCAAACCCCAAGGTCTGTTGATTATTATTTCAATTGTGACGATGAAATAATTTTAATTAGTTATACAAGTAGGTAATAATGTGGACAGTAAGCGGATTAAAGTTTCGGAATTAAATCTTCACGTGATTAGCAATCTCCTGCGTCCCGAGAGAAATCAGACGTTTAGGAGGATTTCATTGCAATGCACTATTATTATGGTCCTATGTACGATAGTGGAACTATTATACATGATGTGGTTTAACCAAATTTAAGACTACCCCAACCTTTAATTTAATAAACTGATTGGTTCATATTAATACAGTCACCATAATTTTAAATCATTCACAGAAATTTGAATACGACGCTATAATGTGATCTATTATATATTATCAATTGCCTTTTACCTTTCGGTGTTGGCTATAGAGGAGGTCCGATGTTTAGAGGAGGTCCGATGCACACAGGAAACCACCAATATATGTGAATTTCACTAATATGACTTGCAAAATCCAACAAACAAAAATGTGATATAATTGCATCAAATATATGGTGGATGCGCTGGGCATCAAAATTATTCAACAAGTTTCACAGGCTATATTTCTATTAACGCATAGAAATTGTAAAGTACCGGCATTCTAAACATCTCATTTCTAATAGGAACAACGAACATTTATCAAATATTTAGTATTTTTTTACATATAAAGATACCGAGAAATGGGATCCAGAATATTTTTAAATTAGGGTTATATGAAAATATTTAAAAAACAATCTTTATAGGGCTATCAGCCGGGAGGCTTTTCCGCCGGTCAAGGGGGAAGTTTAATCACCCGGTACTTACCTTAACTTCACAGATAACCTCTGAAAAACTGTGAAAGTTGATTTGAGAAAATTCGTTCCACGCTAGGAATCGAACTCAGGCTACCCAATGCTCAGTACGAGACGAACGACGCCTCTAACCACTCGGCCACTCAGCTGGGTTAGATAGATTTATTCATGTATGTGTTTTTTTTGTGTTTACAAGAACAGGAACAGCAATACATAAGTCAAAGAGAAAAAAGATTTTTTATAGTATATTTATATAAAATATTAAAAAGATAAATGTATGAAAAATCATTATTTATATACAATATAGTTTAATGAATGTTACATCAAACTCTATTGTATATAAATAATGATTTTTCATACATTTACCTCTTGTAATCTCAACATCAGACAAAATGTAATTCGCTAAAAGCCGCGGAATGCACGTGAAGAATCCACGCGGTTTTCTTAACCCTTTGTGTCGTCCTTTTGTGGGGAAGGAATTTTCCGATTATGCAGTGAAACTTCGCATCATAACGTCCGGGCATCCAGCAAATGTTTTACGTAATGAGAACGTTGCGTCTTCGCATTTTCAAAATACATGCGCAAGATTATGAAATGCAGTGAAAAGTGTCGTGAGTCAAATAATGTTTAATATATTAACATAATAGTATATAACTTAATATCGATACAAATTTATAGTCGCAGGGATTTTTGTATTATTCAAAAAGTATCCAAATTAAAATATTATCGTTTTTGCATATTTTCTTCAAATTTATAGATTTTTGTATTATTCAAAAAATATCTAAAGTAAAATATTATCGTTTTTGCATATATTTCTTCAAATTTATAGGCACCGGGATTTTTGTATTATTCAAAAAATATCCAAATTAAAATATTATCGTTTTTGCATATATTTCTTCAAATTTATAGATTTTTGTATTATTCAAAAAATATCTAAAGTAAATATTATCGTTTTGGCATATATTTCTTCAAATTTATAGATTTCTGTATTATTCAAAAAATATCTAAAGTAAAATATTATCGTTTTTGCATATATTTCTTTAAATTTATAGTCGCAGGGATTTTTGTATTATTCTAAAAGTATCCAAATTAAAATATTATCGTTTTTGCATATATTTCTTCAAATATATAGATTTTTGTATTATTCAAAAAATATCTATAGTAAATATTATAGTTTTTGCATATATTTTTTCAAATTTATAGATTTTTGTATTATTCAAAAAATATCTAAAGTAAAATATTATCGTTTTTGCATATATTTCTTTAAATTTATAGTCGCAGGGATTTTTGTATTATTCAAAAAGTATCCAAATTAAAATATTGTCGTTTTTGCATATATTTCTTCAAATTTATAGATTTCTGTATTATTCAAAAAATATCTAAAGTAAAATATTATCGTTTTTGCATATATTTCTTTAAATTTATAGTCGCAGGGATTTTTGTATTATTCAAAAAGTATCCAAATTAAAATATTATCGTTTTTGCATATATTTCTTCAAATGTATAGATTTCTGTATTATTCAAAAAATATCTAAAGTAAATATTATCGTTTTTTGCATATATTTCTTCAAATTTATAGATTTTTGTATTATTCAAAAAATATCTAAAGTAAAATATTATCGTTTTTGGATATATTTCTTCAAATTTATAGGCACCGGTATTTTTGTATTATTCAAAAAATATGCAAAGTAAAATATTATCGTTTTTTCATATAATCTTGAAGCTGATATTTAGTTCGAAAAATGAAGTACAATCGTACCTAAAATATAAATAAACTGATAAAATAAATGTGTGTGTATGTGTGTTGATATGAACTTGTGTGCACAAAATTCAGGAAAAACGGCTAAATAGATCGCGACTATACTTGCAAATCGGCTGGGAAACCGAGTTGGGGTGGTCCTGTGAAAATTTGAGCAACATCGGTCCACAATCAGAGAAAAAATCTTGATTCCCTTACAAAAGTCAATTTCCGCCAATTAGAAATTCCATGAACACCTACAAAAATATGGGCATAAATAAAAGAAGTTGGGTTGCCTAATTTTATATATTATTTAAAATCTAATTACGCACAAACGAATGAAAATGAAAATTATACAAAATGACAAATATTGTCAAATGTAGTCAAATATTTTTGTATTATTCAAAAAATATCCAAAGTAACATATTATCGTTTTTGCATATATTTTTTAAAGCTGATGTTAGGTTCGAAGAATAAAGTACAATCTTAATTAAAATATAAATAAACTGATAAAATAAATATGCGTGTGTGGGTATATGAACTTGTCTGTGCACAAAATTCCGGAAAAACAGCTGAATAGATACTTGCAAATCGGCTGGGAAACCGAGTTGGGGTGATCCCATGAAAATTTGAGCAACATCAGTCCACAATCAGAGAAAAAATCTTGATTAAACCGTTTCCCTACAAAAGTCACTTTCCCGCCAATTAGAAATCCCACGAACACCAACAAAAATATGCGCGCAAAAAGTTGATCCCTACCAACCTGTCTATGCCCGTCCACTATTTCAAACAACTTGAACTCTGCAGTATATTGTTTCACACAATTTTCAACGAATTAACTTTACAATAATGAATGAAATTAATGACATCATAGAAAGGTAATGATAACAGTGTTGTTGCAGAGTTCAAGTCGTTTGAAATAGTGTACGGGTATAGTTTGATTGGTATGGGCCCCCCGCCCACCCCACCTTCGTTCGCATAGTTTTTTTCAATGGATACAGATGTTTTATATTGTTTAAACAATTCCAGGAAGAATTTTATCCCGTGGAAAAACTATGCGAGCACAGGTGGGGCGGGTGGGCGGCCCCTACCAACCTAACTATGTCCGTACACTATTTCAAACAGCTTGAACTCTGCACTACATTGTTTCCCACAATTTTCTACGAATTAATCTTACATTAATCTATGAAATTAATTAAATCATAAAAAGTTAGTGATAACAGTGTTGTGCAGAGATCAAGTCGTTTGAAATAGTGTATGGGCATAGTTTGATTGGTATGGGCCCCCCGCCCACCCCTCCTTCGTTGGCATAGTTTTTTTCAATGGATACATATGTTTTATATTGTTTAAACAATTCCAGGAAAAATTTTATCGCGTGGAAAAACTATGCGAGCAGAGGTGGGGCGGGTGGGCGGCCCCTACCAACCTAACTATGTCCGTACACTATTTCAAACAGCTTGAACTCTGCACTACATTGTTTCCCACAATTTTCTACGAATTAATATTACATTAATCAACGAAATTAATTAAATCATAGAAAGTTAATGATAACACTGTTGTATATAGTTCAAGTCGTTTGAAATAGTGTACGGGCATAGTTTGATTGGTATGGGCCCCCCGCCCACCCCACCTTAGTTCGCATAGTTTTTTCAATGGATACAGATGTTTTATATTGTTTAAACAATACCAGGAAGAATTATATCCCGTGGAAAAACTATGCGAGCAGAGGTGGGGTGGGTCCCCCGCCCATACCAACCTGACTATGCCCGTTCACTATTTCAAACAACTTGAACTCTGCACACATTGTTTCCCAAAATTGTCTACGAATTAATATTACATTAATCAATGAAATTAATTAAATCATATAAAGTTAATGATAACAGTGTTGTGCATACTTCAAGTCAAATATTGTCAAATATTGTCAAATATTGTCAAAAATTGTCAAATATTGTCAAATATTGTTAAATATTGTCAAATATTGTCAAATATTGTCAAATATTGTCTAATATTGTCAAACATTGTCAAATATTGTCAAATATTGTCAAATATTGTCAAATATTGTCAAATATTGTCAAATATTGTCAAATATTGTCAAATATTGTCAAATATTGTCAAATATTGTCAAATATTGTCAAATATTGTCAAATATTGTCAAATATTGTAAAAAAAATGTCGAAAATGTCGAATGTAATTCGGAAAGTCGCCTAAACCAGATATTTATATTATGAAGAATATAAGAATATAAGATAATTCAAATTAATTTACACATTTATTTTTAATGTACCATTTAATTGAACCACCGGTTGCAATTCCAGTAGATTGTGCATTAAATCGTGCAATAAACTTAAAACGACGATTAAACTCGCCGGAGACGCTCTTTTTAATTGCACGCGCTGTTTACTAACATCTTCCTAGGCGACGCGGCGCGGTTTATTTCCCGCCGTGATCGAGTTAGGGAACTAATTTCGGATTGTAGTAGTTCCCTAAGTGATTTCATTATTGCGGGGAGGGCGCGCGCTGATGAAATTTCATACGGGAAGAGCGTGGCTGGGGTAGAGGTGAAAAATTTGCTACACGCTAATCATTTCTTATTAATTAATAAGAATCTTACGTTATTTATACTGTGGCGCTTTAAATTTAAAAGAAAACTATTAAATATCTAAAAATTTAATGTTTTAAAGGATCAATAAAACGATTTTTTACTTTGTTTTTTATCACACTTCACGTGTTTTTTTGAGTTTGGTTCCACTAGTCGACGAACATACTGTATACATACAGATATAATATATACAACATATTACATAGTATATATAATTATAACTTGAAATGAGTTAATTGTAAGTTTATGTGTAGGTATTTACAGTTACACTTTGCAAATAGTTTTGGCTAAGCTCTAGCCATTTTCGAGCTCAGTCATCGGAGGAGCTCGAAAATGGCCAGAGCTTAGCCGAAACTAATTGCAAAGTGTAACTGAAGTGTGATAAAAAATCGTTTTATTTATCCTTTAAAATACTAATTTTTTAATTATCAATTCATAAATTTTAGATATTTTAATAGTTAATAGTTAATAGTTAATAGTTTTTTTTTATTTTAAACGCCACAATATAAATAACGTAAGAAAAATTAATTATCCTTTAAAATGAATTATCAAAAAGTAGACTAGACGCCTTAACAATGCAATATTTAGCGTTTTATTTTTATTTTATTTGCCTATATAATCTCGCCCGTTAAAGTGCAATATGAAATATACATCCTTACTAATGTTTATGTGCGGCAATTAATTTTTGAAACCTGAGCATTATTTTCACAGATAAACTTCACCTATAAAGTTAAAACTAAAATGCTCGTGATAAAAGCAAGCTAGTATTCATAATTTTTAGGGACACTAGATTAATTTAATGGACACATGTGTGAGGTGATTAGTTTTAGAAACTTGATAACATCACCACTGCTTTCGGTAAGACATTATTATGCTCTACTTTTACCCAGGTATAATTCCTATTAAGATAGTAAGAGATATTTATGCTTCCAATTAAATTTAAGTCAGAGGTTATCGGTTACCTGTATACAATTACCAATTAACATCGAGAAACACAATTAGTAACATAATTAATTTGAATACTCTATAATCAGCGATTCTTAACCCCCGCGGTCGCTTTAACCCTTCGGCCCTGTCGTTGGGATTTGTCATCATAACATTTACAAGCCTCTACTTACTGTGTCTATCCATATGTTTGCTTTTAATGACTAGATTTCATTACAACAAGGAAGTTTAAAGAAAATCCGTGCACATTTTTAGAAACTTTTGAATTTTTATGTGTGTGATACTTTACGTCACATTTTTTGGTCTTTCGTTTTCAAGCTGTTTCAAACGGTCACATTTTTTTGGTCCACTAACGTAGAGAGAGTATATGCTTTAGTTACTAGAAATTCAATAAATTGTTCGAATAGTGGGGTGCGATACATTTCAATGCAAGTACACGTCTAGTTTAGGCTGATTTAGTAAGTCGTGCGATAACTTAGACGTGTGTATTTATGCCTTAATAACATCAATTTCAGTTGGAAGTGTCGAAGAGGGATTGGAACCGCAAGCTGCATAGCTGGGGCAAGCGCGCCTGGCAAAACCTTCACGGGGGTTGGGGCAAACGCGACCTGTCCGACAGCTACCCGCTCTATGTCACCGAGAAACGCGCCTGGCAGAATCTACAGGTTGGTCTTAAAACTAACACACACTAATATTACTAAGATACGTGACAAATAAAATACAGAAGCATTTTTTTTTCATAAGTTTAATTTTAATTTGGATGCTTCATTATAAAGGCGTGGTCAATAATACTGTCAGTCCTAGTACTGTCAGTATTTGCTTTGATTAATCCTTTTATATTTATCAAGTAATCAATTATCCGGATAAACTTCAGTAATCTCTTCATTCCATCTTTACTATACGATACACCATAAGTAATACTGTCTATATATTAGGATAACGAACATTTGAATCATGTTCATCTTGGTATGCGCGGTTTTTAAAATCAATATTCCGGATTATTTTTCTGTTTTTTCCTTTAAATTTACTTTCCCTTCATCGCATTTTACTACCGATACAAATTCTGGAACGCGCTGCGGCGAACGAGCGAATTCCGTATTTGCAGTCAATTTGCATCTGTTTACACTCTTTAAATAAGTTTTTCAAAGGCATGACGACTGTAAATATTATCCCACTTGTGTGCGCGCGTATCTGGATTTATTGGGGGTGCATTGCAGGGCGCCTGGGGCAAACGCTTCGCCCCCGAGGATGAGTACGCTATGAAGCTGGCCGCTCTGCTCGACGAGGAGGAACAGCAAAAGCAGCAACAGGCGATGATGCCGCAGTATGCTGAGTATGATGAGACTGCTGAGGGGGATAATGAGGATGAGAAGCGCGCTTGGAGGTCGCTCAATGGGGCTGGTTGGGGTAAACGGTCGGAGTGGGGCAGTTTCAGAGGTACATATCTAAATTAATTGTGTTTAGCAACTACATTCTTTCAGATGAAAGACAATCTAAATTGTCTTGCGTAATTATAATACAGCAGATTATTTAAAATATTGAATTGGATGGTAGATCGAATGGAAAAATGTAACGCGTTCTATTTGTCAAGGACAAATTGTAGGGGAGGAGGATATATGAATTCATTTCTTGAACAACTTTTGAGCTAAGAAATTGTCTTGTCTAAAACGACCTTAAAACACTAAAACAACTAAAGACGAATTATATTTCTATATATTTTAATCAAACATATTCGCATTGGTGAATCTATGATATTATAAATAATTCACAAAATAACATCGTATGATTGTAAAACCATACACCCAATCCTATAAAACTCTTTTACGATTTTCCTATAAAAAAATTAATCATAAAATCTTGATATCTGCTCCAAAGGACTTCAATAAAATACACCGCTGTGAAATAATTTTTAATATCGTGCATTTTTATTTGCATTTGCAATCAATTTCAAACTCTAAGATATTAAATATTTCCTATATTCAAGAACGCTGTGTGTGCATTTCCAATTATGACGGGTTGACTGCGCAATAAAAGCTTCCACCTATTCTCTATTATTAGTCGACATAATATTTATCTAAAGCATTCGTGTATATTTCACAGGGTCGTGGGGCAAGCGTGACCCGGCATGGACCAACCTGAAGGGTATTTGGGGAAAGCGGAGTTTCCCGGACAGGGTCGCCCAGTAAAGGCGGACACGAGGAGAAAAACCAATAGGTAATAGTTATGTTCGATTTATTTGCGCAATTTAGAGTTCCCGCGCCGTATCTACTTCCCGCCAAATCGATTTTCGTTTTAATAATTGAGAAAGTTTTAAATTATTCCCAGTGCGACCGGACATATGTACACATGTCGCAGTTTGTGTTTTGTAATACAGTTTTTAAATACCATTTAGATTCAATGCAGTTTTGTCATGATGCGGCGAGTAGAAACAAAAGATAGTATCTTCTATTTAGAAAGTATTTACATACAGTTTTTATTTGCTTGTGTGGTATTTACAACAGATATTTTCCAAGCCATTTAGGGTGGAATTGAAACGAAGTTTTGTTGAGACAATTTAATACAAGTCTTACATAGTAACTATCTTTAAATTTGCAGTAATTTAACTTTATTTGTAAGTGCATTCTGAAAATTTGATGAAATTAGCTGTACACACAAATAAGTTACAGTCACTTTTAGTGGATACCATCGGAAGATATTGTTATATCTAAGTTCGAAAACCTACAATGTACATATGTAATTGAGCTACAATTTCCAAAATTTATTTTCATAAAACACAATTATTTGTAAGTATATTCTGAAAATTTGATGAAATTAAGTGTACACACAAATAAGTTACAGTCACTTTTAGTGGATACCATTGGAAGATATTGTTATATCTAAGTTCGAAGGCCTAAAACGTACATATGTAGTTGAGATACAATTTTCAAAATTTATTTTTATAAAATACAATTATTTTTAAGTATATTCTGAAAATTTGGTGAAATTAGGTGTACACACAAATAAGTTACAGTCACTTTTAGTGGATACCATCGGAAGATATTGTTATATCTAAGTTCAAATGCCTAAAACGTACATATGTAGATGTGATACATTTTTCAAAATTTATTTTTATAAAACACAATTATTTGTAAGTATATTCTGAAAATTTGGTGAAATTAGGTGTACACACAAATAATTTACAGTCACTTTTAGTGGATACCATGGGAAAATATTGTTAGGACTAAGTTTGAAGGCCTACAACGTACATATGTAGTTGAGCTACAATTTCCAAAATTTATTTTCATAAAACACAATTATTTGTGAGTATATATGTATAAATCTTGATTCAAGAATTCTAACGTATGAATCTTTAGATATGATGATATTGATCCTAATGATTAAAACTAGATTGTTGTTTCCTGATGCATAAATCTTGATTCAAGAATCCTGATGTATGAATCTTTAATCTAGTTAAAATGAAATGCTAAAATTGCTTGGAAAAACATGGTTTTTTGAAGCCACATTGTATGTGCCTCATGTTCGGTTCCCATTTTTTTTTGTAGATTCAGTGGTGTGTTATTAACAGGAACATCTTTAGTAGGTCATGAGGCTAATCAGCTTAATTCGTCTCAGAGGGTATCGTTTGGTTTCTTTGGGATTGGAAAGACAGTTGACAATGGCTATTTCTTTGGGATAAGTTCCGCCCTATATATATATATATATATATATATATATATATATATAATATATATATATATATATATATATATATATATATATATTATATATATATATATACAGGGCAGGACTTATCCCAATCAAATGGCTATTGTTAAATACTCGTACTTCACTAAAAATAATTCCAACACTATGCCTAATTTTATTAATTTAAACCACATTCCTGAATCCGATACTGTATGTGACCGATTTAGCACCGCGTCATATTCAGAGGAGTCCGCAATCAAACAGCCCAACATGTTTGATGTTTATTTGTTCCGGCTTTTAAGCGACACCCACAGTGCCCACAGTAACACGATGTGACGCATAATTTGATACGCAATTTCAATTGAGTGAGTACTAATAGTCATTTAATTTGTTTCAGATAGAATAGTTATATATAAAAGAGCATCCCAACTAAAAACTATGACATAAATATTTATTTTGACTAATTCATGTATATTGATTAAACTAAGAGATGTGTTAAACATTGTATTTTAAAATCCGATGCTGGCATGATCAGGGAGTAGGACGCAAACAAAAACGGCGGCGGTTGGTTATCTTCAACAACATCTATATGTGTGTGTGTTTTAAATGCTACCAATTTAATGTTCTTCTGTTGGTGGAAATATACGCTATTATTTTAAGGCAATATATAAAATGCAATGTTGCCAGCGTTTGATTTTATAAATGTGCAACCCGAAACGTTTCAGGCTAACAGTAACAGCTAAGAAGGTATAGTGAATTTAATTATGTTTGTGCATGGTGTTTCAATGTTGCATGAGTATCGAGCTTTCATTCTTCATTTAATCTATCTTTATATAAAACAAACAAGTAAATGTTTTAAGAAGCGCATTCTATATACTGAAACGCTGTATGTCTTACGCCTAGTTACTCTTACTAACCAAACTATCCCCGTCCACTATTTCAAATGTCCATAGGATAACATTCTTCTAGGAATGGTTTAAACAATATAAAACGTCTGTATGCATTGACAAAACTATGCGAGCGAAGGTGGGGTGGGTGGGTGTCCCCTACCAACCTGACTATGCCCGTCCATTATTTCAAACGACTTGAACTTTGCATTACATTATTTTTCACATATATTTTTTTAATTAGTTTTAAATTAATGAATGACATTAATTTAATCATAGAAAATAACGGATAATAGTGTAGTGCATAGTTCAAGTCGCTTGAAATAGTGGACGGGCATAGTCAGGTTGGTAAGGGCCGCCCGCCCACCCCACCTTTGTTCGCATAGTTTTTCCATAGGATAACACTCTTTTTGGCATGATTTAAACAATATACAACATCTGTATGCATTGAAAAAACTATGCGAACGAAGGTGGGGTGGGCGGGTGGCCCCTACCAACCTGACTATGCCCGTCCATTATTTCAAACGACTTGAACTTTGCATTACATTATTTTTCACATATATATTTTTTTATTAGTCTTAAATTAATAAATGACATTAATTTAATCATAGAAAATAACGGATAATAGTGTAGTGCATAGTTCAAGTCGTTTGAAATAGTAGACGGGCATAGTCAGGTTGGTAGGGGCCGCCCGCCCACCCCACCTATGTTCGCATAGTTTTTCCATAGGATAACACTCTTTTTGGAATGGTTTAAACAATATACAACATCTGTATGCATTGAAAAAACTATGCGAGCGAAGGTGGGGAGGGCGGGTGGCCCCTACCAACCTGACTATGCCCGTCCATTATTTCAAACGACTTGAACTTTGCATTACATTAATTTTCACATATATTTTTTTTATTAGTCTTAAATTATTAAATAACATTAATTTAATCATAGAAAATAACGGATAATAGTGTAGTGCATAGTTCAAGTCGTTTGAAATAGTGCACGGGCATAGTCAGGTTGGTAGGGGCCACCCGCCCACCCCTCCTTCGCTCGCATAGTTTTTTCAATGCATACAGACGTTTTATTATGTTTAAACCATTCCTAAAAGAGTGTTATCCTATGGAAAAACTATGCGAACAAAGGTGGGGTGGGCGGGCGTCCCCTACCAACCTGACTATGCCCGTCCACTATTTCAAACGACTTGAACTTTGCATTACATTATTTTTCACATATATTTTTTTTATTAGTCTTAAATTATTAAATAACATTAATTTAATCATAGAAAATAACGGATAATAGTGTAGTGCATAGTTCAAGTCGTTTGAAATAGTCCACGGGCATAGTCAGGTTGGTAGGGGCCGCCCACCCACCCCACCTTCGTTCGCATAGTTTTTCCATAGGATAACACTCTTTTTGGAATGGTTTAAACAATATACAACATCTGTATGCATTGAAAAAACTATGCGAACGAAGGTGGGGTGGGTGGGTGTCCCCTACCAACCTGACTATGCCCGTCCATTATTTCAAACGACTTAAACTTTGCATTACATTATTTTTCACATATATTTTTTTTATTAGTCTTAAATTATTAAATGACATTAATTTAATCATAGAAAATAACGGATAATAGTGTAGTGCATAGTTCAAGGTGTTTGAAATAGTGCACGGGTATAGTCAGGTTGGTAGGGGCCACCCGCCCACCCCACCTATGTTCGCATAGTTTTTCCATAGGATAACACTCTTTTTGGAATGGTTTAAACAATATACAACATCTGTATGCATTGAAAAAACTATGCGAACGAAGGTGGGGTGGGTGGGTGTCCCCTACCAACCTGACTATGCCCGTCCATTATTTCAAACGACTTAAACTTTGCATTACATTATTTTTCACATATATTTTTTTTATTAGTCTTAAATTATTAAATGACATTAATTTAATCATAGAAAATAACGGATAATAGTGTAGTGCATAGTTCAAGTCGTTTGAAATAGTGCACGGGTATAGTCAGGTTGGTAGGGGCCACCCGCCCACCCCACCTTCGCTCGCATAGTTTTTTCAATGCATACAGATGTTGTATATTGTTTAAACCATTCCAAAAACAGTGTTATCCTATGGAAAAACTATGCGAACAAAGGTGGGGCGGGCGGGCGGCCCCTACCAACCTGACTATGCCCGTCCACTATTTCAAACGACTTGAACTATGCACTACACTATTATCCATTATTTTCTATGATTAAATTAATGTTATTTATTTAATTTAAGACTAATTAAAGAAATATATGTGAATATATATGCCCGTCCACTATTTCAAACGACTTGTAGTCTGCATTACACTGCTATCCATTACTTTTTATGGTTCAATTAATGTCATTAACGCTTTAAGACCGTCTTATTACTAAGACAATCTTAAACTAGTTAAGATTTTTCTGTATCAACTATAATAATAACAAAAACAAAAACTTAAAATATATTTATATTAACTACATATTGATATTGTATATATGGGGATTAAAAAAGAATGAACTGATTATAGAATATTTTAGCTACAAAATTATTTAATCTGTTTTTATTTGCATGAACGTTCGGCATAAATTATTTTAGTAATTCACCAGTGATCATAATCCTTAATATTGAAATTTGTGGACTATTAAACCAATCTGTGTTGAAATTAATTCATTCTCACGATATTAAAATTATGTATTTTATAGCCCCCCACTGTATCGTAATGAATTGCCTAAATCTAAACGCAAACAATTAAAATTCATGACCCTTAAACTGGAGTTCTGTAAAACACCCGATAAATCGAATTTATTTGCATGGTTTGCAGGCTGCTGCAGTATGTTTAGTGTTCTTTAATGGACTCTTTCGGGGTGGCTATAAAACTCACGGGTTTATTTTATTTTTGAAGTTATTATTGAGGGATATAAAATTGCGCTTAGCGAGGCATAATGGTGCTATTATAAAATTGTTGCTGATTTTGACCTTCGCTATAAATATAACGCGACGTCGTATCGGAATATATAATCGCGTTTGAAAACTAACTAAACTAATTTGATATGAAATTACTAGTCGATTCAATCTTGAAATAAATAAACGAAGCCCGGCTGATGAACTTCTATCAAGAAATGACAAGATGACATATCGTTTCCATCGATAATAGCTAAAAATTAATTCAACTTATAAGTTTCGGAGGTTTTTATTTTTAGAAATCTGGTGGCTTTCAAAGAAACATGTGGCGAGTTATATGATTACTAACAAGATGTAACATGATACCTTTTCAAAAGAATTTAAATGTGACTTTAATTCTTACAAGCTCAATTGTAAACATCTATTTAGTTTCCATACTCCGTTTGATTAGTTTGATTAAAGTCTTTAAAATATTAGATTGTTAAGGCGTCTACTTTGTGATAATTAATTTTAAAGCATAAATAAAACGATTTTTTATCACACTCCTCCGATGACTGAGCTCGAAAATGGCTAGAGCTTAGCCGAAACTAGTTGCAAAGTGTAACTGAAGTGTGATAAAAAACAAAGTAAAACATCGTTTTATTTATCCCTTAAAGTCTTTAAGTTGGAATTCACATTTAACAGGCGTCTTCAGTTTACAAGATGTTTACAGATGTTAAAACAATATTCAGTAATAAGAATAAATATTAATATTTCGCCGCGTTTCATTGCAATGATTTTGTATTGAATAAAATCTGGCTTTGCAATATTATTCGCTAGCGCCGACTCATTTGTAGATAAGCGCGTAAAAATAGACGGGTTTTTAATGCGCTGGCCGGGACGCAGCAAAAACTGGTTTTGTTCAATTCCGCAATGACACAGCAATGTGAGTCAGTCGTGAGTTGTCCGTCTGAGAATATAGTGTAAGTTATATGCACCTTCTGAATGTTGCTAATTGTTTTGAGATACCGTAGTAAATTTAATTATAATAATAATAATAATAAGTGTATTCCCATTCCCCCTTTTTTACACACAAACATACAGATACATTTTTAATTAAAAAAAACTTAAAATATATTTATATTAACTACATATAAAGGCACCTTACACGATCAATATTACTGTTAATATTTTAGAATAATGACAGTATTACTGTGCGATAATATGTTTAATATGTTCATTATTTTAAAATATTGCCAGTATTACTTATCGTGTATATATAGGTGGGGTGGGCGGGTGCCCCCTACCAAACTGACTATGCCCGTGCACTATTTCAAACGACTTGAACTATGCACTACACTATTATCCGTTATTTTCTATGATTAAATTAATGTCATTTAATACTTTAAGTCTAATAAAAAAAATATATGTGAAAAATAATGTAATGCAAAGTTCAAGTCGTTTGAAATAATGGACGGGCATAGTCAGGTTGGTAGGGAACACCCACCCACCCCACCTTCGTTCGCATCGTTTTTTCAATGCATACAGATGTTGTATATTGTTTAAACCATGCCAAAAAGAGTGTTATCCTATGGAAAAACTATGCGAACAAAGGTGGGGTGGGCGGGCGGCCCCTACCAACCTGACTATGCCCGTGCACTATTTCAAACGACTTGAACTATGCACTACACTATTATCCGTTATTTTCTATGATTAAATTAATGTCATTTAATAATTTAAGACTAATAAAAAAAATATATGTGAAAAATAATGTAATGCAAAGTTCAAGTCGTTTGAAATAATGGACAGGCATAGTCAGGTTGGTAGGGACCACCCACCCACCCCACCTTCGTTCGCATAGTTTTTTCAATGCATACAGATGTTGTATATTGTTTAAACCATGCCAAAAAGAGTGTTATCCTATGGAAAAACTATGCGAACAAAGGTGGGGTGGGCGGGCGGCCCCTACCAACCTGACTATGCCTGTGCACTATTTCAAACGACTTGAACTATGCACTACACTATTATCCGTTATTTTCTATGATTAAATTAATGTGTATATTAATGATGTAATGAAGAGAATACTGATTTTTATCTGAATAATTGATTACTTGATAAATATAAAAGGAGGATTGAAGCAAATATTGACAGTACTAGTATTGACAGTATTATTGATCGTGTAAGGTGCCTTATTGATATGGCAGAAAATTAACTAAAATCTAGTGGGTAATTTCTACGCATAAAATGTATTTTCTCATCATATATATGACAATATGTGCAAGGTTTGTTTAGTTATATATTAAAATTTGATTAACAACCACGCATTACTGTTCAAGTGATCAACATCGAGTAAATTTGATCTAATCAGCTGCTCAAACAGTAACAAAGATCAGCTGTTTACCCACTAGTTTGACGAAGACCGTTGAAATTTGAATCGCGAATGATGATCCTCTTTTTTTTTAATTGTTTACAAAATGTTCTTTCAGTAAGATTTTAAATTTACGATATGTTTTAATATCTTTGAGATGGTTTGGGATTGTGTTGTATATCTTTCTACTTTCGTTCGTTAAATCTATCAATAGCTATTGAACCCATAATTATTCGCTGTTATAGCAACAATAAATACATTATTTAGGAAATGTAGTTACTTTAGATTCCCTCTATTGGAAACACTGAATAATTAAACAAAAGGTGTTATAAAAATTCCAATCGCAAGCGTGTTTAACATTTGTTTTGGCATATTCTGTCATAATGACGTTGTTAATTTATACATTCAATAGCTTATGGGACTTATAAAGTTTATGGGATGTTGGTGAATATGGGCATGAACTGCCCACACACGTACATACTTGTTAGGTATGCGCAGGCCAATATCAAGCAGCTCTGATATCTTCACGGCCTCTTGTGTTTATTCACAGGTTTTTACTTCGGTATGCCTGCGCAAAATCAGGTTTCTGCAGGCAGATCGGAGTAAAAACGTCCCTGGGGGCCTTAGACATCGTTTATGTCAGGGATGGCCACACTTTTGATCCTTTTGGGTGACATGTTTTTTTAAATTATATGCAGCGGTCCACCAACATCGTATGATTTAAGTAAGTAGTAATGCTATTGAAGATTATAGTCACAAAACATACTGTTATAGTATTATAAAATAGTATAAAAAAACTTACATATAACACACTATATATATTCATATTCCATTATTTCTAATCCACTCTACACATATCGCACTATTATACCGCAACAATTCACTACTTATATACATTTATAACACATTTATTAATGTAAATGCATGCATCGAAAGCCATTTTGTATAATAAATGTGTTTGAAACAAAATTTGGCCTTTTTCCGCAAACGTACGCTTCATTACCGACTTTTTGTTTCCGCATCGTCGTCGGCCATTATGAATTATTTGAGACAGAAATAGCGTTTTCTTAATGCACGACAAAGATAGCAATATTATTTGATATTCCTATAAACAACTCTAGCAACAATAATAGCGATATATTCATTTGAGGGTACCCCTATTGTAAAGGCACCTTACATGATCAATATTACTGTCAATATTTTAGAATAATGACAGTATTACTGTACGATAACATGTTTCAAATATTCATTATTCTAATATATTGCTAGTATTACTGATCGTGGAAGGTATACTAATGATGGAATCGAGAGAATACTGATGTCTATCCGGATAATTGATTTTTTGACAATTAGGAGAATTAAAGCATATAGTAACAGTACTAGGACTAACAGTATTATTATAAGGCACCTTACACGGTCAAGAATACTGTCGTTCCTCGAATTAAAGTAAATAGTGACAGTACTAGGACTAACAGTATTATTGACCGTGTAAGGTGCCTTTATAAGGCACCTTACACGGTCAAGAATACTGTCGTTCCTAGTACTATCAGATTTGCTTCAATCCTCTCTCAATATTTATCAAGTAGTCAATTATCCAGATAAACATCTCTATTTTCTTCATTCCATCATTCTTAAACCTTACACGATCAGTAATAACGTCAATATTTTAGAATAATGAAAATTTAAAACATATTATCATACAGTAATACTATCATTATTCTAAAATATTGACAGTATGATTGACGATGTAAGGTGCCTTTATTATAAACGTATAAAATGACTTTTAACGTAAAGTGATGAAAACACTGAAGAAAAATAATAATTTAAAGCGTAAATTTAAAATAAACATAGATAAAACTAATACATATTCGATATCTAATTATTTTAATATGAGAAAATAATATTCTCACAAACTAATTAGTTAATTAATAAAACAATCAGACTAAACCCAATAAAAAGTACATACTGTATGTGACCAAGTATACATTCAAATTTCTAGTTGTGTGATCCAGACTTTTGTTACAGGTTACTATGCTGTCAACTTTGGACTTTAAAAAAAATAAAACTTCTATCTTTATGGGCAATTCAGAGTTTTTCAGAGATTTTCTGTGAACTTAATGTAAATACCGGGTGATTAAACTTCTCTGAGCTTCTCCCTTGCCCGGTGGAAAAGCCTCACGGCGGATACCCCTATAAAGATAGAAGTTTTTTTCATAATATATACTTATTGGAGTGTTAAACTGCGGCATATTAAAACTGAAATTTTATTAACTCACAACAGTTGTCACGTTGATACATAATAGCCCGTTACAAAAAATACACAATGCAAACATTGTTTATACGACTTTTTTCTGACATTAGTAGTATCTTTAATTTAAAAAAAATTCATTTATGGGCATTCGTAAATCAGAATTACTAAGTTATAAATATATTTTCTACGTTTATTTGCGTATAAATTCCCGCCATTTAACGTTGAATGAATCCAAAGCTGCCATTTTGTATTTAGGTGTTGAAGAAGTTGCCTATATATTAAATTTATAAATGTATAAAATTGTTGATTGAAGTATTTATATACTTATACAATACTTCAATCAACGATAACATGTATAGCTAATTTCGTCAACGTTGAAATACAAAATGGTAACCTTCAATGGTTCTATACGTATTGTTGGTATATGTTGTGCACACCTGTAATTTTACACATGTAAATAAGTAGATGTATAGGTCCTGGTTAACTTGAATTTTTGATTGATTGTGATTAAACTACTAAATTGCTACCTTCTATACAGTCGAATCTTTAACATGCTATAACTACAAATTTTGATCATCAATTCTTGCAAACTAAGTTTCAATACTAAGGATGAAGTGTTTTTATTAGCTTGCATAATTTGTATGCCATTCCATGGCGTAATATTGCCTAAAATCTGGAAACAATTACACAATTTTCGCCATAAGGAAAGTATATAGGCTAAATCCCAGCCTTAAATTTCGTTGACTTGGACTGTATGATAGGCTACTCTTGTTTCAACTCATCGATTGTCTGGTTACATAAATGGAATTAAATTTGTAAATTGTACATTGGGTTGTCTATCTAAAATGTCAGTAAATTTCAATAAATTGGTCGTAGTGAGCGCGTGCGCGTTTCCCCGCATCAATATGGCGAATGTTTTGAAAAATAAGTGGCGGTGCGATCGGTGAGCGTGCATCAGCTGATTATCAGCTAGTGTTCGGTCCCCGTGCGGGTGGCGGCAAGCAAACCAAACAACAAACCCGTTAAATATGTGTGCCCTGTCATGGGTTCGATCGCCTCAGTACTACAGTGGCAGTGCGAGGAATGTAACCTGATCAACCCCACCGAATCAATCAATTGTATCAGATGCGGTGGCCGACGACGGCGTCTGGCACAAACAACAAACAAAGACGGTGATCGGCGGCCGTGCAGTGGCGGCAGCGCCGAGTGCACGGTCATCCGGAGGATACGCTCCACTCTCCAAACAGCTGAGAAAAGGTAAGTCCAAGTGACATCCATTTCCCAACCCCCCCTCGCGTCCTTAATATTTAGATCAATATTTGTTACACTTGTTTCTTACGCATAAAAACGCGAAATTGCTTCACCCAATAATATCTTTTTTGTATACTTTATTCAACAATACTAGTGGGTTTTAGTTTGCTGGGTTGCAAATGAAAACAATGTTGGATATTTAGGGCCTGTCACAATGGCCACCAATCATCACACCATCTGTGAAAACAAAAATATTGATGTTTTGTTTAAAGGGGGGTGAATAATTTGACTTCAAGTTAATTATAAATTTAGGTCAATGGGAAACTATTATGTAAAACTGTATATATACTGTTGTTGCTTTAATTAGATTTAGGGTAGTAGATAATAATAATAATAATAAGCTGTATTTAGTTTCCTTTTCAATTTTCACCTTATAATACAATGAAAAAGAAAACATCAGTTTTCAGATGTTACAAGTTGTACTTCTTAGGGCCAGTTCTACAAATGACACTTAACCGGAGAATAAGGCTATTTGTGGAATAAGTTGGAGGGAGATATTAACGCCAATATCTCAAACTTATTCCAGGAATAGCCTTATTCTCCAGTTAAATGTCAATTGTAGAACCGGACCTTACTTTATAATATGAATTCAATCAAGTATTATATTAAAAATAACGTTTGTAAATACGGGGGTGGCATAGTATAAAAGTATGTATAAACAATAATAATATATTCACACACAGACGTAGACAACTAACAATGCATTATGATACAATAATTTTAACTATACGAAATTCTGAAGAAATAAAAAATTAATAATAATTTCATATTAATAATAATATAAAAAAATTCCTTACTTTTTTCAAACATTTGCTTCGATTGCCTTCCCACGGCCGTTTCTTCGAAAAACTGTCAAATACAAAGTTGTAGAGCATTAAATTTACTTTTAGTTGATACTTTTTCTATTTTATTTTTAACAGGATCAAAATTTAAAACATTTTCTATTATTATAACTTTTATTAAATTATTATTAGCCCATGTAAATATTTTTATTAAAGTGTCATTTTTGTCATTAGGTTTTTGGTAATAATTTTTAACTTTTATTAAATTATTATTAGCCTATATAAATATTTTTATTAAAGTGTCATTTTTGTCATTAGGTTTTTGGTAATAATTTTTTCAAAATCGCTGTTAGAAAACACTTTTTTTTATCTAAACTTTTTATTAATCATCATTAACTGTTTAAAAGTTTATTTTATGCCAATAATATTTTTTGGCAAACTTGTATCATGAAATACTCCACTGTGTGACGTTTTATTTGCCAAATTTGACGTTTAAATCACGGATTGGTAATTAATTTCAATTAATTATTTTATTTTATTCAATTTAATTTGGAGAATTAATTTGCTTTTATACAACCTAGCCAGTGTATTATGTGCATTAAATTAATTAATAAGATCAATAATAATAATTAATAAATAACATAAACATATCAAATATTAATAAAATGTAGTTTTTAATGCAATTATGTTTTATTCACCCAACATTGTATTACTGTTTATTATTGCTCTCCCTCAGTTTTTAACGGCTGCCAAGGCACAGGCATACACTCACATAAGTTGTGTGATCAAATTACTGCTAAGTGCTGATGTGTACTTTTACAGCACACCCACGCCAGAGTGCATTTCAAAGCCTGTAAATTATTATTGCGGTGGGTTGTTGTAATAAAAATAAAAATCACTTAAATGATTAAAACTGTAATATAAGAAGCACGTTTATTGTATTATTATACAAATAATAATAATATTAAATCAAGAATATATTTTTTAAAAACAGTACAACTTACCCTCGTAGAGGGAAGTTAAACGCCATCTGGCGGCACCACATCAATCAATCAATCAATTACGAGGGTAAGTTGTACTGTTTTTGTATATAACCACTCGAGATATTGTGTGAATTCATCCTCACTAGCTTTGCTACACTGACGAGATCTAATAAGATCGAAATCTAGATATGTAGATTGCTAAGAGGTAGGTTCACACTTATATATGTAATATATTTTTTCTTTTGGTACTCGCGCTATAAGCACGATTTTGCTGTTGGTATCTTTTAAAATATGTCTGTCCTAAATTATAGTATACATTTCCGTTTTTATTTTGTACCAAATTATAAATTTTATTGAAACTCAACTTTAACTTAATAATTTTTATATTTAAACTATATGCCGGACTATGACAAGAGCCTTATCACTACACATATACACGACGAAGCTTTTCTTTGCTCAAATTGTTCTCTTCTTTATGTTGCAGTAAAAACTGTACAATTCCAATTGTACACACCAACATACCCAAAATTTCTTTGATTATACGTTCCATATTTTCTTCTAAATACCCCCTATTTAAAAGAAAATATGGAAGGTTTAATCAAAGAAAATACGCGTATGTTGGTGTATACAATTTTACACTAAATTTTGATTTTCTGGTCTTTTTTTTCAACTAATAGGAACAAAATGTTATTTGTTTTGAGAACAGCCAATTATAAAAGTATTAAGGATTTTGAAGAAATGTATTCATAATTTCGCAGATAATAATAATGATAATAATGATAATAATGATAATAATGATAATAATGATAATAATGATAATAATGATAATAATGATAATAATGATAATAATGATAATAATGATAATAATGATAATAATGATAATAATGATAATAATGATAATAATGATAATAATGATAATAATGATAATAATGATAATAATGATAATAATGATAATAATGATAATAATGATAATAATGATAATAATGATAATAATGATAATAATGATAATAATGATAATAATGATAATAATGATAATGATAATGATAATGATAATGATAATGATAATGATAATGATAATGATAATGATAATGATAATGATAATGATAATGATAATGATAATGATAATGATAATAATAAAATTACCTCACTTTTTGTCAAACATTTGCTTCGATTGCCTTCCCACGGCCGTTTCTCGGAAAACTGTGAAAAACGTGAAAAATGTCAAAAACGTGAAAAATGTCAAAAAACGTCAAAAACGTGAAAAAATTCAAAAAAACATCAAAACGTGAAAATGTCAAAAAAAAACGTCAAAAACGTTAAAAATGTGAAAAATGCCAAAAAACGTCAAAGACGTGAAAAATGTGAAAAAACGTGAAAAATGTCAAAAAACGTCAAAAATGTGAAAAAACGTCAAAAACATGAGAATGTGAAAAAACGTCTAAAAATGTAATGCTCTAGAACTATGTATTTGACAGTTTTTCGGAGAAACGGCCCGGTGGGAGGCAATCAATAGAAGCAAATGTTTGGTAAAACGTGAGGTAAAAAAGATTTTTTTTCGAATTTCGTATACAATTTCCTATAGTCTGTTGCAAGTGTTCTGCGAAATTATGTATACAGTTGAAAATTAAGTAGCAAACGTATATATTAAATTGAAGTAAATTTAATGCTCTACAACTTAGGCACATATGGCAGCTTGGATTGCCCAATCCCAAAATATAAAAGTTAATACTCGTATAAACAGGTCAATTTAAAAAAAAGTATATTAATTATATCCACATCAAACTAAAAAGTCGTATGAATCAATAGCGTTATATTAGAGTGCGTATCTACCAAATTATATTGTATCTAATACAGACCTCCACCTCTGTGTTAATAATAGATATAGAATTATTTATATTTAAATCAATAGCGTTTGTTATCTCTTTTTATTACATACAGCTACGCACACAACGCTTCCAGCCATGAACGGTCGGTTCGTTTAAAATTTGATTCGGGGAATGTATTGATTACTTGCACAATCCGTTTGTGAAAGGGTAACCTGTTGATAATTTGTATTGCGTGAAATTTGTTCAAATTTTAATAATGTTAAATAGATATTGTAAGGTGCTGTAATTATTTATTTAAATTTTCACCTTTGTACCAGTTATAATAATACATTTGTTTTAATATTCGTACGAATTCATCATAAAAGCATTTTATTGCACGATAATTTTATATTTACCTTAATGTTAACCCTATTCATTATTTGTGAATAATAAGTTTATTATAAACTACATGAAATAACTGTCCTACGACGGATTATGATGAATTAATTATCTCTCTAATTATTCTGGCTTATGTGATATTTAACTATTTTCATACTTTTAGCCTCAAAAATTTAATTCGGCTATAATTATTTTATCCATGGACATAACAATGTTCTATTACATTACCTATGAATCAAAGTATGCTCTACGTTGTTTCATATTATAAAACAAATGGACATAATTGCAATCACATTAAATCACTATTTCAATGTTTGATCACATAAATATAACTATGATGATTTGTTATAACCTACAATATAAAATAATGCGATATTAATTTGATCTATAGGGTATTTCAGATAACATCGTTATATCCATGGATAAAACAATGAAGAGCGTAGTTCAAGTCATAGGGGACGCCCGCCCACCCCACCTTAGGCATAAAACGTAAAGAAAATTGTTTTTTTTATTCTAAATTGTTGGCAATAACAATACCTTCCCTATTGGCGATTCAAGCCGGCTGATACTCCATCTGGTGTCAGGAAATGAACTACATTTAGTAGGGAATTAGTTTGTATAACATTTGTTTTTTCATCTTATATATGACTATAGAGCCAAGGTTATACTATTTATACCTTAAAAGCACATTAACAATAGCGCATTATTGTAGAAGTGACTAAAATCATATAATTTTACTGCAATCAGCTAATTGAACAATAACAAAGATCAGCTGTTTATCTACTACCTTGAAGAAAACCGTTTGAATCACGAATAGTGTAGGTTAAATCAGTTAAACTTGTAAAAAATCAAAACTTTATATAAAATATTACTATTACTTCAAAATAATTAATACTAAAATTAATATAAAACTTGTCTCGATGTGAATTCGAATCCGCGACCCCCATTTTTGAACTGACAGCACAAAATACATAAATGACAGGAGGGTCGGCTTCAAAACATTGTCTTCGTTTTTATATTATAGGGATGCTAAAGAGATACAAAGAATGTGCAATCAGTCTTTTTAATATAAATTTGCATTTATTCAAATAATAAAGTTACATATTCTATATAAATACAAAGATACAATAGGTGTGAAGTTGTTTAAATATGATTGATATTTTTTTTCCTCTATCCTCGCCGTGGGATTTATGGGTGATTTCCCATCTCGGGTATCGACCACAGTTTGTTCCCTGTCTTCTATTTTATTTTAAGTTGTTGTATATTAGTAGATTTTTGATTTTGAGTTTGAAAGGAATTAATTTAAGTGTTTTAATATACTCATTTAGTTCATTGTATTGTTTTATGGTGGTTGTTGTTAATGTCTGTGAATATTTTGTTTTAGTGTATTTTACCTTCCTAAGGTGTGATTTTCTGAAAGAAAAAAAAGTTTGTAATAGATATTATTGTAATTGACTTATCAACAAATAATTTAAAGTCATTGTAGAAATATTAATACGCACAAGATGCACTCAAATTAATGACTTGTAATCTATACTCAAGGATAAAAATGATTTGCGTCTATTATTATCTTATATATTGGAGATAAAAATGACAATAACAACGGGAGAGTATGTGCGTGGTATTGTACTAATCGTGTGTTTTGGCCACCTGTTTGCATACTTGGCACTCGCCCCTATTATTGTTCTATTAATAAAAACCCAAATAATATATTTTTTTTTCTCTATTTACAGCAGCGCCTACTCGTGCTCGGTGTTAATAAAAAGCTCCCTTTGCAACACGCTCCTGTTGCTGGGGTCGTCCTCTGCCGCCGGCGGTGGTTGCAAGTCGCGGAAGCGCGGCTTGTCCCGTTCGGTGAGCGAGTCCTGTCTGCGCGCCCTCCGCAACTGCCCCGGCTGTCTGGCCGTCACGAAAACGGTGTGTCCAACATGCATCGTGTGTGACAGTGCAACGGTGAAGATGAATAGTGTATGCAAACTATGCGCCTCGCTTACGTTGACGCCCGTCGAGCAGCCGCTCTTCCAGAAGTACGACCTGCTGAACTGCGACCGACGGCAGATCTGTAGCTGCCAACAGCAATCGGGCAAGCCGAGCTTCATCTCGCTGTCGAATCTTAAGAGCTACAGCTGCTCGGTGGCGACGCAGGGCGGTGCTGGGCCTCTGGAGATGCCGCGGAATGTACGCACCACGGCTAGTGGGATTAATTATTCGAGTGATAAAGCGGGCAATCACTATCCGTGGCGCGTGAACCGGAGTCCGACGACCACGTGGACGTGCCGCAGGTGCACCCTGTTGAACAACCCCGAGTCGCTCATCTGCGAGGCCTGCGAGTCGCCTTATTCGGCGGATTGTAATAGCAATATTAGTCGGAGCGTTATCATCAAGGTAAGTAATAATTAAATTATTAAATAAAACCCTAACGGTACAAAAGGGTTAGGCTTAAAAGTAGATGTTTAAGCAGCCTCAATTGAGTATAGTCCTGATTTCCTAGTAATTTCGGACGTATAGTCACAAAAATAGTTTTACGTGTTTATAAATTAATATGATTTCCCATACTGCAAGGTACTGTAAAAAATTACTGAAATACGATGAAATTCAATTATGTAAACTTAAAAAGATTTGTATGTTATGTAAATGACCTCTCCTAGGATACCAGGGCTTAGGATGACCTGTTACAAGCTTGTTCTAAGTAGTTCTAAACTATTATAAATTGTTTTTAACGCAATAGACCTGATTCTAAGCAAATAAAAGCTATATGAATCTGTTGTCTGGCTCAATTGGGGGGTATGAATGTGCTGTGTGAAACAGCACTTTTTTTTAGACAAATAGGGTCGTGTCTCCTTCAATTTTATATCGAATCGGTCCAATAGTTTACTGTAGTATTGCCCCGTGATTGTTATTCCTTTCTGCAAAAAGTCCATTCAGATTATTCCCTATGAATCACAAACAAATCGTGGCCAGGGCCTTTCCGGGCCGTCTTTCCCTTCTTCAGAGCAGAATTCACCTCGAAAAATCCATTGTTTTGACTGTCGCTTGGTCTCTCGAATATAATAATGGATCCGACCCGACGCAAAAATTCCTGCGAATTTCACTAAGGTCCGGTTCTACAACTAAATTTTTGTGCGAGATACATTTGGCCATTTCCTCTAAATGTATATTTATTATTTTCTTTGAATGATTATATATAATTTTCAGGTTTTTTGATATATTTATCTCTAAAAATAACTATTTTTTCTGTGCGAGATACATTTGCCGCTAAATTCATATTTATTATTTTCTTTTAATAATAGATAATATTCAGTTTTTGATTTTTTGATATATTTATCTCTAAAAATATCTGAATTGTTGTGCGAGATACAATTGGCTCTTTCCTCTAAATTTATATTTATTATTTTCTTTTAATGATAATAGATAATTTTTAGGTTTTGATTTTTTTTTGATATATTTATCTCTAAAAATATCTGAATTTTTGTGCGAGATACAATTGGCTCTTTCCTCTAAATTTATATTTATTATTTTCTTTTAATGATAATAGATAATTGTTAGGTTTTGAGTTTTTGATATATTTATCTCTTAAAATATCTCAATATTTTTTTGCGAGATAAATTTGGCTCTTTTCTCTAAATTTATATTTATTATTTTCTTTTAATGATAATAGATAATTTTCAGGTTTTGATTTTTTTTTGATATATTTATCTCTAAAAATAACTAAATTTTTTGTACAAGATACATTTGGCTCTTTCCTCTAAATTTTATATTAGTATTTTCTTTTAATGATAATAGGTAATTTTCAGGTTTTGATTTTTTGATATATTTATCTCTAAAAATAACTATTTTTTTGGTGCGAGATACATTTGGCTCTTTCCTCTAAATTTACATTTATTATTTTCTTTTAATGATAATAGATAGTTTTCAGGTTTTGATTTTTTTGGATATATTTATCTCTAAAAATAACTAAATTTTTGGTGCGAGATACATTTGGCTCTTTCCTCTAAATTTATATTTATTATTTTATTTTAATGATAATAGATAATATTCAGTTTTTGATTTTTTTGATACATTTATCTCTAAAAATATCTGAATTTTTGTGCGAGATAAATTTGGCTCTTTTCTCTAAATTTATATTTATTATTTTCTTTTAATGATAATAGATAATATTCAGTTTTTGATTTTTTTGATACATTTATCTCTAAAAATATCTGAATTTTTTTTGCGAGATACATTTGGCTCTTTCCTCTAAATTTATATTTATTATTTTCTTTGAATCATAATAGATAATTTTCAGGTTTTTAATTTTTTGATATATTTATCTCTTAAAATATCTCAATTTTTTTTGTGCGAGATAAATTTGGCTCTTTCCTCTAAATTTATATTTATTATTTTCTTTTAATGATAATAGATAATTTTCAGGTTTTGATTTTTTTGATATATTTATTTCTAAAAATATCTCAATTTTTGTGCGAGATACATTTGGCTTTTTCTTCTAAATTTATATATATATATATATATTATTTTCTTTTAATAATAATATATAATTGTTAACTTTTGTTTTTTTAATATATTTATCTCTTAAAATATCTCATTTTTTTTGTGCGAGATACATTTGCCTCTTTCCTCTAAATGTATATTTATTATTTTCTTTTAATGGTAATAATAATAATAGATATTTTTTAGGTTTTGATTTTTTGATATATTTATCTCTAGAAATAACTAAATTTTTGCGCCGATCTCTCGCAAAAAAAATTATTATTTTTATAGATAAATATATCAATAAATCGAAACCTGAAAAATATCTATTATCATTAAAAGAAAATAATAAATATAAATTTGGAGGAAAGAGCCAAATTTATCTCGCACAAAAAAATTGAGATATTTTAAGAGATAAATATATCAAAAAATTCAAACTCTGAAAATTATCTATTATCATTCAAAGAAAATAATAAATATAAATTTAGAGGACAGAGCCAAATGTATCTCGCTCAAAAAAAAACAGTTATTGGCTCTTCCCTCTAAAGCTTGCCAACTCCTGCTCAAATATATGTCTCACATTGTATGAGTATTGTAAGAAATGTATTTTTAAATTATTTTTTTCTAAATTATTTTAAATTATTTATTTCTAAATTATTTTAAATGATAATAGATAATTTTCAGGTGTTGATTTTTTTGATATATTTATCTCTAAAAATATCTCAATTTTTTTGTGCGAGATACATTTGGCTCTCTCCTCTAAATTTATATTTATTATTTTCTTTTAATGGTAATAATAATAGATATTTTTTAGGTTTTGATTTTTTGCTATATATTTATCTCTAGAAATAACTAATTTTTTGCGCTGTATCTCTCGCAAAAAAATTAATTATTTTTACAGATAAATATATCAAAAAATCGAAACCTGAAAATGATCTATTATCATTAAAAGAAAATAATAAATATAAATTTGGAGGAAAGAGCCAAATTTATCTCGCACAAAAAAAATGTGATATTTTAAGAGATAAATATATCAAAAAATTCAATTATAAATCTATTATCATTCAAAGAAAATAATAAATATAAATTTAGAGGAAAGAGCCAAATTTATCTCGCACAAAAAAATTGAGATATTTTAAGAGATAAGTATATCAAAAAATTCAAAATCTGAAAATTATCTATTATCATTCAAAGAAAATAATAAATATAAGTTTAGAGGACACAGCCAAATGTATCTCGCTCAAAAAAAACAGTTATTAACTCTACCCTCTAAAGCTTGCCAACTCCTGCTCTAATATATATGTCTCACATTGTATGAGTATTGTAAGAAATTTATTTTTAAATTATTTTTTTCAAAATTATTTTAAATTATTTATTTCTAAATTAGTTTAAATTATTTTATAAATAAATTATTTCATACACTCGTTTTTTTTTTAATAAATAATATTTTAATTTCATAATTTTAAGATATTTCATCATCACCAACGATATTTTTAAATGTATATCATCAATACATTCCGCACCCGCATGATTCCACATGGCCCGTATATTTTTCTAGCCCCCAAGCATTTATAATGCAGCAGTGGTCCCTTAAAGTTTAAAAGTACCGATCAATAGTTGTGGCTGAATAATTGAGGCAACAAAAACACCCGTTTCGTTACTCGGCACGATCAATTATTAAACCATCCACATAAAACAAATGAATATAACTATTGTTACATGTCCTTTGTCAATTATTCGCGCCCGCTTGGGGAGGTGTTTTAACGATGTGACATGCAAGAGGCTAAAAATAAATATATATTGGAAAAATATAGAATACAAGAGGGGGGCGGCGGTTATCAGTTAATTGCTTTCGAATAGACGTATCTTAGTTTTTTTAAATGATGTTGTTTTAATACAGCGGTTTTATATAGGTACAGTTGACTAGTGAGCAATTACCAACATGTTTTTAAATAACATTTCTTATTTAAAAACATGTTGATAATTAATATAGTGATATAATACATTCAATATAGCATAAACTATTGAATATATCGCATCTACTTCGGTAGTTCGGTTGTTCAGAAACGCGAAACACAAGTTTTTGTGTTTTGTGTCACTTTTGAAAGATTAGTCTAAAGTGACACAACCCAGAAACTTGTGTTTCGTGTTTCTGAAAAAACCGAAGTACGGGCTCCAGCCCAGAGTGATAAACGAAAACGGCTTTACTGTCCCAAAGCTACCTCCCCCTACTTTGGTTTTTCAGAAACACGAAACACAAGTTTTTGGGTTGTGTCCCTTTAGCCTAGTATTTCTAAAGTGACACAAGAGAAGAAATACTAGGCTAAAGGGACACAACCCAAAAACTTGTATTTCGTGTTTCTGAAAACCCGAAGTAGGGGGAGATAGCTTTGGGACAGTAAAGTCGTTTTCGTTTATCACTCTGGGCTGGAGCTCGTACTTCGGTTTTTTGAGAAATACGAAACACAAGTTTTTGGGTTGTGTCACTTTAAGACTAATCTTTCTAAAGTGACTTGTGTTTCGTGTTACATAGTATAAAAAACTCTTATCATGTTCAAGAAACAGTGTGGAATATATAACATCTCAAAAAGAAAAATTAATTTGAATAATTATATAAAGATAAAAATTTCGTCTACTGAAGATAATTGTCATAAATGGACGGAATATATTTCTCAATCTAATTAAACACACATTCCTAAGGAGTACGAACGGGTGTTTATCACCTTGTGCTCAAGTATTGTAAATTCACTTTATAATTGTAAAATACTTATATAGTATAGTTTCTCCATAGAATAATACTCTTCTTGGAATAGTTTAAACAATATAAAACATCTGTATCCATTGAAAAAACTATGCGAATGAAGGTGGGGCGGGCGGGCGGCCCCCATCAACCAAACTATGCCCGTCCACTATTTCAAATGACTTGAACTATGCATTACATTATTTGTCACATATATCTTTTTAATGAGTCTTAAATTAATAAATGACATTAGTTTAATCATAGATAATAACGGATAATAGTGTAGTGCACAGTTCAAGTCATTTGAAATAGTGGACGGGCATAGTTTGGTTGGTGGGGGCCACCCGCCCACCCCACCTTTGCTAGTATAGTTTTTCCATAGGATAACACTCTTCTTGCAATAGATAAAACAATATAAAACGTCTGTATCCATTGAAAAGCTATGCGAACGAAGGTGGGGCGGGCGGGCGGCCCCCACCAACCAAACTATGCCCGTCCACTATTTCAAATTGCTTGATCTATGCACTACACTATTATCCGTTATTTTCTATGATTAAACGAATGTCATTTATTTATTTAAGACTGAATAAAAAGATATATGTGAAAAATAATGTAATGCAAGTCATTTGAAATAGTGGACGGGCATAGTTTGGTTCCATAAATCTATCAATAGCTATTGAACCCATATGTATTCGTTGTTATAGCAACATTAAATACATTATCTGGAGAATGTAGTTATTTTAGTTCCTCTCTATTGCAAACACTGAGTAATTAAACAAAAGGTGTCATAAAAACTCCAATCGCAACCACTATTCAAGGTGTTTGACATTTGTTTTGGCATATTCTGTCACAATGACGTTGTCAATTTATCCATGCAATAGCTTATGAGACCTATAAAGTTTATGGTATATATATTTTTGAAATAAAGAACATTTATTATTATTAATCAAAACATTATATAAGTATCTATTCGATAAATGCATCAAACAACATTTAATATTTTTTTAAAGGCCCCCATCTGGCTTTCTCGTTACAAATAATATTTACGGATGTCCAAATCAAACATCCGCCGATGGACGCTTATAAATTAACATGAAATTTTATATCGTATTTTAGTATTCATAACGGTACGGTGCAGTCACTCAATCAGTCAATGTGCCCACATAAATATACAGACAAAACGTACAACAGTACAATAAGTATTAAGGTGGGTGGGTTTGTGCTGACATTAAATAACAAATTAGTATTATTTTGGATCATTTAATGCTAACAAAATAAGAATACACACTTAATATTGTAGTAGTAGTTGTTGTAGTTATTGTATTTGTTACAAACTGTAACTGGCTATGGATCTTCGGGTCTTGTGATGTGTATGAATGGTACTTATACCAATGAAATAAGGGTGCCAAGTCCAATAAAGACTGTCAAACAATATTTCAAAATTATAAGTGTTAGGATAAACATTCAGGGGGTGTATTTTTGAGCAATCTCTATGAATATTGCGATCGAGAGACGTACTATTATTGCAAATGGTACCGATTTGAGACCTCACGTTTCGCGAAAGGTTCTGCCTATCTTTGACATAACTGAAAGCTCGATTGTAGTTATGTTTTGCCATTCATTTTTGTATGCATACTATTTGTTCCGCGCTATGAAATATGTACTCATTATAGCGCATAGTAATAGCGATCGGCCAAAAATCGTACCCCAGGTAAAGCGTGTTTGTTTGTTGAAAATATTGAGAATAGTTGCAGTATTAAATGATTTAGAATTAATAATTACAAATGTATACAGATTTTTCCATCTTTTACTTAACAATACCATATCGTGTTATATTATGTTTATTATATACAGTGATTATAAAATCAGGTTGATAACTGGTCGGACAACGAGGCCCTCCGGCATCCCTCACAGAGCTTCGCTCAGCAACAAAAACCCATCTACCGCCGTTCATTCTCCGAGCTTCCACAAACCCAGAATCTCAACACTCCGAATCTCAACCGGCGCTCTCTAGGCGCTGACGTACTGCAGCAGTCCTTCCCCAAATCGAGTACTTCTATGACAGATATACAAGCACAAAACAGCCTCGTTGCCGACCTCCCCAATAGCAGGTAAGTTTTATAACTGCCATATAAATATAAACTGACCGGTTTAGTCATACTTGTAACGCGAAATAATTTACTCGGTCTGACGTAAGTAGGGGTTGTGAATTTTATATATTTAGCAGCCCATCGGCACGGGAAGTCAGTTGATGTATAATTTGTGTAGAGTTATAGTTATTATAGAACTTTTCGTTAGTTAGTGCTAAGTTCCGACCACATTTCGCGCTTCTGACCGTAAGTGAAAATATTTATAGGTGTTTAATTATTTATTACTATGACCATAAAAAACGTTGCAGTCGATTTAAAATAGCAAGCAATATTGTTCAAATTAATTTAAATTTTTATCAAATTATTTTAGTTTATTACCCAGCTCAGTGGCCGAGTGGTTAGAGGCGTCGTTTGTCTCGTACTGAACATTGGGGAGCCTGAGTTCGATCCCTATCGGGGCGAATTTTCGCGAATCACCTTTCACAATTTTTCAGAGGTTTTCTATGAAGTTAAGATAAATACTAGCTAGCCCTGTAAAAATAGAAGTTTTTTTTATTAATCGTACATAAAAGCGAAAATCAGTTTTTGTAAATTTTGATTATTATTTAAGGGTTTATAACATCTTGGCGCTCGGAAAAATGGGTATACATTTAAAAAAATAAATTAAAGCAGCCATTATTTTCACAGTTTTCAGTTTTCAGAAGTTAAGGTAAATACCTGGTGATTAAAATCCTCTTTTCTTCTCCCTTGACCGGCGAAAAAGCCTCACGGCTGATAGCCCTAGAAAGATAGAGGTTTAAAAAAAAAATATATTAGTTTGTTCTCATTAATTGATCGTTAATATCAATTTCACTGATGAATGTATATACAAGTAAAAGTAATTTGTCACAAAAATAAATAAGTCGAAATATGTACGTAATTTTACTGGCTCGAGACTATTCCAATCTATTTATTTTTGGAAGTTACATTTGTCATCACAGTGTGCGATATATTAGGAATTATAGATTATATGAATTGTGTGTCAATTAGTAATAAATAAAAAATATAAACAGCCATGTGGCTGTGTAACATGTGCTGTTATTCGCGAAATACAGCCGCAAATATGCGAAAATTTGTTTCGTGGAAAGAATGACCATTTGTAGGCAGAACCGAGGTGTACATTTGACGGTTTTTGTATTTTTGTTGTCTTTTATTCAAGACATGATTGGTCATAGTAATAGCAGAACATTACACATGAAACTAGAAACTTGTTTGAGTGTCTTGACGAATCTATTGCAATGCATTGAATTAGTGGACGGGCATATTAAAAACACCCACCCACCCCATCTTCGCTCGAATAGTTTGTTCAATGGATACAGACGTTTTATATTGTTTAAACTATTCCTAAAAAAGTGTTATCCTATGGAAAAACTATGCAAGCAAAGGTGGGGTGGGTGGGTGTTCCCTACCAACCAAACTATGCCCGTCCACTATTTCAAACGACTTGCAACTATGCATTACATTGTTTTTCACATTCTTTTACGAATCAGGCATAAATTAATAAATGAAACTAATTGAATCATAGAAAGTAACGGATAACAATGTAGTATATAGTTCAAGTCATTTGAAATAGTGGACGGGCATAGTTTGGTTGGTAGGGACCACCCACCCACCCCACCTACGCTCGAATAGTTTTTTCAATGGATACAGACGTTTTATATTGTTGAAACTATTCCTAGAAGAGTGTTATCCTATGGAAAAACTATGCAAGCATAGGTGGGGTGGGTGGGTGGTCCCTACGAACCAAACTACGCCCATCCACTATTTCAAACGACTTGAACTATGCACTACATTGTTTTTCATATTCTCTTACGAATCAGGCATAAATTAATAAATGAAACTAATTGAATCATAGAAAGTAACGGATAACAATGTAGTATATAGTTCAAGTCATTTGAAATAGTGGACGGGCATAGTTTGGTTGGTAGGGACCACCCACCCACCCCACCTACGCTCGAATAGTTTTTTCAATGGATACAGACGTTTTATATTGTTCAAACTATTCCCAGAAGAGTGTTATCCTATGGAAAAACTATGCAAGCAATGGTGGGTTGGGTGGGTGGTCCCTACGAACCAAACTATGCCCGTCCACTATGTCAAACGACTTGAACTATGCACTACATTGTTTTTCACATTCTTTTACGAATCAGGCATAAATTAATAAATGAAACTAATTGAATCATAGAAAGTAACGAATAACAATGTAGTATATAGTTCAAGTCATTTGAAATAGTGGACGGGCATAGTTCGGTTGGTGGGGACCACCCACCCACCCCACCTACGCTCGAATAGTTTTTGCAATGGATACAGACGTTTTATATTGTTCAAACTATTCCCAGAAGAGTGTTATCCTATGGAAAAACTATGCAAGCAATGGTGGGTTGGGTGGGTGGTCCCTACGAACCAAACTATGCCCGTCCACTATGTCAAACGACTTGAACTATGCACTACATTGTTTTTCACATTCTTTTACGAATCAGGCATAAATTAATAAATGAAACTAATTGAATCATAGAAAGTAACGAATAACAATGTAGTATATAGTTCAAGTCATTTGAAATAGTGGACGGGCATAGTTCGGTTGGTGGGGACCACCCACCCACCCCACCTACGCTCGAATAGTTTTTGCAATGGATACAGACGTTTTATATTGTTGAAACTATTCCAAGAAGAGTGTTATCCTATGGAAAAACTATGCAAGCAAAGGTGGGGCGGGTGGGTGGTCCCTACGAACCAAACTACGTCCATCCACTATTTCAAACGACTTGAACTATGGACTACATTGTTTTTCATATTCTCTTACGAATCAGGCATAAATTGATAAATGAAACTAATTAAATCATAGAAAGTAACGGACAACAATGTAGTATATAGTTCAAGTCATTTGAAATAGTGGACGGGCATAGTTTGGTTGGTAGGGAACACCCACCCACCCCACCTACGCTCGAATAGTTTTTTCAATGGATACAGACGTTTTATATTGTTGAAACTATTCCTAGAAGAGTGTTATCCTATGGAAAAACTATGCAAGCATAGGTGGGGTGGGTGGGTGGTCCCTACGAACCAAACTACGCCCATCCACTATTTCAAACGACTTGAACTATGCACTACATTGTTTTTCATATTCTCTTACGAATCAGGCATAAATTAATAAATGAAACTAATTGAATGATAGAAAGTAACGGATAACAATGTAGTCTATAGTTCAAGCCATTTGAAATAGTGGACGGGCATAGTTTGGTTGGTAGGGGCCACCCGACCACCCCACCTTTGCTCGCATAGTTTTTCTATAGGATAACATTCTTCTTGGAATAGTTTAAACAATATAAAACGTCTGTATCCATTGAATAAACTATGGAAGCAAAGGTGGGGTGGGCGGGCGTCCCCTACCAACCAAACTATGCTCGTCCACTATTTCAAACGACTTGAACTATGCATTACATTATTTTTCACATATATCTTTTTAATTCGTCTTAAATTAATAAAGGGCATTAATTTAATCATAGAAAATAACGGATAATATTGTAGTGCATAGTTCAAGTCATTTGAAATAGTGGACAGGCATAATTTGGTTGGTAGACACGGTTTGGTATGTCCCAAATCATTACGCACCAGCACATATAAAAAAAACAATTTCTAAAAATAAAACTAAATAAATAAACAACAATAACAGATCTGTTTATTTATTCCAATACATGAAAATAGCAATGGGATTTTCCATATCGTACTTGAACATCCGAATGTTGTAAACGTCCGGGAAGAGGTAACTAAACGATATTTGTTTACCTGCCGCCCACACACGCGCTGGATTTAAAGTTTATTTTGTTGACCGCGTCTTGTTTTTTGTTGCGCTACAGGTTCGGCTCATTGAACAGATCCGCGAGTGATATTAGCGGGTGTGAAGGAGGTGCTATGGCGGATACCGTGTTCACGTACATCGGCATCACCGAGCCCGAAACAGATAAGGGACATGTGTACGAAAACCAGAGCATCGTTGACGCGGAGAAAAGCAAATACCAGTTTGATCCGAAAAAACATGAGGCTATGTAAGTAATTTTTTTTTGGTACATATTACTAGAAATTAATGTAAAATTATTTTATTGGAATTAATGGTTCTTTCTATAACGAATTTTTTTTACTAGTCTATTATTATATAATTATTATTAAATTATGAGTAAATTAATATTAAATTGTTAGTAAATTATTAGTAAATTATTATTAACTTATTATTAAATTATTAGTAAATTATTATTAAATTATTATTAATCGTATAACCCAGCTCAGTGACCGAGTGGTTAGAGGCGTCGTCCGTCTCGTACTGAGCATTGGGGAGCTTGAATTCGATCCCCAGCGGGATGCGAATTTTCGCGAATCACCTCTCAGTTTTTCAGAGGTTTTCTGTGAAGTTAAGGTAAATACCGGGTGATTAAACTCCTCTGAGCTTCTCCCTTGACCGGCGGAAAAGTCTCACAGTTGATAGCCCTATAAAGAAAGAAGTTTTTTATATTAATCTTACATAAAAGCGAAAATAAGTTTATGTAAATTTTTTTACACCATCTTGGCGCTCGGAAAAATAATTTTACATTTAAAAAAATAAATTAAGGCAGCCATTAAATATATAAATAACGCACGCGGACCGAAGATCACTTCGTTATAGTCTAGACCACTGATTTTCAAAGTGCTGAAGTATTTGGGGGGTCGCAGAAAAAATTGATTACAGATCATTTGGGATGTTTTTCTACACATACTCATTCTTTAGGGGATCATTTGAAATTTTTAATTACAACAGGCGGACACACTCCTCTAGACTAAACAAAATCATGTGCAATATATATTTTATAAATTGTACAATTGTATTATTCTCTAAACTCTGTATAGTTTGGAGGCTTTGAAGAGTTCGCCGAGCAGTTGGAGTTTCAAAGAGCGGCGATGGACGTGCACGCAGTGCTCGTTCGCGTACAACTCGCTCGTCGGCGACCGCTGCGAGGTCTGCAATTGCTTGCGCTCCCAACCGTGCACAATTACGGTGACGGAGGACCGAAATACGCCATCCAGCTCCCTCTCAATGTACGTACAATGCTTATCCAATTTTTTTTTGTCTGCATCAGGCACTTTATGAAAACGTGAAAGTTCGGGAGGTTTCCCTATAAACTTTACACTCGCATTGACTCATCCCATTAATAATTGTGGTGATAACGATAGCGATTTAATTCCGTTGTAGATTAGTGGGGACATGGATGTGCGATATAGGGTTTTTATTGATTGTTTCATATAAATTGAGAAGGTTGGAATCTGATGCGCCAGTTTGAAGTGATAGTTTGATAAAATTGAATCTTTTAGAGGAGCACTTTGTTACAAAATGATCATTTTAACGTATGTATAGTTACTCCTAATAACTATTTGAAATAAATGATATTTTAATTTTGAATAAATCGTTGTCTAACGCCCGGTTTCTCCAACGAATCTTAAAGCTCGTCTTATATAAGCTCGTCTTATTTATAACCACGTCTTAAATTTTTAACCATTTGTTAGGAATATATGTCAACTCACAATGTTTCAATTGACACTATGTTAGAACCCGAATTTTAAGATCGCGGTGTCTTACAATTTACGATCTTTTTATCGTTTTAAGATCCGATTTTTGTTTGGTGCAACGCTTTAAGACCGTCTTATTATTAAGGCAGTCTTAAACTAGTTAAGATGCGTTAGAGAAACCGGGCGTAATAGCAACACCACACATCTAACATTTTATTACTCCTGTCAACAGAGACAAAAACTGATTAGTGTATTGGAGTTTTTTTACTCTGACCTCAAGTTATCTATTTTTTATTTTATGTACTTGAACCAGGAGCAATTTAATTACTGCAATAAACATTTTATAATCCGTTTTTGTTTCTCATGCCAACCTCAAATCAAAAGTTTATATATGTGGTGTTGCTGCTTAGATGATCAAATACATCCTTATATTGGATTGTCACCAGATTAGGTTGAAAATGGCTAGAGCTTACCAGAAAATATTTACAAAATAGTAATAAAATGTAAACTAGATCCAGACCGAGTGGTTAGAGGCGTCGTCTTCGAGTTTTTTTGTAAATTAATTATATTTATTATTAAAAAGTAACTCTTTGTAAAGGATAAATAAAACGATTTTTTACTTTGTTTTTTTATCACATTTTTAGTTACGCTTTGCAACTAATTTCGGCTAAGCTCTAGCCAATTTCGAGTTCCTCCGATGACTTTAAAATGAATTATCACAAAGTAGACGCCTTAGCAATCCAATAACTTTTTATATCTTTATATTTGTAGGCCTATAAAATGGGGCGAGCCCCTAACTCAGGTGCCTATAGCAACTCTAGACCAAGGCCTTGAAGACGATTTTCAAATATTACCAGGTAAACTAAACAGGCGTGCCCTTTATGTTTTGGAAAATACTATAATGTGACTCTTTTATATCTAGCTGAAGATGCTATTGATGAACAAAAATGGACCTGTAAAAAGTGCACGCTGGTCAACAGTAGTAAGTCGATGTCATGCGTCGTGTGCTACGGCTCCAAACTGAAATCGCTTTCAATATCCAACGACATGACGTTGCGCAAAGGCGAGTTTTGGTCGTGCAGCAAGTGCACACTAAAAAACCCAATTTCCCATTCGGCGTGCAAAGCGTGCAAGACTGACAAATCCCCTGGACTGGTGGTGCCACCAAACTCGGCTCCAGGATCTAGAAGTCCCTCTCCAAGACACCATGCCAGTAAAAAGCAGCACGGTGCTAGTACACGAGCTGTTTATGCTAAAGTTAATATGGCGCAGAAAACGAAAAATAAACCTAGGATAAATCTAATAACCGATATGGAAAATCGTAAGTTATTACAAAAAAAAAAACTTTATTTAGCACACCGTTCAAAAATACACTTCTCCCCCAATACACAATGCTCATACATCTAGAGCAACAAATAAAAAAAATACATGACACATTATTACAATACTAGTTCTTTTAATAAACATATACCCTTCACTCTCACTATCAAGTGCTAATGGTGAAGTATAACAGTAGCAGCTGTAGTTGCAACTATTAAACAGGCTTGACAAAATGTATAATAAAATATACATATGACTATCTAAGAAACTATAGTGACACTCCTTATTCATAATTTCATTTCCGCAAATGTTTATTATTATTTGCTTTGTAGTCCCATCGACGTCTTCAAGTAGTATAGTTCTCCTACCTGTGAAACCATGGCAATGCATCACCTGTACCTTCGAAAACACAAAATCGCAGGTGGTTTGCGACATGTGTATGAACATGCGACCGGATGTGCTAGAACCACCGGAGCAGCCAGCTAGGTTGTCCCCTGAAGAGCTAGCCAATAAACATTGGAACTACATCGTGCGGTACTGCAAGCTGAAAAAGCAGTTCTACGTGGACGATACGTTTCCACCAGCGCCGACCAGTTTATACTATAATCCTGCCGAGAACAAGGATGCGCATGTGGTAAAGTGGAAGCGATTGCGAGACATTAATTTCGATGATGATCCCGATCGTGATCTGCCGTTGGTTGTGTTTCGGCGGCCGTTGCCCTCTGATATCTCTCAAGGTACATTTGGAAACATTGAGTGATTCGCGTAGTTTTATTGGGATGTTTTTTTTTGTAGGTGTTTTGGGTAATTGTTGGCTACTGAGTGCCTTAGCTGTGTTGGCGGAACGAGAGGATCTAGTCAGGGCTGTGCTAGTTACACGAGAGATCTGCCCGCAGGGTGTTTATCAAGTCCGGCTGTGCAAGGATGGACATTGGACGACTGTACTCGTTGACGATTTCTTCCCGTGTGATAAAAAAGGACACCTATTCTATTCTCAGGTAAGAACTTATTCCAAATTGCATGAATAATAGTAGTTTCTGTAACAGACTATCCTCCCTCGGGTCCTTCTGCCGTATATTAGTATACACCGTGTCCCAATAGTATAGAATAAATTCGATACAATTTTTATTTATGATTTTTACACGTACTCATCTATTTTAAATTGGTCGTAAAAAGGTGATACTTTCATAAAAAAATAGATATTTTTTTTAAGAAAGTGTCACCTTTTTACGACCATTTCTTAATGAAAAATAACGTCATTATATATTATAATAATTTTTATTAACTAATATGTTACAACATTTATTTCTATTTGCAGGCCAAGCGAAAACAGCTTTGGGTTCCTCTAATAGAAAAGGCGGTTGCTAAAATTCACGGCTGTTATGAAGCGTTGGTTTCGGGTAGAGCCATTGAAGGTTTAGCTACATTAACGGGCGCACCATGTGAGAGCATACCGCTACAGGCCTCCTCAATTCCTGCACCTGCGGAGGAAGAACTGGATACGGACTTAATATGGGCACAGTAAGTTCGTTTATTCAATTGTAAGGCTTAAATTAACTTAAATTTTTTTTAGACTTTTATCATCAAGACAAGCCATGTTCCTAATGGGGGCATCTTGTGGCGGCGGTAATATGAAAGTGGATGAAGCGGAGTACCAAAGGTGTGGACTTAGGCCGCGGCATGCTTATTCCTTACTGGATGTAAGGGACGTCAATGAGCACCGATTGTTGCAACTTAGAAATCCTTGGGGTATGTTAAATAAATCCTATATTTGTAAAACATGTAATTAACATATTTATATTACAGGCCATTATGTTTGGACTGGTGATTGGTCCGACGACTCTCACATGTGGACACCATATTTACGCGGCGAATTAATGCCAGAGGGTCCACAGGATGGCACCTTCTGGATATCCTTCAATGATGTCCTAAAATATTTCGACTGCATAGACATCTGTAAAGCTCGAAATGGTTGGAACGATATTCGATTATCCGGAATTCTTCCGCCTCTAGCGTCCCAACAACACCTATCCTGCATACTACTAACAGTACTCGAAGCAACTGAAGTAGATTTCACGCTATTCCAAGAAGGCCAAAGGAAATCGGAAAAGTCGCAACGTTCCCAACTCGATCTCTGCGTGGTTTTATTTAAAGCCCGTAACATAGCGCCGCCCAACATCGGTGCCCTAGTCGAGCACAGTAAACGACAAGTTAGGGGATTTGTTGGATGCAACAAAATGCTGGAACCTGCTGAATACATTGTGGTTCCTTTAGCTTTCAATCATTGGCATACGGGACTTGAAGATGCCGTTGCATATCCAAGGTAACTAATTAAGAATAACCAAGTAAATTTAAATAATAAATAATTTTTTTCAGGTACGTTCTCGCAATTCATTCCTCGAAAAAAGTTCTCGCAGAGCAGATGGCACCTCCACAGCACATCCTCGCCGACTCCATAATCTCATTAACTCTCGCCCGCGGACAACGCCATGAGGGCCGCGAGGGCATGACCGCCTACTACCTGACCAAAGGCTGGGCCGGCCTCGTTGTTATGGTGGAAAATCGCCACGAGAACAAGTGGATCCACGTAAAGTGCGACTGTCAGGAAAGCTACAATGTGGTGTCAACCCGCGGCACTCTTAAAACGGTCGACTCTGTGCCACCATTACACCGGCAAGTGATAATAGTTTTAACACAACTGGAGGGCAGTGGCGGGTTCTCGATAGCGCACCGGTTAACACATCGGTTGGCCAACTCGCACGGGCTGTACGATTGGGGTGCGCCCGGTACATCGCACAATCCCGAACTTGATTACCAAACTAGCGGGTTACACACACCGAGGCTTATTACGTGAGTCTACTCCACTTAAGTGATATTAATATTAATGAAAGACGTTTTTTAATTCATATTTTGTTGTCATTTTGTATGTTTGTCTGTCAGCGAATATGTACAATATTGTTTGTATTAAAACAAATCAGCGGGCCGGCAATCTTTAAAAGCGTGAAATAATTGATTTTGTATTGTTGAAATAATAATTATTTACTTTAACAAGCATAAAAACCCGATTTTTTTATGATCTGAATATTTTAATAATTTCGTCATTATTATATATCAATATATTATATATGAATATATTATATATCAATATATTATATATCAATATAAATGGCTCTTTAAAGTGAAAAAGATTTTAAAATTATAATTAATTTTACAAGTCTTTTTCACTTTAAAGTGCCACTTATATTCCAGCTTAAACGTAATTTTCACCCAAATATATAAAAAAAGACGTTCATAACTGTCTTTTGATTTCATCAACAATTATGAACGCACGATATATATTTGGTTATAGATTAAAATAAATTCTTAATAATAATGAAGAGCAATTGCAAGAGCTTGATAATTAATAAACCGAGTATTATAATCAATTAATAAATTGTATTCATTTACATCATGCCGGCCCCAAACAATGAATTTCTTTATAAGACTGTTTTTAATTTAATTTAATTATCTCACACTCATTTTCCTACACACACAATTTTCTGTATGCATTTAAATTTGATTTGTGTTAAGCATCAACAGAACTTGGACTTGGTGATGTAAAAAAACGGTCCTATTATCTATAAATGAATGATCTGTGTTATTACTTTATAATTGTTTTCGTTGGAGAAAAATCTCACATACACGTGTTCAAACAAATATAGTCTCTAGGAAAAACATGTCAGTAAATATATATATTTAGAAGTATGGAGGGAAAAAAGTTATTAAAAAAAACACATATTTAAAAGCACATAGACATTTTCAAATTAATATATTTACGGAGAAAATTATGTATATATAAAATATATTTGTGACGTTTGCGGAGTTGAAAGTGTGAAAGTGCAAATATATTACGACCCGAAGTAGTATGTATTTAGTTTATATCGCGGAATCAGGGTACTGAACAGTTGCACTTTCACTTGAGCTGCAAGATATTTTTGTTGTATTGGTTATATCATATCTAGTTGCTTGTTTATAAAATCAAACGGACAATAAATTGTTTAATTCACCACAACAACATAAAACTATCTTGCTGTATTTTGTCAACTCATCTTGTTTGGCTAATATAAACAAATTTTCCTTCCTTAAAACAACTAGAGGCTAGAATGCAAAATGTATTTTCTATAAATTTCAATAAGAAAGTATAAAGTTGTTTATGTTAGCTGTTTCTACAACTGATTTGTGCTTCTAAGTCATAGATTGTATGGGATAAATATGTGTGTTGTTCATTAATAAAAGTACTTAGGTATAAGCTTTGAATTAAATACATTGATTTTTATTTATCCCAAACGTGAATATTTGTTAAACCCAAAATATCCCTTTCCTCCTCATTTAACTCATGTATAAAATCTTAAATTTTTCTTAAATTTTGGCCGAAATTCGTGAAATTTCGACCAGAAAGTGAAATTGTTGTAAATATTTCAACCCGAGTTGCGAAAGTGTTAGCGAATTTCACGCAAATCGGTCCAAAATTTAAGGATTTTTAAGATTTATGGTAAGAAGGAGGGAGTAGGGTGACCATAAATCTTAAATTTTTCTTAAATTTTGGCCGAAATTCGTGAAATATCGACCAGAAAGTGAAATTGTTGTAAATATTTCAACCCGAGATGCGAAAGTGTTAGCGAATTTCACGCAAATCGGTCCAAAATTTAAGGATTTTTAAGATTTATGGTAAGAAGGGGGGAGTAGGGTGACCATAAATCTTAAATTTTTCTTAAATTTGGCCGAAATACCGTGAAATTTCGACCAAAAAGTGAAATTGTTGTAAATATTTCAACCCGAGATGCGAAATTGTTATCGAATTTCACAAAAATCGGTCCAAAATTTAAGGATTTTTAAGATTTATGGTAAGAAGGGGGGAGTAGGGTGACCATAAATCTTAAATTTTTCTTAAATTTGGCCGAAATTCCGTGAAATTTCGACCAAAAAGTGAAATTGTTGTAAATATTTCAACCCGAGATGCGAAAGTGTTGGCGAATTTCACGCAAATCGGTCCAAAATTTAAGGATTTTTAAGATTTATGGTAAGAAGGGGGGAGTAGGGTGACCATAAATCTTAAATTTTTCTTAAATTTGGACGAAATTCCGTGAAATTTCGACCAGAATTCGCAAATGTAGTGCTTCTTGTAGAATTCCGCCTTTCAATATACCTGAAACATCGCTCGCCCTATTTTAAAACACAGGAAAGACAATGTTCAAGTTTACTGACAAGACAGGAGATAATGTGTGGTGGTACAGGAATGCTGTACCTAGATCAGAGATGAGGTCGTTGAGCTGTAATATATGATAAATTGCTGGTGTAGGAACCACACGACCTAATTAATATTGAATCAAAATTAAGATTTTTCTGATTTGCTGCCCGTTATAGCATGAAAACGGTAAGAGCTAGAGAAAAGTGCCTAAGCCTCAATTTGCGTGGCTTGAAATACTCTACATTTTGATACATAAACCATCTCCCAAGCTTTTTAAATAAAAATGCTACCGAGTTTAAACCGAGAAAATCGAAGAAATTTCATGATTTTCTCATCTGCTGGCTCTTATAGCGTCTAAACTATAAGAGCTAGAGAAAAGTGCCTAAGCCTCAATTTGTAGGCCCATTGATACTCTACATTTTGATATATAAACCATCTCCCTAGCTTTTTAAATAAAAATGCTACCGAGTTTAAACCGATAAAATCGATGAAATTTCATGATTTTCTCATCTGCTGGCTCTTATAGCGTCTAAACCATAAGAGCTAGAGAAAAGTGCCTAAGCCTCAATTTGTAGGCCCATTAATACTCTACATTTTGATATATAAACCATCTCCCTAGCGTTTTAAATATAGATGCTACCGAGTTTAAACCGAGAAAATCGATGAAATTTCATGATTTTCTCATCTGCTGGCTCTTATAGCGTCTAAACTATAAGAGCTAGAGAAAAGTGCCTAAGCCTCAATTTGTAGGCCCATTAATACTCTACATTTTGATATATAAACCATCTCCCTAGCGTTTTAAATATAGATGCTACCGAGTTTAAACCGAGAAAATCAATGAAATTTCATGATTTTCTCATCTGCTGGCTCTTATAGCGTCTAAACTATAAGAGCTAGAGAAAAGTGCCTAAGCCTCAATTTGTAGGCCCATTGATACTCTACATTTTGATATATAAACCATCTCCCTAGCTTTTTAAATAAAAATGCTACCGAGTTTAAACCGAGAAAATCGATGAAATTTCATGATTTTCTCATCTGCTGGCCCTTATAGCGTCTAAACTATAAGAGCTAGAGAACAGTGCCTAAGCCTCAATTTGTAGGCCCATTAATACTCTACATTTTGATATATAAACCATCTCCCTAGCGTTTTAAATATAGATGCTACCGAGTTTAAACCGAGAAAATCGATGAAATTTCATGATTTTCTCATCTGCTGGCTCTTATAGCGTCTAAACTATAAGAGCTAGAGAAAAGTGCCTAAGCCTCAATTTGTAGGCCCATTGATACTCTACATTTTGATATATAAACCATCTTCCTAGCGTTTTAAATAAAAATGCTACCGAGTTTAAACCGAGAAAATCGATGAAATTTCATGATTTTCTCATCTGCTGGCTCTTATAGCGTCTAAACTATAAGAGCTAGAGAAAAGTGCCTAAGCCTCAATTTGTAGGCCCATTGATACTCTACATTTTGATATATAAACCATCTCCCTGGCGTTTTAAATAAAAATGCTACCGAGTTTAAACCGAGAAAATCGATGAAATTTCATGATTTTCTCATCTGCTGGCTCTTATAGCGTCTAAACTATAAGAGCTAGAGAAAAGTGCCTAAGCCTCAATTTGTAGGCCCATTGATACTCTACATTTTGATATATAAACCATCTCCCTAGCTTTTTAAATAAAAATGCTACCGAGTTTAAACCGAGAAAATCGATGAAATTTCATGATTTTCTCATCTGCTGGCTCTTATAGCGTCTAAACTATAAGAGCTAGAGAAAAGTGCCTAAGCCTCAATTTGTAGGCCCATTAATACTCTACATTTTGATATATAAACCATCTCCCTAGCGTTTTAAATATAGATGCTACCGAGTTTAAACCGAGAAAATCGATGAAATTTCATGATTTTCTCATCTGCTGGCTCTTATAGCGTCTAAACTATAAGAGCTAGAGAAAAGTGCCTAAGCCTCAATTTGTAGGCCCATTGATACTCTACATTTTGATATATAAACCATCTCCCTAGCGTTTTAAATAAAAATGCTACCGAGTTTAAACCGAGAAAATCGATGAAATTTCATGATTTTCTCATCTGCTGGCTCTTATAGCGTCTAAACTATAAGAGCTAGAGAAAAGTGCCTAAGCCTCAATTTGTAGGCCCATTGATACTCTACATTTTGATATATAAACCATCTTCCTAGCGTTTTAAATAAAAATGCTACCGAGTTTAAACCGAGAAAATCGATGAAATTTCATGATTTTCTCATCTGCTGGCTCTTATAGCGTCTAAACTATAAGAGCTAGAGAAAAGTGCCTAAGCCTCAAGTTGTAGGCCCATTAATACTCTACATTTTGATATATAAACCATCTCCCTAGCGTTTTAAATATAGATGCTACCGAGTTTAAACCGAGAAAATCGATGAAATTTCATGATTTTCTCATCTGCTGGCTCTTATAGCGTCTAAACTATAAGAGCTAGAGAAAAGTGCCTAAGCCTCAATTTGTAGGCCCATTGATACTCTACATTTTGATATATAAACCATCTTCCTAGCGTTTTAAATAAAAATGCTACCGAGTTTAAACCGAGAAAATCGATGAAATTTCATGATTTTCTCATCTGCTGGCTCTTATAGCGTCTAAACTATAAGAGCTAGAGAAAAGTGCCTAAGCCTCAATTTGTAGGCCCATTGATACTCTACATTTTGATATATAAACCATCTTCCTAGCGTTTTAAATAAAAATGCTACCGAGTTTAAACCAAGAAAATCGATGAAATTTCATGATTTTCTCATCTGCTGGCTCTTATAGCGTCTAAACTATAAGAGCTAGAGAAAAGTGCCTAAGCCTCAATTTGTAGGCCCATTGATACTCTACATTTTGATATATAAACCATCTTCCTAGCGTTTTAAATAAAAATGCTACCGAGTTTAAACCGAGAAAATCGATGAAATTTCATGATTTTCTCATCTGCTGGCTCTTATAGCGTCTAAACTATAAGAGCTAGAGAAAAGTGCCTAAGCCTCAATTTGTAGGCCCATTAATACTCTACATTTTGATATATAAACCATCTCCCTAGCGTTTTAAATATAGATGCTACCGAGTTTAAACCGAGAAAATCGATGAAATTTCATGATTTTCTCATCTGCTGGCTCTTATAGCGTCTAAACTATAAGAGCTAGAGAAAAGTGCCTAAGCCTCAATTTGTAGGCCCATTGATACTCTACATTTTGATATATAAACCATCTCCCTAGCGTTTTAAATAAAAATGCTACCGAGTTTAAACCGAGAAAATCGATGAAATTTCATGATTTTCTCATCTGCTGGCTCTTATAGCGTCTAAACTATAAGAGCTAGAGAAAAGTGCCTAAGCCTCAATTTGTAGGCCCATTGATACTCTACATTTTGATATATAAACCATCTTCCTAGCGTTTTAAATAAAAATGCTACCGAGTTTAAACCGAGAAAATCGATGAAATTTCATGATTTTCTCATCTGCTGGCTCTTATAGCGTCTAAACTATAAGAGCTAGAGAAAAGTGCCTAAGCCTCAATTTGTAGGCCCATTAATACTCTACATTTTGATATATAAACCATCTCCCTAGCGTTTTAAATATAGATGCTACCGAGTTTAAACCGAGAAAATCGATGAAATTTCATGATTTTCTCATCTGCTGGCTCTTATAGCGTCTAAACTATAAGAGCTAGAGAAAAGTGCCTAAGCCTCAATTTGTAGGCCCATTGATACTCTACATTTTGATATATAAACCATCTCCCTAGCGTTTTAAATAAAAATGCTACCGAGTTTAAACCGAGAAAATCGATGAAATTTCATGATTTTCTCATCTGCTGGCTCTTATAGCGTCTAAACTATAAGAGCTAGAGAAAAGTGCCTAAGCCTCAATTTGTAGGCCCATTGATACTCTACATTTTGATATATAAACCATCTTCCTAGCGTTTTAAATAAAAATGCTACCGAGTTTAAACCGAGAAAATCGATGAAATTTCATGATTTTCTCATCTGCTGGCTCTTATAGCGTCTAAACTATAAGAGCTAGAGAAAAGTGCCTAAGCCTCAAGTTGTAGGCCCATTAATACTCTACATTTTGATATATAAACCATCTCCCTAGCGTTTTAAATATAGATGCTACCGAGTTTAAACCGAGAAAATCGATGAAATTTCATGATTTTCTCATCTGCTGGCTCTTATAGCGTCTAAACTATAAGAGCTAGAGAAAAGTGCCTAAGCCTCAATTTGTAGGCCCATTGATACTCTACATTTTGATATATAAACCATCTTCCTAGCGTTTTAAATAAAAATGCTACCGAGTTTAAACCAAGAAAATCGATGAAATTTCATGATTTTCTCATCTGCTGGCTCTTATAGCGTCTAAACTATAAGAGCTAGAGAAAAGTGCCTAAGCCTCAATTTGTAGGCCCATTAATACTCTACATTTTGATATATAAACCATCTCCCTAGCGTTTTAAATATAGATACTACCGAGTTTAAACCGAGAAAATAGATGAAATTTCATGATTTTCTCATCTGCTGACTCTTATAGCGTCTAAACCATAAGAGCTAGAGAAAAGTGCCTAAGCCTCAATTTGTAGGCCCATTAATACTCTACATTTTGATATATAAACCATCTCCCTAGCGTTTTAAATATAGATGCTACCGAGTTTAAACCGAGAAAATCGATGAAATTTCATGATTTTCTCATCTGCTGGCTCTTATAGCGTCTAAACTATAAGAGCTAGAGAAAAGTGCCTAAGCCTCAATTTGTAGGCCCATTGATACTCTACATTTTGATATATAAACCATCTCCCTAGCGTTTTAAATAAAAATGCTACCGAGTTTAAACCGAGAAAATCGATGAAATTTCATGATTTTCTCATCTGCTGGCTCTTATAGCGTCTAAACTATAAGAGCTAGAGAAAAGTGCCTAAGCCTCAATTTGTAGGCCCATTGATACTCTACATTTTGATATATAAACCATCTCCCTAGCGTTTTAAATATAGATACTACCGAGTTTAAACCGAGAAAATAGATGAAATTTCATGATTTTCTCATCTGCTGACTCTTATAGCGTCTAAACCATAAGAGCTAGAGAAAAGTGCCTAAGCCTCAATTTGTAGGCCCATTAATACTCTACATTTTGATATATAAACCATCTCCCTAGCGTTTTAAATATAGATGCTACCGAGTTTAAACCGAGAAAATCGATGAAATTTCATGATTTTCTCATCTGCTGGCTCTTATAGCGTCTAAACTATAAGAGCTAGAGAAAAGTGCCTAAGCCTCAATTTGTAGGCCCATTGATACTCTACATTTTGATATATAAACCATCTCCCTAGCGTTTTAAATAAAAATGCTACCGAGTTTAAACCGAGAAAATCGATGAAATTTCATGATTTTCTCATCTGCTGGCTCTTATAGCGTCTAAACTATAAGAGCTAGAGAAAAGTGCCTAAGCCTCAATTTGTAGGCCCATTGATACTCTACATTTTGATATATAAACCATCTCCCTAGCTTTTTAAATAAAAATGCTACCGAGTTTAAACCGAGAAAATCGATGAAATTTCATGATTTTCTCATCTGCTGGCTCTTATAGCGTCTAAACTATAAGAGCTAGAGAAAAGTGCCTAAGCCTCAATTTGTAGGCCCATTGATACTCTACATTTTGATATATAAACCATCTCCCTAGCGTTTTAAATAAAAATGCTACCGAGTTTAAACCGAGAAAATCGATGAAATTTCATGATTTTCTCATCTGCTGGCTCTTATAGCGTCTAAACTATAAGAGCTAGAGAAAAGTGCCTAAGCCTCAATTTGTAGGCCCATTGATACTCTACATTTTGATATATAAACCATCTCCCTAGCTTTTTAAATAAAAATGCTACCGAGTTTAAACCGAGAAAATCGATGAAATTTCATGATTTTCTCATCTGCTGGCTCTTATAGCGTCTAAACCATAAGAGCTAGAGAAAAGTGCCTAAGCCTCAATTTGTAGGCCCATTAATACTCTACATTTTGATATATAAACCATCTCCCTAGCGTTTTAAATATAGATGCTACCGAGTTTAAACCGAGAAAATCGATGAAATTTCATGATTTTCTCATCTGCTGGCTCTTATAGCGTCTAAACTATAAGAGCTAGAGAAAAGTGCCTAAGCCTCAATTTGTAGGCCCATTGATACTCTACATTTTGATATATAAACCATCTTCCTAGCGTTTTAAATAAAAATGCTACCGAGTTTAAACCGAGAAAATCGATGAAATTTCATGATTTTCTCATCTGCTGACTCTTATAGCGTCTAAACCATAAGAGCTAGAGAAAAGTGCCTAAGCCTCAATATGTAGGCCCATTGATACTCTACATTTTGATATATAAACCATCTCCCTAGCGTTTTAAATATAGATGCTACCGAGTTTAAACCGAGAAAATCGATGAAATTTCATGATTTTCTCATCTGCTGACTCTTATAGCGTCTAAACCATAAGAGCTAGAGAAAAGTGCCTAAGCCTCAATATGTAGGCCCATTGATACTCTACATTTTGATATATAAACCATCTCCCTAGCGTTTTAAATATAGATGCTACCGAGTTTAAACCGAGAAAATCGATGAAATTTCATGATTTTCTCATCTGCTGGCTCTTATAGCGTCTAAACTATAAGAGCTAGAGAAAAGTGCCTAAGCCTCAATTTGTAGGCCCATTGATACTCTACATTTTGATATATAAACCATCTCCCTAGCTTTTTAAATAAAAATGCTACCGAGTTTAAACCGAGAAAATCGATGAAATTTCATGATTTTCTCATCTGCTGGCTCTTATAGCGTCTAAACTATAAGAGCTAGAGAAAAGTGCCTAAGCCTCAATTTGTAGGCCCATTGATACTCTACATTTTGATATATAAACCATCTCCCTAGCTTTTTAAATAAAAATGCTACCGAGTTTAAACCGAGAAAATCGATGAAACTTCATGATTTTCTCATCTGCTGACTCTTATAGCGTCTAAACCATAAGAGCTAGAGAAAAGTGCCTAAGCCTCAATTTGTAGGCCCATTAATACTCTACATTTTGATATATAAACCATCTCCCTAGCGTTTTAAATATAGATGCTACCGAGTTTAAACCGAGAAAATCGATGAAATTTCATGATTTTCTCATCTGCTGGCTCTTATAGCGTCTAAACTATAAGAGCTAGAGAAAAGTGCCTAAGCCTCAATTTGTAGGCCCATTGATACTCTACATTTTGATATATAAACCATCTCCCTAGCTTTTTAAATAAAAATGCTACCGAGTTTAAACCGAGAAAATCGATGAAATTTCATGATTTTCTCATCTGCTGGCTCTTATAGCGTCTAAACTATAAGAGCTAGAGAAAAGTGCCTAAGCCTCAATTTGTAGGCCCATTGATACTCTACATTTTGATATATAAACCATCTCCCTAGCTTTTTAAATAAAAATGCTACCGAGTTTAAACCGAGAAAATCGATGAAATTTCATGATTTTCTCATCTGCTGACTCTTATAGCGTCTAAACCATAAGAGCTAGAGAAAAGTGCCTAAGCCTCAATTTGTAGGCCCATTAATACTCTACATTTTGATATATAAACCATCTCCCTAGCGTTTTAAATATAGATGCTAACGAGTTTAAACCGAGAAAATCGATGAAATTTCATGATTTTCTCATCTGCTGGCTCTTATAGCGTCTAAACTATAAGAGCTAGAGAAAAGTGCCTAAGCCTCAATTTGTAGGCCCATTGATACTCTACATTTTGATATATAAACCATCTTCCTAGCGTTTTAAATAAAAATGCTACCGAGTTTAAACCGAGAAAATCGATGAAATTTCATGATTTTCTCATCTGCTGACTCTTATAGCGTCTAAACCATAAGAGCTAGAGAAAAGTGCCTAAGCCTCAATTTGTAGGCCCATTAATACTCTACATTTTGATATATAAACCATCTCCCTAGCGTTTTAAATATAGATGCTACCGAGTTTAAACCGAGAAAATCGATGAAATTTCATGATTTTCTCATCTGCTGGCTCTTATAGCGTCTAAACTATAAGAGCTAGAGAAAAGTGCCTAAGCCTCAATTTGTAGGCCCATTGATACTCTACATTTTGATATATAAACCATCTCCCTAGCGTTTTAAATAAAAATGCTACCGAGTTTAAACCGAGAAAATCGATGAAATTTCATGATTTTCTCATCTGCTGACTCTTATAGCGTCTAAACCATAGGAGCTAGAGAAAAGTGCCTAAGCCTCAATTTGTAGGCCCATTGATACTCTACATTTTGATATATAAACCATCTTCCTAGCGTTTTAAATAAAAATGCTACCGAGTTTAAACCGAGAAAATCGATGAAATTTCATGATTTTCTCATCTGCTGACTCTTATAGCGTCTAAACCATAAGAGCTAGAGAAAAGTGCCTAAGCCTCAATTTGTAGGCCCATTAATACTCTACATTTTGATATATAAACCATCTCCCTAGCGTTTTAAATATAGATGCTACCGAGTTTAAACCGAGAAAATCGATGAAATTTCATGATTTTCTCATCTGCTGGCTCTTATAGCGTCTAAACTATAAGAGCTAGAGAAAAGTGCCTAAGCCTCAATTTGTAGGCCCATTGATACTCTACATTTTGATATATAAACCATCTCCCTAGCGTTTTAAATAAAAATGCTACCGGGTTTAAACCGAGAAAATCGATGAAATTTCATGATTTTCTCATCTGCTGACTCTTATAGCGTCTAAACCATAAGAGCTAGAGAAAAGTGCCTAAGCCTCAATATGTAGGCCCATTGATACTCTACATTTTGATATATAAACCATCTCCCTAGCGTTTTAAATATAGATGCTACCGAGTTTAAACCGAGAAAATCGATGAAATTTCATGATTTTCTCATCTGCTGGCTCTTATAGCGTCTAAACTATAAGAGCTAGAGAAAAGTGCCTAAGCCTCAATTTGTAGGCCCATTGATACTCTACATTTTGATATATAAACCATCTTCCTAGCGTTTTAAATAAAAATGCTACCGAGTTTAAACCGAGAAAATCGATGAAATTTCATGATTTTCTCATCTGCTGACTCTTATAGCGTCTAAACCATAAGAGCTAGAGAAAAGTGCCTAAGCCTCAATATGTAGGCCCATTGATACTCTACATTTTGATATATAAACCATCTCCCTAGCGTTTTAAATAAAAATGCTACCGGGTTTAAACCGAGAAAATCGATGAAATTTCATGATTTTCTCATCTGCTGACTCTTATAGCGTCTAAACCATAAGAGCTAGAGAAAAGTGCCTAAGCCTCAATATGTAGGCCCATTGATACTCTACATTTTGATATATAAACCATCTCCCTAGCGTTTTAAATATAGATGCTACCGAGTTTAAACCGAGAAAATCGATGAAATTTCATGATTTTCTCATCTGCTGGCTCTTATAGCGTCTAAACTATAAGAGCTAGAGAAAAGTGCCTAAGCCTCAATTTGTAGGCCCATTGATACTCTACATTTTGATATATAAACCATCTTCCTAGCGTTTTAAATAAAAATGCTACCGAGTTTAAACCGAGAAAATCGATGAAATTTCATGATTTTCTCATCTGCTGACTCTTATAGCGTCTAAACCATAAGAGCTAGAGAAAAGTGCCTAAGCCTCAATATGTAGGCCCATTGATACTCTACATTTTGATATATAAACCATCTCCCTAGCGTTTTAAATAAAAATGCTACCGGGTTTAAACCGAGAAAATCGATGAAATTTCATGATTTTCTCATCTGCTGACTCTTATAGCGTCTAAACCATAAGAGCTAGAGAAAAGTGCCTAAGCCTCAATATGTAGGCCCATTGATACTCTACATTTTGATATATAAACCATCTCCCTAGCGTTTTAAATATAGATGCTACCGAGTTTAAACCGAGAAAATCGATGAAATTTCATGATTTTCTCATCTGCTGACTCTTATAGCGTCTAAACCATAAGAGCTAGAGAAAAGTGCCTAAGCCTCAATATGTAGGCCCATTGATACTCTACATTTTGATATATAAACCATCTCCCTAGCGTTTTAAATATAGATGCTACCGAGTTTAAACCGAGAAAATCGATGAAATTTCATGATTTTCTCATCTGCTGGCTCTTATAGCGTCTAAACTATAAGAGCTAGAGAAAAGTGCCTAAGCCTCAATTTGTAGGCCCATTGATACTCTACATTTTGATATATAAACCATCTCCCTAGCTTTTTAAATAAAAATGCTACCGAGTTTAAACCGAGAAAATCGATGAAATTTCATGATTTTCTCATCTGCTGACTCTTATAGCGTCTAAACCATAAGAGCTAGAGAAAAGTGCCTAAGCCTCAATTTGTAGGCCCATTAATACTCTACATTTTGATATATAAACCATCTCCCTAGCGTTTTAAATATAGATGCTACCGAGTTTAAACCGAGAAAATCGATGAAATTTCATGATTTTCTCATCTGCTGGCTCTTATAGCGTCTAAACTATAAGAGCTAGAGAAAAGTGCCTAAGCCTCAATTTGTAGGCCCATTGATACTCTACATTTTGATATATAAACCATCTCCCTAGCTTTTTAAATAAAAATGCTACCGAGTTTAAACCGAGAAAATCGATGAAATTTCATGATTTTCTCATCTGCTGGCTCTTATAGCGTCTAAACTATAAGAGCTAGAGAAAAGTGCCTAAGCCTCAATTTGTAGGCCCATTGATACTCTACATTTTGATATATAAACCATCTCCCTAGCTTTTTAAATAAAAATGCTACCGAGTTTAAACCGAGAAAATCGATGAAATTTCATGATTTTCTCATCTGCTGACTCTTATAGCGTCTAAACCATAAGAGCTAGAGAAAAGTGCCTAAGCCTCAATTTGTAGGCCCATTAATACTCTACATTTTGATATATAAACCATCTCCCTAGCGTTTTAAATATAGATGCTACCGAGTTTAAACCGAGAAAATCGATGAAATTTCATGATTTTCTCATCTGCTGGCTCTTATAGCGTCTAAACTATAAGAGCTAGAGAAAAGTGCCTAAGCCTCAATTTGTAGGCCCATTGATTCTCTACATTTTGATATATAAACCATCTCCCTAGCTTTTTAAATAAAAATGCTACCGAGTTTAAACCGAGAAAATCGATGAAATTTCATGATTTTCTCATCTGCTGGCTCTTATAGCGTCTAAACTATAAGAGCTAGAGAAAAGTGCCTAAGCCTCAATTTGTAGGCCCATTGATACTCTACATTTTGATATATAAACCATCTCCCTAGCTTTTTAAATAAAAATGCTACCGAGTTTAAACCGAGAAAATCGATGAAATTTCATGATTTTCTCATCTGCTGGCTCTTATAGCGTCTAAACTATAAGAGCTAGAGAAAAGTGCCTAAGCCTCAAGATGTAGGCCCATTGATACTCTACATTTTGATATATAAACCATCTCCCTAGCGTTTTAAATATAGATGCTACCGAGTTTAAACCGAGAAAATCGATGAAATTTCATGATTTTCTCATCTGCTGGCTCTTATAGCGTCTAAACTATAAGAGCTAGAGAAAAGTGCTTAAGCCTCAATTTGTAGGCCCATTAATACTCTACATTTTGATATATAAACCATCGCCCTAGCGTTTTAAATATAGATGCTACCGAGTTTAAACCGAGAAAATCGATGAAATTTCATGATTTTCTCATCTGCTGGCTCTTATAGCGTCTAAACTATAAGAGCTAGAGAAAAGTGCTTAAGCCTCAATTTGTAGGCCCATTAATACTCTACATTTTGATATATAAACCATCTCCCTAGCGTTTTAAATATAGATGCTACCGAGTTTAAACCGAGAAAATCGATGAAATTTCATGATTTTCTCATCTGCTGGCTCTTATAGCGTCTAAACTATAAGAGATAGAGAAAAGTGCCTAAGCCTCAATTTGTAGGCCCATTGATACTCTACATTTTGATATATAAACCATCTCCCTAGCTTTTTAAATAAAAATGCTACCGAGTTTAAACCGAGAAAATCGATGAAATTTCATGATTTTCTCATCTGCTGGCTCTTATAGCGTCTAAACTATAAGAGCTAGAGAAAAGTGCCTAAGCCTCTATTTGTAGGCCCATTAATACTCTACATTTTGATATATAAACCATCTCCCTAGCGTTTTAAATATAGATGCTACCGAGTTTAAACCGAGAAAATCGATGAAATTTCATGATTTTCTCATCTGCTGGCTCTTATAGCGTCTAAACTATAAGAGCTAGAGAAAAGTGCCTAAGCCTCAATTTGTAGGCCCATTGATACTCTACATTTTGATATATAAACCATCTTCCTAGCGTTTTAAATAAAAATGCTACCGAGTTTAAACCGAGAAAATCGATGAAATTTCATGATTTTCTCATCTGCTGGCTCTTATAGCGTCTAAACTATAAGAGCTAGAGAAAAGTGCCTAAGCCTCAATTTGTAGGCCCATTAATACTCTACATTTTGATATATAAACCATCTCCCTAGCGTTTTAAATATAGATGCTACCGAGTTTAAACCGAGAAAATCGATGAAATTTCATGATTTTCTCATCTGCTGGCTCTTATAGCGTCTAAACTATAAGAGCTAGAGAAAAGTGCCTAAGTCTCAATTTGTAGGCCCATTGATACTCTACATTTGGTATATAAACCATCTCCCTAGCTTTTTAAATAAAAATGCTACCGAGTTTAAACCGAGAAAATCGATGAAATTTCATGATTTTCTCATCTGCTGACTCTTATAGCGTCTAAACCATAAGAGCTAGAGAAAAGTGCCTAAGCCTCAATATGTAGGCCCATTGATACTCTACATTTTGATATATAAACCATCTCCCTAGCGTTTTAAATATAGATGCTACCGAGTTTAAACCGAGAAAATCGATGAAATTTCATGATTTTCTCATCTGCTGGCTCTTATAGCGTCTAAACTATAAGAGCTAGAGAAAAGTGCCTAAGCCTCAATTTGTAGGCCCATTGATACTCTACATTTTGATATATAAACCATCTCCCTAGCGTTTTAAATATAGATGCTACCGAGTTTAAACCGAGAAAATCGATGAAATTTCATGATTTTCTCATCTGCTGGCTCTTATAGCGTCTAAACTATAAGAGCTAGAGAAAAGTGCCTAAGCCTCAATTTTTAGGCCCATTGATACTCTACATTTTGATATATAAACCATCTCCCTAGCTTTTTAAATGAAAATGCTACCGAGTTTAAACCGAGAAAATCGATGAAATTTCATGATTTTCTTATCTGCTGGCTCTTATAGCGTCTAAACTATAAGAGCTAGAGAAAAGTGCCTAAGCCTCAATTTGTAGGCCCATTAATACTCTACATTTTGATATATAAACCATCTCCCTAGCGTTTTAAATATAGATGCTACCGAGTTTAAACCGAGAAAATAGATGAAAAGTTTAAACCGAGAAAATCGATGAAATTTCATGATTTTCTCATCTGCTGGCTCTTATAGCGTCTAAACTATAAGAGCTAGAGAAAAGTGCCTAAGCCTCAATTTGTAGGCCCATTGATACTCTACATTTTGATATATAAACCATCTTCCTAGCGTTTTAAATAAAAATGCTACCGAGTTTAAACCGAGAAAATCGATGAAATTTCATGATTTTCTCATCTGCTGGCTCTTATAGCGTCTAAACTATAAGAGCTAGAGAAAAGTGCCTAAGCCTCAATTTGTAGGCCCATTAATACTCTACATTTTGATATATAAACCATCTCCCTAGCGTTTTAAATATAGATGCTACCGAGTTTAAACCGAGAAAATCGATGAAATTTCATGATTTTCTCATCTGCTGGCTCTTATAGCGTCTAAACCATAAGAGCTAGAGAAAAGTGCCTAAGCCTCAATTTGTAGGCCCATTGATACTCTACATTTTGATATATAAACCATCTCCCTAGCGTTTTAAATATAGATGCTACCGAGTTTAAACCGAGAAAATCGATGAAATTTCATGATTTTCTCATCTGCTGGCTCTTATAGCGTCTAAACTATAAGAGCTAGAGAAAAGTGCCTAAGCCTCAATTTGTAGGCCCATTAATACTCTACATTTTGATATATAAACCATCTCCCTAGCGTTTTAAATATAGATGCTACCGAGTTTAAACCGAGAAAATAGATGAAATTTCATGATTTTCTCATCTGCTGACTCTTATAGCGTCTAAACCATAAGAGCTAGAGAAAAGTGCCTAAGCCTCAATATGTAGGCCCATTGATACTCTACATTTTGATATATAAACCATCTCCCTAGCGTTTTAAATAAAAATGCTACCGAGTTTAAACCGAGAAAATCGATGAAATTTCATGATTTTCTCATCTGCTGGCTCTTATAGCGTCTAAACTATAAGAGCTAGAGAAAAGTGCCTAAGCCTCAATTTGTAGGCCCATTGATACTCTACATTTTGATATATAAACCATCTTCCTAGCGTTTTAAATAAAAATGCTACCGAGTTTAAACCGAGAAAATCGATGAAATTTCATGATTTTCTCATCTGCTGGCTCTTATAGCGTCTAAACTATAAGAGCTAGAGAAAAGTGCCTAAGCCTCAATTTGTAGGCCCATTAATACTCTACATTTTGATATATAAACCATCTCCCTAGCGTTTTAAATATAGATGCTACCGAGTTTAAACCGAGAAAATCGATGAAATTTCATGATTTTCTCATCTGCTGGCTCTTATAGCGTCTAAACTATAAGAGCTAGAGAAAAGTGCCTAAGTCTCAATTTGTAGGCCCATTGATACTCTACATTTTGATATATAAACCATCTCCCTAGCGTTTTAAATATAGATGCTACCGAGTTTAAACCGAGAAAATCGATGAAATTTCATGATTTTCTCATCTGCTGGCTCTTATAGCGTCTAAACTATAAGAGCTAGAGAAAAGTGCCTAAGCCTCAATTTTTAGGCCCATTGATACTCTACATTTTGATATATAAACCATCTCCCTAGCTTTTTAAATGAAAATGCTACCGAGTTTAAACCGAGAAAATCGATGAAATTTCATGATTTTCTTATCTGCTGGCTCTTATAGCGTCTAAACTATAAGAGCTAGAGAAAAGTGCCTAAGCCTCAATTTGTAGGCCCATTAATACTCTACATTTTGATATATAAACCATCTCCCTAGCGTTTTAAATATAGATGCTACCGAGTTTAAACCGAGAAAATAGATGAAAAGTTTAAACCGAGAAAATCGATGAAATTTCATGATTTTCTCATCTGCTGGCTCTTATAGCGTCTAAACTATAAGAGCTAGAGAAAAGTGCCTAAGCCTCAATTTGTAGGCCCATTGATACTCTACATTTTGATATATAAACCATCTTCCTAGCGTTTTAAATAAAAATGCTACCGAGTTTAAACCGAGAAAATCGATGAAATTTCATGATTTTCTCATCTGCTGGCTCTTATAGCGTCTAAACTATAAGAGCTAGAGAAAAGTGCCTAAGCCTCAATTTGTAGGCCCATTAATACTCTACATTTTGATATATAAACCATCTCCCTAGCGTTTTAAATATAGATGCTACCGAGTTTAAACCGAGAAAATCGATGAAATTTCATGATTTTCTCATCTGCTGGCTCTTATAGCGTCTAAACTATAAGAGCTAGAGAAAAGTGCCTAAGTCTCAATTTGTAGGCCCATTGATACTCTACATTTGGTATATAAACCATCTCCCTAGCGTTTTAAATAAAAATGCTACCGAGTTTAAACCGAGAAAATCGATGAAATTTCATGATTTTCTCATCTGCTGGCTCTTATAGCGTCTAAACTATAAGAGCTAGAGAAAAGTGCCTAAGCCTCAATTTGTAGGCCCATTAATACTCTACATTTTGATATATAAACCATCTCCCTAGCGTTTTAAATATAGATGCTACCGAGTTTAAACCGAGAAAATAGATGAAATTTCATGATTTTCTCATCTGCTGACTCTTATAGCGTCTAAACCATAAGAGCTAGAGAAAAGTGCCTAAGCCTCAATATGTAGGCCCATTGATACTCTACATTTTGATATATAAACCATCTCCCTAGCGTTTTAAATAAAAATGCTACCGAGTTTAAACCGAGAAAATCGATGAAATTTCATGATTTTCTCATCTGCTGGCTCTTATAGCGTCTAAACTATAAGAGCTAGAGAAAAGTGCCTAAGCCTCAATTTGTAGGCCCATTAATACTCTACATTTTGATATATAAACCATCTCCCTAGCGTTTTAAATATAGATGCTACCGAGTTTAAACCGAGAAAATCGATGAAATTTCATGATTTTCTCATCTGCTGGCTCTTATAGCGTCTAAACCATAAGAGCTAGAGAAAAGTGCCTAAGCCTCAATTTGTAGGCCCATTGATACTCTACATTTTGATATATAAACCATCTCCCTAGCGTTTTAAATATAGATGCTACCGAGTTTAAACCGAGAAAATCGATGAAATTTCATGATTTTCTCATCTGCTGGCTCTTATAGCGTCTAAACTATAAGAGCTAGAGAAAAGTGCCTAAGCCTCAATTTGTAGGCCCATTAATACTCTACATTTTGATATATAAACCATCTCCCTAGCGTTTTAAATATAGATGCTACCGAGTTTAAACCGAGAAAATAGATGAAATTTCATGATTTTCTCATCTGCTGACTCTTATAGCGTCTAAACCATAAGAGCTAGAGAAAAGTGCCTAAGCCTCAATATGTAGGCCCATTGATACTCTACATTTTGATATATAAACCATCTCCCTAGCGTTTTAAATAAAAATGCTACCGAGTTTAAACCGAGAAAATCGATGAAATTTCATGATTTTCTCATCTGCTGGCTCTTATAGCGTCTAAACTATAAGAGCTAGAGAAAAGTGCCTAAGCCTCAATTTGTAGGCCCATTGATACTCTACATTTTGATATATAAACCATCTTCCTAGCGTTTTAAATAAAAATGCTACCGAGTTTAAACCGAGAAAATCGATGAAATTTCATGATTTTCTCATCTGCTGGCTCTTATAGCGTCTAAACTATAAGAGCTAGAGAAAAGTGCCTAAGCCTCAATTTGTAGGCCCATTAATACTCTACATTTTGATATATAAACCATCTCCCTAGCGTTTTAAATATAGATGCTACCGAGTTTAAACCGAGAAAATCGATGAAATTTCATGATTTTCTCATCTGCTGGCTCTTATAGCGTCTAAACTATAAGAGCTAGAGAAAAGTGCCTAAGTCTCAATTTGTAGGCCCATTGATACTCTACATTTTGATATATAAACCATCTCCCTAGCGTTTTAAATATAGATGCTACCGAGTTTAAACCGAGAAAATCGATGAAATTTCATGATTTTCTCATCTGCTGGCTCTTATAGCGTCTAAACTATAAGAGCTAGAGAAAAGTGCCTAAGCCTCAATTTTTAGGCCCATTGATACTCTACATTTTGATATATAAACCATCTCCCTAGCTTTTTAAATGAAAATGCTACCGAGTTTAAACCGAGAAAATCGATGAAATTTCATGATTTTCTTATCTGCTGGCTCTTATAGCGTCTAAACTATAAGAGCTAGAGAAAAGTGCCTAAGCCTCAATTTGTAGGCCCATTAATACTCTACATTTTGATATATAAACCATCTCCCTAGCGTTTTAAATATAGATGCTACCGAGTTTAAACCGAGAAAATAGATGAAAAGTTTAAACCGAGAAAATCGATGAAATTTCATGATTTTCTCATCTGCTGGCTCTTATAGCGTCTAAACTATAAGAGCTAGAGAAAAGTGCCTAAGCCTCAATTTGTAGGCCCATTGATACTCTACATTTTGATATATAAACCATCTTCCTAGCGTTTTAAATAAAAATGCTACCGAGTTTAAACCGAGAAAATCGATGAAATTTCATGATTTTCTCATCTGCTGGCTCTTATAGCGTCTAAACTATAAGAGCTAGAGAAAAGTGCCTAAGCCTCAATTTGTAGGCCCATTAATACTCTACATTTTGATATATAAACCATCTCCCTAGCGTTTTAAATATAGATGCTACCGAGTTTAAACCGAGAAAATCGATGAAATTTCATGATTTTCTCATCTGCTGGCTCTTATAGCGTCTAAACTATAAGAGCTAGAGAAAAGTGCCTAAGTCTCAATTTGTAGGCCCATTGATACTCTACATTTGGTATATAAACCATCTCCCTAGCTTTTTAAATAAAAATGCTACCGAGTTTAAACCGAGAAAATCGATGAAATTTCATGATTTTCTCATCTGCTGACTCTTATAGCGTCTAAACCATAAGAGCTAGAGAAAAGTGCCTAAGCCTCAATATGTAGGCCCATTGATACTCTACATTTTGATATATAAACCATCTCCCTAGCGTTTTAAATAAAAATGCTACCGAGTTTAAACCGAGAAAATCGATGAAATTTCATGATTTTCTGATCTGCTGGCTCTTATAGCGTCTGAACTATAAAAGCTAGAGAAAAGTGCCTAAGCCTCAATTTGTAGGCGCATTGATACTCTACATTTTGATATATAAACCATCTCCCTAGCGTTTTAAATATAGATGCTACCGAGTTTAAACCGAGAAAATCGATGAAATTTCATGATTTTCTCATCTGCTGGCTCTTATAGCGTCTAAACCATAAGAGCTAGAGAAAAGTGCCTAAGCCTCAATTTGTAGGCCCATTGATACTCTACATTTTGATATATAAACCATCTCCCTAGCGTTTTAAATATAGATGCTACCGAGTTTAAACCGAGAAAATCGATAAAATTTCATGATTTTCTCATCTGCTGGCTCATATAGCGTCTAAACTATAAGAGCTAGAGAAAAGTGCCTAAGCCTCAATTTGTAGGCCCATTGATACTCTACATTTTGATATATAAACCATCTCCCTAGCTTTTTAAATAAAAATGCTACCGAGTTTAAACCGAGAAAATCGATGAAATTTCATGATTTTCTCATCTGCTGGCTCTTATAGCGTCTAAACCATAAGAGCTAGAGAAAAGTGCCTAAGCCTCAATTTGTAGGCCCATTGATACTCTACATTTTGATATATAAACCATCTCCCTAGCGTTTTAAATATAGATGCTACCGAGTTTAAACCGAGAAAATCGATGAAATTTCATGATTTTCTCATCTGCTGGCTCTTATAGCGTCTAAACTATAAGAGCTAGAGAAAAGTGCCTAAGCCTCAATTTGTAGGCCCATTGATACTCTACATTTTGATATATAAACCATCTCCCTAGCGTTTTAAATAAAAATGCTACCGAGTTTAAACCGAGAAAATCGATGAAATTTCATGATTTTCTCATCTGCTGGCTCTTATAGCGTCTAATCCATAAGAGCTAGAGAAAAGTGCCTAAGCCTCAATTTGTAGGCCCATTGATACCCTACATTTTGATATATAAACTATCTCCCTAGCGTTTTAAATATAGATGCTACCGAGTTTAAACCGAGAAAATCGATGAAATTTCATGATTTTCTCATCTGCTGGCTCTTATAGCGTCTAAACTATAAGAGCTAGAGAAAAGTGCCTAAGCCTCAATTTGTAGGCCCATTTATACTCTACATTTTGATATATAAACCATCTCCCTAGCGTTTTAAATAAACATGCTACCGAGTTTAAACCGAGAAAATCGATGAAATTTCATGATTTTCTCATCTGCTGGCTCTTATAGCGTCTAATCCATAAGAGCTAGAGAAAAGTGCCTAAGCCTCAATTTGTAGGCCCATTGATATCCTACATTTTGATATATAAACTATCTCCCTAGCTTTTTAAATAAAAATGCTACCGAGTTTAAACCGAGAAAATCGATGAAATTTCATGATTTTCTGATCTGCTGGCTCTTATAGCGTCTGAACTATAAAAGCTAGAGAAAAGTGCCTAAGCCTCAATTTGTAGGCCCATTGATACTCTACATTTTGATATATAAACCATCTCCCTAGCGTTTTAAATATAGATGCTACCGAGTTTAAACCGAGAAAATCGATGAAAATTCATGATTCTCTCATCTGCTGACTCTTATAGCGTGTAAACTATAAGAGCTAGAGAAAAGTGCCTAAGCCTCAATTTGTAGGCCCATTAATACTCTACATTTTGATATATAAACCATCTCCCTAGCGTTTTAAATATAGATGCTACCGTGTTTAAACCGAGAAAATAGATGAAATTTCATGATTTTCTCATCTGCTGACTCTTATAGCGTCTAAACCATAAGAGCTAGAGAAAAGTGCCTAAGCCTCAATATGTAGGCCCATTGATACTCTACATTTTGATATATAAACCATCTCCCTAGCGTTTTAAATAAAAATGCTACCGAGTTTAAACCGAGAAAATCGATGAAATTTCATGATTTTCTCATCTGCTGGCTCTTATAGCGTCTAAACTATAAGAGCTAGAGAAAAGTGCCTAAGCCTCAATTTGTAGGCCCATTAATACTCTACATTTTGATATATAAACCATCTCGCTAGCGTTTTAAATATAGATGCTACCGAGTTTAAACCGAGAAAATCGATGAAATTTCATGATTTTCTCATCTGCTGGCTCTTATAGCGTCTAAACTATAAGAGCTAGAGAAAAGTGCTTAAGCCTCAATTTGTAGGCCCATTAATACTCTACATTTTGATATATAAACCATCGCCCTAGCGTTTTAAATATAGATGCTACCGAGTTTAAACCGAGAAAATCGATGAAATTTCATGATTTTCTCATCTGCTGGCTCTTATAGCGTCTAAACTATAAGAGCTAGAGAAAAGTGCTTAAGCCTCAATTTGTAGGCCCATTAATACTCTACATTTTGATATATAAACCATCGCCCTAGCGTTTTAAATATAGATGCTACCGAGTTTAAACCGAGAAAATCGATGAAATTTCATGATTTTCTCATCTGCTGGCTCTTATAGCGTCTAAACTATAAGAGCTAGAGAAAAGTGCCTAAGTCTCAATTTGTAGGCCCATTGATACTCTACATTTGGTATATAAACCATCTCCCTAGCTTTTTAAATAAAAATGCTACCGAGTTTAAACCGAGAAAATCGATGAAATTTCATGATTTTCTCATCTGCTGGCTCTTATAGCGTCTAAACTATAAGAGCTAGAGAAAAGTGCCTAAGCCTCAATTTGTAGGCCCATTGATACTCTACATTTTGATATATAAACCATCTCCCTAGCGTTTTAAATAAAAATGCTACCGAGTTTAAACCGAGAAAATCGATGAAATTTCATGATTTTCTCATCTGCTGGCTCTTATAGCGTCTAAACCATAAGAGCTAGAGAAAAGTGCCTAAGCCTCAATTTGTAGGCCCATTGATACTCTACATTTTGATATATAAACCATCTCCCTAGCGTTTTAAATATAGATGCTACCGAGTTTAAACCGAGAAAATCGATGAAATTTCATGATTTTCTCATCTGCTGGCTCTTATAGCGTCTAAACTATAAGAGCTAGAGAAAAGTGCCTAAGCCTCAATTTGTAGGCCCATTGATACTCTACATTTTGATATATAAACCATCTCCCTAGCGTTTTAAATAAAAATGCTACCGAGTTTAAACCGAGAAAATCGATGAAATTTCATGATTTTCTCATCTGCTGGCTCTTATAGCGTCTAAACCATAAGAGCTAGAGAAAAGTGCCTAAGCCTCAATTTGTAGGCCCATTGATACTCTACATTTTGATATATAAACCATCTCCCTAGCGTTTTAAATAAAAATGCTACCGAGTTTAAACCGAGAAAATCGATGAAATTTCATGATTTTCTCATCTGCTGGCTCTTATAGCGTCTAATCCATAAGAGCTAGAGAAAAGTGCCTAAGCCTCAATTTGTAGGCCCATTGATACCCTACATTTTGATATATAAACTATCTCCCTAGCGTTTTAAATATAGATGCTACCGAGTTTAAACCGAGAAAATCGATGAAATTTCATGATTTTCTCATCTGCTGGCTCTTATAGCGTCTAAACTATAAGAGCTAGAGAAAAGTGCCTAAGCCTCAATTTGTAGGCCCATTGATACTCTACATTTTGATATATAAACCATCTCCCTAGCGTTTTAAATAAAAATGCTACCGAGTTTAAACCGAGAAAATCGATGAAATTTCATGATTTTCTCATCTGCTGGCTCTTATAGCGTCTAATCCATAAGAGCTAGAGAAAAGTGCCTAAGCCTCAATTTGTAGGCCCATTGATACCCTACATTTTGATATATAAACTATCTCCCTAGCGTTTTAAATATAGATGCTACCGAGTTTAAACCGAGAAAATCGATGAAATTTCATGATTTTCTCATCTGCTGGCTCTTATAGCGTCTAAACTATAAGAGCTAGAGAAAAGTGCCTAAGCCTCAATTTGTAGGCCCATTGATACTCTACATTTTGATATATAAACCATCTCCCTAGCGTTTTAAATAAAAATGCTACCGAGTTTAAACCGAGAAAATCGATGAAATTTCATGATTTTCTCATCTGCTGGCTCTTATAGCGTCTAATCCATAAGAGCTAGAGAAAAGTGCCTAAGCCTCAATTTGTAGGCCCATTGATACCCTACATTTTGATATATAAACTATCTCCCTAGCTTTTTAAATAAAAATGCTACCGAGTTTAAACCGAGAAAATCGATGAAATTTCATGATTTTCTGATCTGCTGGCTCTTATAGCGTCTGAACTATAAAAGCTAGAGAAAAGTGCCTAAGCCTCAATTTGTAGGCCCATTGATACTCTACATTTTGATATATAAACCATCTCCCTAGCGTTTTAAATATAGATGCTACCGAGTTTAAACCGAGAAAATCGATGAAAATTCATGATTCTCTCATCTGCTGACTCTTATAGCGTGTAAACTATAAGAGCTAGAGAAAAGTGCCAAAGCCTCAATTTGTAGGCCCATTGATACTCTACATTTTGATATATAAACCATCTCCCTAGCGTTTTAAATAAAAATGCTACCGAGTTTAAACCGAGAAAATCGATGAAATTTCATGATTTTCTCATCTGCTGGCTCTTATAGCGTCTAAACTATAAGAGCTAGAGAAAAGTGCCTAAGCCTCAATTTGTAGGCCCATTAATACTCTACATTTTGATATATAAACCATCGCCCTAGCGTTTTAAATATAGATGCTACCGAGTTTAAACCGAGAAAATCGATGAAATTTCATGATTTTCTCATCTGCTGGCTCTTATAGCGTCTAAACTATAAGAGCTAGAGAAAAGTGCCTAAGTCTCAATTTGTAGGCCCATTGATACTCTACATTTTGATATATAAACCATCTCCCTAGCGTTTTAACTATAGATGCTACCGAGTTTAAACCGAGAAAATCGATGAAATTTCATGATTTTCTCATCTGCTGGCTCTTATAGCGTCTAAAACTAAGAGCTAGAGAAAAGTGCCTAAGCCTCAATTTGTAGGCCCATTAATACTCTACATTTTGATATATAAACCATCTCCCTAGCGTTTTAAATAAAAATGCTACCGAGTTTAAACCGAGAAAATCGATGAAATGTAAATATATACAAAATTGGTGTCAGGGCATAGATATGCTGTAATATTTGATACAAATATTTTATAAAACTTTACTAAACAAATAAAATAAATTGTATGAGCTAATTGTGTAATGTAGTGACGCTGTTTATAATAGTGCTATTGTTTGTACTGCTAATAATTAAGGCAGCAACTAAAACAATAGAAAAACAATATTACTTATTAATCACGCGTTTCGTATTCAACATTTACCTTTTATATTAAATGAGTCTTTTGTAGTGTTAAAAATGTATCCTGGCACAGTGCAATACGTTGGGTAATTTTTCATCAAATCTAATCTATGCTGAATTGCTGGAAATTAACATATTTTTACAATAGTTATTTTGTTTTCGTGTTAAAAATTAGTTTCCTTGTCATTTTCAGTGCAAACTAGTTAAAATAAAGATGCCTGCTCTTGGTCAACGTCACACACTCTATCAATAATCTCTGATAAAATTGTCCGCGCCTCCAGCGTTTTCATATTAATGTGAGTTTTCAGTAAATTGAGCAAGCTTATTTGCGTTAAATCGGTGGACGAGCTTTTCAGATGCTCAGCAATTGCGTTCATATTCTCCTCGTCGAGTATAATATGAAGTGGCAGGTTCTCCAACAGAGTGGTTACTAGTTCTGCGATCACTTCATTTGGATCATCCATATTCTTTATGATAACCTCGTCCACGATATGTAGAAGAATTTCTTTTGAGCAAGTCGAATACTCGCCATCCTAATGAATAAAAAAGAGTTATTAAGCCCGTATGACATTATCTAGTTTACTATATCGTTTTATATATAAGAATTGATATGTTAAACTGTATAACTATTTCTAAATGGAAAATTAACGTTGTGTATTACGGTGTTGTTATTGTTAAGTGAATTTATTATTATTCTGCCGCTATATCAATTTCTACATGTGTGTATGGCACTATGTAGTTTGTGTCTGCATCAAAAACGATATAAGAAACTAGACATTATCTAGTTTCTTATATCGTTTTCGATGAAGACACAAACTACATAGTGTCATACACACATGTAGAAATTGATATAGCGGCGGAATAATAATAAATTCACTAAACAATAACAACACCGTAATACACAAAGTAAATTTTTTATTTAGAAACGTGCATTAGAGTGAGTATTAAATTCATTATAAAAAATACAGTTTAAGGATATAATATTATCATATTATTCTAAATATTAACTTCAATACGCTTGTATCATAATGCTACTTTTGCTATAATAATAGCAAAAGTAGCATTATGGTACAAGCGTAGTGAAGTTATTATTTAGAATAATATGATAATATTATATCCTTAAACTGTATTTTTTATGATGAACTGGCTAATATTGTTTTTGAATTGTTTTTAAAATTTACCACAAATCCTTCTATTGAGCAAAGTTTTTCCGCTGTAAATTCAATTAGGGACTGATCGTCATCTGATAATGGTCCTGGTATCGCTAATAGAATTTCTGAAAGAATATCCTCAATATCCTTTTTGTCCAGTACTTGTGATATCACGGTTTTTAGTAAATTTATAACCATATGTCTATCAAGTTGTTTAGAGATGTTTTGAAATAGTTCATCCATTACCGACATGATAATCTCCTGTCTAGTTTTCAATCTAAAAAAAAAATAACGAAGATAATTTTAGAGGCTTCAAACAATATTTAAACGTACGCTTCTCTAGTAGCTTTAGTTGCCCAATATTCCTTAGCATATGCCTTAGTATACATGTAATCGTCCAAAAAGTCCCATTCTGAAATCTCACTGTAAACAGCTTCCTCCTCCGTTTCAACAGCGAGTTCTTCCATTTCAAGCTCTTTACGCACGAAACCTTTCGTTTTAAACATTTTAATTTCTCTCAGTAGAGCCTAAAAAATATTTCATTTGAATTTTAATTTCACAAGAAGAATAATTAATAAACCTCCTTTTCCACTTCTTGAAGTTTAACAATAACCTCCAACTTTTTAAGTTCGGTCTTTTGTATCTCAAGTTTATCTAAGAATGCGTCCATTTTACTCCTAGCCATATCCTGATGGGTTAATAGTTTTTTAAATTGACTTTTCTCCAACCGTAGGGTCGTCATTAGCTCCACCATGGTCGTGTTGTGTTTGAACGCTTTGCCCAATTCAATCTGTTTCTCCTTGTGCTTGTCGTACCAGAACTGAGACTCTTCCGCGAACATACTTTTAAAATCAACCAACGAAAGTTTCAAATGGTAAATTAGTTGTTTCAGCATGAATTCCTCGAGTTCCTCAATTTTCACATTACTGCCGAATTTTATAATCATACGTTCGCTGATGCCTTTTTTCAATTTGCTTATTGATTTGCACATGCAATTGTAGTCGGTCTTCATGCGATTTAGATGTTTTACGCTCAGTGCGTGTTTCGATTTTTGCTGTTGCGTTTCCATTGCTAACTCGCCGACGCGTGCGTGCAAACTTGTGAGTTTGCGCTGGGAAAACACCAACGAGTTTGTTATTGAATTCATTTTCTTCTCCGCGGTTAAATGTTGGAACTGGTTTAGGGTTACTATAACACTGCAGTAGATTTGGTTGATTTTGTTCTGTTTGGCGCGTTGGAATGCTGCTAAATCGTCCTGGCTTTTGCGTAAACTGGAGTCGATTGTGCGTTTCTTTTTAATTGCCCCTTCCAGGTCCTTTTTCAGGGACTCGAGAAGGGTGTTTTGGTTAATTAGGGCTAATTCGATTAGGTGGCGTTGGCCGCGGAGTTGGAATGTGTAGTCGTATATGTTTTGATCGCATCCTTTTGGACAGACGTTTTCATCTAACCGGATTATGCCGAAGTCTTTTGAGTCTATACTGCCGGCGTCTTCGTCTTCCTCGGATTCCGAACTGGACGAGGAGGAGGAATCAGAATCGGAATCTATTGATAAAGTGTGGGCATGAGATAATTAGTTGTCTTTTGAATCAAGCACTGGAAACTAATATATTTCAGGGTAGATCTTACAAGCATCTAGTTGTATACCATTCAACTAAACAACGATGAACGATTCGAAAGATATACACCGAATTTCGAACAGGGACAGACTTTTTGTAATTTACAAATTATTGTATTCTAATAACCACTCACCACTATCAGTTAGAATTTTGGGCGGTCGATACTTCTTTTTGAAAATTCTCCGCAAAAAATCGTAAAACTTATACTCAGACGTTGCACTGAGAAAGATTTTTTGAATGTCTGCTACCTGGTCGTGCAACTTATCAATCTCCTTCGTGCACACTTCAATTTCGTGATATAAACTAGTATGGAGGTCCTCCACATCCAATAATTCGATCATCCTATTGTGCACCTAAACAGTTTCCAAATCAATATTCTATTATTATCTACACAGTGCCCTTATTATAAGGGCATGTGAGAATCAAAGTGGCGTAAGTTATATTTTAATTGTTTTGAGAATGAGAATACTATCTAAATCGACGTGCGCAGTTACAGAATCAAAATTTATTCATAAATAAAAATGTAATTGCGTACGTCGATTTACATAAATACCAAACGCAAACTCTTCTCTCTTTTGTTTTGTCGTTTTGGATTGTCGCAGCTATAAAACTTTAAAAAATCCCCACCATAATGAAATAAAGCTGAAAACACCGGATTTAAAAAAGTATATATCTTCGGAAATCGTCGTAAAAAATCTGTGTATTCAGCAATAATTTGTGCATCGACCAAAATGATGTTAATTTTGTAATTAATAATAATTAGTAATTACAAATATTAAATATTATTTTATTATATTTTATTATTATTTTAAATATTATTAATTAATAATAATTAGTAATAATTTGACATTTTGTGTGCAACAAGAAATATGTTTTAACACATAAAATAATTTGTTATTATCATAACATGGGCAACACAATTTTTGGCGTGAGGTTTATAATCCTCAATTGTAAATAATAAAAATAAATAATTGAAATCTACGCCATTAATAATCCGAATTTAGATTAAATTATATTTAACTTCTTTGACCTTAATTAAAAACATAATTAATTAAATTTTAGTTGAGTCGATCAAAATAGAACAATTTTCAGGATAGACGATCAGATTACAGAATACAGGCACTATCAACGTATTTATTATAATTTGATTATGTCTCCACACAAATAACTTAAATACTCACAGATTCTGATAATGAATCCTCTGTAGTTTCGCAATCTTTTAAAATCATCATCTCCTGATTGCAAGTTAGAATGTGGAGTGTGAGCAGGTCGCAATCGACAAGAGCTTGAGTCCGTTTGAATCGCCATTGCTTGATGTGATCGTCCAAACTATTAATTTCAGCTTCCATGTGTTTGATAATCTCCGCCTGTTCAAACAACTTTTTCACGCGCCTCTCGCTTCTCACTTCCTGCTCCCAAATCGATTCTACATTCTCTTCCTCGCCGGCCGGTTGGGGTAAAGTCAAAAGTATTTCACCTTCCATTACATCTCTTGAGGGCTACAATTAACTCAATTTGTAGGCTACAAATTAGTGTTAAAGCGTTTTGCACACCTCTATTTCGGTTAAATTCTTTTTCTTTTCCAAAACACTCGCATCTGCGGGCATCACTACGTTAACCACAAACTGCTCATCCGGATAATCCTCTTCCCCAAACTCGAAAATTGCAGGCCCATATTGTCGCTCTTCCGGAAGAATGTCCTCATGGCACTGTTTTAAAATATTAGTATGCTCTACTAAATAGTCATGCACTTCCTTCTTTTTCTCCCGCAACTTATACACTCCTTCATTGAACTCATGTGTTCTTTTATATTGCTACAACATATTTATTTTAGTTACAAAAGTGTTATTTAGTCAAAACTAAAAAAAATTTACTCTCAGACGTGCTAGCAATAACTCCTTGTACTTTTTATATGTTGTATCACGCTCACTGTGGGGTACGCTATAATCAACGGATGACTTTAGTTTGTAGTCTCCAATCTCATTTTGGGCCTTCTTTAGAATAACATCGTCTTCAGCGTCGGTGCTGGTGTCAGTCGGTTTTAGCGCGTTGAATACAACCCACTGAAATGAAACTTATCAAGAACTTATATTTTCAAACTACATTTGGATATCTTCAATTGTTTTTTATATCATTTTTGGAATGTAAATAAGGTAAAATGATATCTGGCCGTATTCAGAAAATTCTCAAGAATTTATATTTTCAAACTATATTTGGATATCTAACTGTTTTTGAAGTATCGCCCTGCGAAGTGCAAATATGTGTAATCGAAAATAATGAAAAATTTTGAATGCCATTTTATATAATTTTTCGCATGAAAATAGAGTATAATAATAACAATCCGTATTCAGAAAAAGCTGAATAACTCAAATTTTCTAACAGTATTCCAAAATCTTCAACCGTTTTTGAATTATAGCCCTACGAAGTCAAAATATGTGTAATCTAAGGTATTGAATCATTTTATCTGCTGTTTTATATCATTTTTCGAATGAAAATAGAGTATTATGATAACAATACGTATTAACAAACTACTGAAGAAATCAAACTACATTTTAACAACTTCAACTGTTTTTGAATTATAGCGCCACAAATTAAAAATATGTATAATCAAAACTTCTAATACATTTTGTATGCCGTTTTATATAATTTTTCGAATGAAAATACGAGAATAATAATAATAATTCATATTTAGAAAATGCTGTTGAACTTAAATTTAAAAACTACATGTCAATAACTTCAACTATTTTTGAATTACTACCCTACGAAGTCAAAAATATGTATTTGAAAAAATTGAAACCTTTTAGATGCGATTTTATATCATTTTTGGAATGAAAATAAGGTAAAATGGTATCTGGCCGTATTCAGAAAATTCTCAAGAACTTATATTTTCAAACTACATTTGGATATCTTCAACTGTTTTTGAAGTATCGCCCTACGAAGTGCAAATATGTGTAATCGAATATAATGAAATATTTTGAATACCATTTTATATATTTTTTCGAATGAAAATAGAGTATAATCATAAGATTTCGTATTCAGAAAAAGCTGAATAATTCAAATTTTCTAACTGTATTCCAAAATTTTCAACCGTTTTTAAATTATAGCTCTACGAAGTCAAAATATGTGTAACCGAAAATATTGAAACATTTTCTCTGACGTTTTATATCATTTTTCGAATGAAAATAGAGTATCGTGATAGCAATCCGTATTCATAAAATACTGAAGAACTCAAATTTATAAACTACATTTCAATATCTTCAACTGTTTTTGAATTATAGCCCTACAAAGTCAAAATATGTGTAATCAAAACTTCTGAAACATTTTGTATGCCGTTTTATATAATTTTCCGAATGAAAATACGAGAATAATAATAATAATTCATATTTAGAAAATAATGTTGAATTTAAATTTTAGAATTACATATCAATATCTTCAACTATTTTTGAATTTTTACCCTACGAAGTCAAAAATATGTATTTGAAAAAATTTAAACCTTTTAGATGAGATTTTATATCATTTTTGGAATGAAAATAAGGTAAAATGGTATCTGGCCGTATTCAGAAAATACTCAAGAACTTATATTTTCAAACTAAATTTGGATATCTTCAACTGTTTTTGAAGTATCGCCCTACGAAGTGCTTATATGTGTAATCGAATATAATGAAATATTTTGAATGCCATATTATATAATTTGTCGAATGAAAATAGAGTATAATGATAACAATCCGTATTCAGAAATAGCTGAATAATTCAAATTTTCTAACTGCATTCCAAAATCTTTAACCGGTTTTGAATTATAGCCCTACGAAGTCAAAATATGTGTAACCGAAAATATTGAAACATTTTCTCTTATGTTTTATATCATTTTTCGAATGAAAATACAGTATCGTGATAACTATCCGTATTCATCAAATACTGAAGAACTAAAATTTTCAAACTATATTTTCAACTGTTTTTTAATTATAGCGCTACAAAGTAAAAATATGTGTTATCAAAACTTCTGATACCTTTTGTATGCCGTTTTATATAATTTTTCGAATGAAAATACGAGAATAATAATAATAATTCATATTTAGAAAATGCTGTTGAACTTAAATTTTAAAACTACATGTCAATATCTTCAACAATTTTAGAATTATTACCCTACAAAGTCAAAATATATGTATTTGAAAAAATTTAAACCTTTTAAATGCGATTTTATATCATTTTTGGAATGAAAATAAGATAAAATGGTATCTGGCCGTATTCAGAAAATTCTCAAGAACTTATATTTTAAAACTACATTTGGATATCTTCAACTGTTTTTGAAGTATCGCCCTAAGAAGTGCATATATGTGTAATTGAATATAATGGACTATTTTGAATGCAATTTTATATAATTTTTCGAATGAAAATAGAATATAATGATAACAGTCCGTATTCAGCAAAACTGAATAATTCAAATTTTCTAACTGCATTCCAAAATCTTTAACCGGTTTTGAATTATAGCCCTACGATGTCAAAATATGTGTAACCGAAAATATTAAAACATTTTCTCTTATGTTTTATATCATTTTTCGAATGAAAATACAGTATCGTGATAACTATCCGTATTCATCAAATACTGAAGAACTCAAATTTTCAAACTACATTTTAACATCTTCAACTGTTTTTCAATTATAGCGCTACAAAGTAAAAATATGTGTTATCAAAACTTCTGATACCTTTTGTATGCCGTTTTATGTAATTTTTCGAATGAAAATACGAGAATAATAATAATAATTCATATTTAGAAAATGCTGTTGAACTTAAATTTTAAAACTACATGTCAATATCTTCAACTATTTTTGAATTACTACCCTACGAAGTCAAAAATATGTATTTGAAAAAATTTAAACCTTTTAGATGCGATTTTATGTCATTTTTGGAATGAAAATAAGGTAAAACGGTATCTGACCGAATTCAGAAAATTCTCAAGAACTTATATTTACAAACTACATTTGGATATCTTCAACTGTTTTTGAAGTATCGCCCTACGAAGTGCAAATATGTGTAATCGAATATAATGAAATATTTTGAATGCCATTTTATATAATTTTTCGAATGAAAACATAGTATAATGATAACCATTCGTATTCAGAAAAAGCTGAATAATTCAAATTTTCTAACTGTATTCAAAAATCTTCAACCGTTTTTGAATTATAGCCCTATGAAGTTAAAATATGTGTAACCTAAAATATTGAAACATTTTCTATGCCGTTTTATATCATTTTTCGAATGAAAATAAAGTATCGTGATAACAATCTGTATTCACAAAATACTGAAGAACTGAAATTTTCAAACTACATTTCAATATCTTCAACTGTTTTTGAATTATTGCCCTACAAAGTAAAAATATGTATAATTAAAACTTCTAATACATTTTGTACGCCGTTTTATATAATTTTTTGAATGAAAATACAAGAATAATAATAATAATTCATATTTAGAAAATGCTGTTGAACTTAAATTTTAAAACTACATGTCAATATCTTCAACTATTTTTGAATTATTACCCTACAAAGTCAAAATATATGTAATCAAACTTTTTAGATGCGATTTTATATCATTTTTAGAATGAAAATAAGGTAACTTAGTATCTGGCCATATTCAGAAAATTCTTAAGAACTTATATTTTCAAACTACATTTGGATATCTTCAACTGTTTTTGTAGTATCGTCCTGCGAAGTGCAAATTTGTGTAATCGAGTGTAATGAAATATTTTGAATGCCATTTTATATAATTTTTCGAATGAAAATATAGTATAACGATAACAATCCGTATTCAGAAAAAGCTCAATAATTCAAATTTTATAACTGCGTTCCAAAATCTTCAACCGTTTTTGAATTATGGCCCTACGAAGTGAAATATGTGTAATCGAAAATAATGAAACATTTTCTATGACGTTTTATATCATTTTTCGAATGAAAATAGAGTATCGTAATAATAATCCGTATTCATAAAATACTGAAGAACTCAAATTTTCAAACTACATTTCAACATCTTCAACTGTTTTTGAATTATAGCGCTACACAGTAAAAATATGTGTAATCAAAACTTCTGATACATTTTGTATGCCGTTTTATATAATTTTTCGAATGAAAATACGACAATAATAATAATAATTTATATTTAGAAAATGCTGTTGAACTTAAAACTACAATCAATATCTTCAACTATTTTTGAATTATTACCTTACAAAGTCAAAATATATGTATTTGAAAAAATTGAAACCTTTTATATTCGATTTTATATCATTTTTGGAATGAAAATAACGTAAAATGATATCTGGCCGTATTCAGAAAATTCTCAAGAACTTATATTTTCAAACTACATTTAAATATTTTCAACTGTTTTTGAAGAATCGCTCTACGAAGTGCAAATATGTGTAATCGAATATAATGAAATATTTTGAATACCATTTTATATATTTTTTCGAATGAAAATAGAGTATAATCATAAGGTTTCGTATTCAGAAAAAGCTGAATAATTCAAATTTTCTAACTGTATTCCAAAATTTTCAACCGTTTTTGAATTATAGCTCTACGAAGTCAAAAAATGTGTAACCGAAAATATTGAAACATTTTCTCTGACGTTTTATATCATTTTTCGAATGAAAATAGAGTATCGTGATAGCAATCCGTATTCATAAAATACTGAAGAACTCAAATTTATAAACTATATTTCAATATCTTCAACTGTTTTTGAATTATAGCCCTACAAAGTCAAAATATGTGTAATCAAAACTTCTGAAACATTTTGTATGCCGTTTTATATAATTTTTCGAATGAAAATACAAGAATAATAATAATAATTCATATTTAGAAAATGCTGTTGAACTTAAATTTTAGAACTACATATCAATATCTATTTTTCAATTTTTACTATACGAAGTCAAAAATATGCATTTGAAAAAATTTAAACCTTTTAGATGCGATTTTATATCATTTTTGGAATGAAAATAAGGTAAAATGGTATCTGGCCGTATTCAGAAAATTTTCAAGAACTTATATATTCAAACTACATTTGGATATTTTCAACTGTTTTTGAAGTATCGCCCTACGTAGTGCATATATGTGTAATCGAATATAATGAAATATTTTGAATGCCATTTTATAAAAAATTTCGAATGAAAATAGAGTATAATAATAATAATAATCCGTATTCAGAAAAAGCTGAGTCATTAAAATTTTCTAACTGTATTCCAAAATCTTCAACCGTTTTTGAATTATAGCCCTACGAAGTCAAAATATGTGTAATAGCAAGTATTGACAAATTTTCTATGTCGTTTTATATCATTTTTGGAATGAAAATAAAGTATCGTGATAACATTTCGTATTCATAAAATACTGAAGAACTTAAATTTTTAAACTACATTTCAACATCTTCAACTGTTTTTGAATTATAGCGCCACAAAGTAAAAATATGTGTAATCAAAACTTCTAATACATTTTGTATGACGTTTTATATAATTTTTCGAATGAAAATGTGAGAATAATAATAATAATTCATATTTAGAAAATGCTGTTGAATTTAAATTTTAAAACTACATATCAATATCTTCAACTATTTTTGAATTATTACCTTACGAAGTCAAAATATATTTGAAAAAAATCAAACCTTTTAAATGTGATTTTATATCATTTTTGGAATGAAAATAAGGTAAAATGGCAACTGGCCGTATTCAGAAAATTCTCAAAAACTTATATTTTCAAACTACAATTGGATATCTTCAACTGTTTTTGAAGAATCGTCCTGCGAAATGCAAATATGTGTAATCGAAAGTAATGAAACATTTTGAATGCCATTTTATATAATTTTTCGAATGAAAATATAGTATAATGATAACAATCCGTATTCAGAAAAAGCTGAATAATTCAAATTTTCTAACTGCATTCCAAAATCTAGAACCGTTTTTGAATTATAGCCCTGCAAATTCAAAATATGTGTAATTGGAAAGTATTGAAACATTTTCTCTGACGTTTTATATCATTTTTCGAATGAAAATAGAGTATCGTGATAAGAATCCGTATTCACAAAATTCTGAAGAACTCAAATTTTCAAACTACATTTCAAAATCTTCAACTGTTTTTGAATTATAGCCCTACAAAGTAAAAATATGTGTAATCAAAATTTCTGATACATTTTGTATGCCGCTTTATATAATTTTATGAATGAAAATATGAAAATGATAATAATAATTCATTTTTGGAAAATGCTGTTGAACTTAAATTTTAAAAGTACATATCAATATCTTCAACTATTTTTGAATTATTACCCTACGAAGTCAAAATATACGTATTTGAAAAAATTTAAACCTTTTAGATTCGATTTTATATCATTTTTCGAATGAAAATATAGTATAATGATAACAAGCCGCATTCAGAAAAAACTGAATAATTCAAATTTACTAACTGTATCCCAAAATCTTCAACCGTTTTTGAATTATAGCCCTACGAAGTCAAAATATGTGTAATCGAAAGTATTGAAACATTTTCTATGCTGTTTAATATCATTTTTCGAATGAAAATAAAGTACAATAATAATAATACATATTTAGAAAATGTTGTTGAATTTAAATTTTAAAACTACAGTCAACATCTTCAACTATTTTTGAATTATTACCCTACGAAGTCAAAATATATGTATTTGAAAATATCAAACATTTTAGATGCGATTTTATATCATTTTTGGAACGAAAATAAGGTAAAATGGTATCTGGCCGTATTCAGAAAATTCTCAAGAACTTATATTTTCAAACTACATTTGGATATCTTCAACTGTTTTTGAAGTATCGACCTGCGAAATGCAAATATGTGTAATCGAAAGTAATGAAACATTTTGAATGCCTGTCTATATACATTCTCGAATGAAAATATAGTATAATGATAACAGTCCATATTCAGAAAAAGCTGAATAATTCAAATTTTCTAACTGTATTCCAAAATCTTCAACCGTTTTTGAATTATAGCCCTACGAAGTCAAAATATGTGTAACTTAAAATATTGAAACATTTTCTCTGACGTTTTATATCATTTTTCGAATGAAAATCGACACCGTGATAACAATCTGTATTCACAAAATACTAAATAATTAAAATATTCAAACAACATTTCAAAATCTTCAACTGTTTTTTAATTAGAGCTCTAGAAAGTGAAAATGTGTGTAATCAACAGTTCTGAAACATTTGATATGGCTTTTATATAATTTTTCGAATGAAAATAGAGTATAATGATAACAATTCGTATTCAGAAAAAGTTGAATAATCCAAATTTTCTAACTGCATTCCAAAATCTTCAACCGTTTTTGAATTATAGCCCCTCGAAGTCAAAATATGTATAATCGAAAGTATTGACAACATTTTCTCTGCCGTTTTATAGCATTTTTCGAATGAAAATAGAGTATGCTGATAATAATCCATATTCAGAAACTACTGAAGAACTAAAATTTTTGATTTACATTTCAACAACTTCAACTGTTTTTGCTTTATAGACCTACAAAGTATATGCAATCGAAAGTATTGAATAATTTTCTATGCAATCAATTTTATATCATTTTTCAAATAAATATAGAGGATCACGATAACAAACTTTATTCAAAAAATACTGAAGAATTCAAAATTTCAAACGGCATTTCAACATCTTCAACTGTTTTTGAATTATAGTCCTAAACAGTCAAATTACACATATATTGACTGTTTAGGGCTAATCAAAAGTACTGAAATATTTTGTATGCCGTTTTATATAGAACATAGAGTTCAATGATAAAATTCTAATGCCCGTATTCACCAACATCCCATAAACTTTATAGGTCCCATAAGCTATTGAATGGATAAATTGACAATGTCATTGTGGCAGATATGCCAAAACAAATGCCAAACACCTTGAATACGCTTGTGATTGGAGCTTTGATGACACCTTTTGTTTATTTTTTCAGTGTTTCCAATAGAGAGAATCTAAAGTAACTACATTCCCTAGATAATGTATTTATTATTGCTATAACAACGAATACTTATGGGTTCAATAGCTATTGATAGATTTATGGAACGTCGATGAATACGGGGGTAAAACAATTGAAGATATTGACAGGTACTTTTTTCAGTCAAGAGTGTATACATTGAAATAACATATAATAATTTTAATACAATCATTTATAGGAAAAATCGCTACACAGACAACGATCTTGGTTGGTAGAACTTTATTTCTGTGTTTATTGATTAAAAACGGCATCCATAGCTATGCAACCAAACCTACACACACATACAAATAAGGACTGCAAGTAATTCGAATGCAATAGACAGAGACAAAACTAAAACAAAACCCTAACCTCGCTTCACATGACACCGCTGTTTTGATGACAAAGTATAAATTCGCAGTGTAATTAAAACACAGTAAAATGTCAGCCAATTCCCTATTCGGGTGGAATCTGCTGTACAACAGTGTGCTAAAGGACGTGAAAAACAAAGAAGACATCCTCCTGTGTTTCACCCATCTAGTGCTCGTTTCTAATGGATTCGAATGCATCGGTTTGGGCGATTCAAAGAATACGGATGGCTCCGAGCCGAAATCGGAGGCATTGCCAGTTGGCTGGAATGCGGCTTATAAACTACGATACGTGTACCAGGGAAAATTGTACTTGTTACAAGGAACTAAACTCGATGACGGGCTTATGATCAATTTAATCCGCACCGACGAGCGGAATGTGGCAATGGTCCAATTAAATTCACGCACCGTCGTGCAGGATGCCGGCTCGCTAGATCAAATGATACCGACCAACAAAGATATGGTGAAAATGGTCAAAGAGCAGTTGATTGAGAAGGTGACAGCCAGTACGAAAACAAAAGAAGGCGGTAGCCAAACACCCGCTGATACCAGGCGAACTTCCGAGCTACAGTATGTGCGTTCAGATCAGTCCTTTCCTAGGCAAGGTTGGGTGGGTCACGAGCCCCTATTTGATCCTAGGACGAGCGTGGGAACGGGTGTGGGCCGTAACGATCTAGACCCATTAGCTGGAATTGGTGGGCCGCGAATTGGTGGACTGCCGCCGCTAGGAGGATTCGGTCCATTAGGGCCGGGTGGTGGTGGTATGCTGTTTCAACCACCGAATAGGCGCGATCCTCAGTTTGGTTTGCCGGGAGGATCTGTACCACCTGGTGCGCGGTTTGATCCTTTCCGACCCCCAGAGAATGATAGATATCGTCCTCCTAGGAGGACGAATAATCCGGACAATGATGAGATGCTACCGCCGGGATTTGATGATATGTTTTCTTAGATGTATTTGGTACTTTATGTATGAATAAAATATACGTTTTCTTAAATGTTATCACATTGTTTTCCCAAATATGAAATATACTCAAATATTGCAATTTGTTTCAATTTTATACATAATTAGATAAAAAAAATATGCGATAATTTTGTCTATGAATATCCATTTTGTTTCCATAATGCATCAAGTACTCCTTGGAAACAAAATTGCCTACAGATTGTGACGTTTAATGCGCTGCGTGAAGATTATTAGTTACTTCTATATTTTGCTGGTCAAAATCGTTTCTATTGAGTTAAAGTTTGATGAAAAATTGTTTATACTGGTGCTCCGCAAGTCGTAGTGAACTGTATTTAAGGTATGTGCTCTATATAAGCGTAAAATATGCCACAATTGCAATAAAACAAAAACTGTCCAAATTGTAACTTTATCTAATAAAGGCATTAAACAAATAGATATTACGAGACATCGCCCCGTATTCACCGACGTTCCATAATTCTATTAATAACTATTGAAAACATAAGTATTCATTGATATAGCAACAATAAATACATTATCTAGGGAATGTAGTTACTTTAGATTCTCTCTATTGCAAACACTGAATAATTAAACAAAAGGTGTCTTAAAAGCTCCAATTGCAAGCGCTATTCAAGGTGTTTGACATTTGTTTTGGCGTATTCTGTCACAATGCCGAGATTCGATGTTAAAAAAGAAGGTCCCGCCAAGGACGTATAAGGTGTACAATGGCCATTGATGACCGTTTTTAGTGACTTCAATGTTCATTAAATTGCACGTTGACACCTACATATCTCAGTAATAAGCTACTAAACATAAGGTAAGTTACTATTAGTTAGAAAACAGTCAGAAGAAGAGTAGTTAGAAAACAGTCAAGAAGAGTGAAAGAAGCTAATTTGACCCTAAGTCGTCCTGCCGTAGTACCTCAAATCATGCAAAATCATAATATTCGACGATTCGAATTCGCAATCTAAAGCGATTTATTTCCACCTGGTTGCGGAACAACGAACTAAATGTCATAGGTAGTCGTCCGAGTAAACACGTTATATCAGTGTTAAAACTACGTTTTGCTTTCGTTGTTTGTGTTGTACATTGTGTTTTATGTTGGTTTAAATGGCATTGATAATAACTTATAATAATGCCCAAGACAGCGTCGAATTCTAAAGTATTTTGTTATGTTTATAACTATTCGTTGGCAAAGTGGAGCCAGAATTTGCTTATTTTCCCCATCCCGGACTTTGTAAAAAATTGTGGAAATATTAAACAAATTCGGGGATAAGGAATTAGTTGATTGGCTGGCGACGAAAGTGAATGCGCAAAAGCACAAAATATGCTTGATTTGTATTCTTTTAAATGTCTCATAATAGAATCTTGTACAATGAAATAAAAAACAGCTGAGACACTTTGCACAATACACCGAATCCAGCTTTTCAACACAAACCATTTCTTAAGGTCGTTTTAGACAAGACAATTTCTTAGCTCCAAAGTTGTTCAAGAAATTAATTCATATATCTAACCCCCATTCAATTTGTTCTTGACAAATAGAACACGTTATATTTTTCTATTCGATCTATCATCTAATTCAATATTTCAAATAATTTGTTGTATGATACAAGACAATTTAGATTGTCTCGCATATTGACTAACTTTTAAGTCAAGAAATTGTCTTGTCTAAAACAAACTTTAGACAGTATAGTAGTTGCCAAGGCATTGACACTCATACTCCTATGAAATTGATTAAAAATTCACTAACTTAATACCTGGTGTCAAATTTATATTCGTTTATAAATTTGATGATAATAAATAACGTTAACTATTTTGCCGAATTTTGTTTATCCAACTTAATGGTTCTAAATCAACTTATAAACGAAAAACCCATCTTTAATATGAGCTCCTTTATTTATATCTTTTTTTTTTAATTAAAAATCGAAATTTAGGTAAATCACAAATATGTGATAATGAGTGTATTATATTATATTATAAATACTGTGGAGTTGCTAAACGCGATTTTTATGCTGCGGTTTGTCAACCAATTTTGTTTAAATCAAACAAACAAAAATTAGAAATGTTCAAACTCTCTAACCTCATGATGTCTTTGCTCTCGCCGCTCTTTCCTCAGACGATATTTGGCTAGAAGTCGATCAATTGTTGCACCCAGATGCTTTAAAATCACTTCCTTGGGTAGCCCGGCCAGGAAATACTCCAATTTTTTCTCTTTTGGGGCTGGTGCGATTATTTTATGTACCGGTGGTGGCGCCCGCTCGGGTGCTCTATACAGAAATAACAATACAGCAAGAAAATAATAGCATAATTATATGGTATCTGCCAGACAGCTGCACACATATACCTAAATATGATCAAACTTCTCAAAAAATTGTATTCCTTAAAAAAGTTTCTGCATTACTTCATACTTAATAAACAAACGGAAAGTATATTCAATATATAATAAAGTGCAATTGGCTATATTTCGTGCTGCTAAGAAATTTCACTTACTTGCGATTTTTCAATTCGTTCTCTCGTTCGATGGCTAATTAAAATATTAAATATTATCATATAAATAAAAAATTGGTGCAATGAAATCAGGATTCAAAATTGCACAGATGATTTTAACACATTGCTGCCCGTTGACGTACTTGTACATCTTTTTTGATATTTTTCGCTAGTTTGATATCCAACGTCAAATAGTTTTTATAAAAATGTGTGCAGGTCTTAAATTAATTTATTTTTAAACCCTTATTTTACAATAGATGCAGAAAGGGAGTCCATTAATGGTGAAATTTGTAGAATAATAATGTAGGATTCCTTTATGCAGAAGAAAATGTTATGAAGACTATATATATATATATATATATATATATATATATATATATATATATAGTGAATGGTCATAGTTTGATTGGTAGGGACCCTACCTTTTTTTAATGGATACAGACGTTTTATATTGTTTTAACTATTCCAAGCAGAGTGTTATCCTATGGAAAAACTATGCGAGCAAAAGTGGGGTGGGCGGGCGGCCCCTACCTACCAAACTATGCCCGTCCACTATTTCAAATGACTTGAACTATGTACTACATTATTTCCCACATTTTTTTTTATATATATTAGGCGTAAATTAATAAATTAATTTAATTAAATCATAGAAAGTAATGGATAACAGTGTAGTGCAGAGTTCAAGTCGTTTGAAATAGTGGACGGGCATAGTTTGGTTGGTAGGGGGCGCCCGCCCACCCCACCTTCGCTCGCATAGTTTTTTTCAATGGATACAGACGTTTTATATTGTTTAAACTATTTCAAAAAGAATGATATCCTATGGAAAAACTATGCGAGCAAAGGTGGGGTGGGCGGGCGGCCCCTACCAACCAAACTATGCCCGTCCACTATTTCAAATGACTTGAACTATGTACTACATTCTTTCTCACATTTGTTTTTATATATTAGGCGTAAATTAATAAATGAATTTAATTAAATCATAGAAAGTAATGGATAACAGTGTAGTTCAGAGTTCAAGTCATTTGAAATAGTGGACGGGCATAGTTTGGTTGGTAGGGGCCGCCCGCCCACCCCACCTTTGCTCGCATAGTTTTTCCATAGGATATCATTCTTTTTGAAATAGTTTAAACAATATAAAACGTCTGTATCCATTGAAAAAAACTATGCGAGCGAAGGTGGGGTGGGCGGGCGGCCCCTACCAACCAAACTATGCCCGTCCACTATTTGAAATGATTTGAACTATGTACTACATTATTTCCCACATTTTTTTTTATATATATTAGGCGTAAATTAATAAATTAATTTAATTAAATCATAGAAAGTAATGGATAACAGTGTAGTACAGAGTTCAAGTCATTTGAAATAGTGGACGGGCATAGTTTGGTTGGTAGGAGCCGCCCGCCCACCCCACCTTTGCTCGCATAGTTTTTCCATAGGATATCATTCTTTTTGAAATAGTTTAAACAATAGAAAACGTCTGTATCCATTGAAAAAACTATGTGAACAAAGGTGGGGTGGGTGGGCGACCCCTACCAACCAAACTATGCCCGTCCACTATTTCAAACGACTTGAACTCTGCACTACACTGTTATCCATTACTTTCTATGATTTAATTAAATTCATTTATTAATTTACGCCTAATATATAAAAAAAATGTGGGAAAGAATGTAGTACATAGTTCAAGTCATTTCAAATAGTGGACGGACATAGTTTGATAGGTAGTGGCCGCCCGCCCACCCCACCTTCGCTGGCATAGTTTTTTCCAATGGATACAGACGTTTGATATTGTTTAAACTATTTCAAAAAGAATGGTATCCTATGGAAAAACTATGCGAGCAAAGGTGGGGTGGGCGGGCGGCCCCTACCAACCAAACTATGCTCGTCCACTATTTGAAATGACTTGAACTATGTACTACATTGTTTCTCACTTTCTTTTTATATATTACGCGTAAGTTAATAAATGAATTTAATTAAATCATAGAAAGTAATGGATAACAGTGTAGTGCAGAGTTCAAGTCGTTTGAAATAGTGGACCGGCATAGTTTGGTTGGCAGGGGCCGCTCGCCCACCCCACCTTCGCTCGCATAGTTTTTTCAATGGATACAGAAGTTTTATATTGTTTAAACTATTCCAAAAACCGTGTTATCCTATAGAAGGGTGGGGTGGTCAGACTTCAGAATCGCTTTTCAGAGCCGCTGCCAACAAGGTGTTAATAACAAACATGATCGCCAACATACGCTGAGCAGATATGGTACACGAAGAAGAAGAACACAAACCGATTAATGGGTCTGAACTCATTTTGAGAAAAACAAGATGGATCATTGTGAGTTAAAAGCCAATAATCACACAGCTAATTATTAAAGTAGTGAAAAATCCCCTGGACAAACAAGGTAACAAATACACAAGTCTTGCATTGAGTAAACAAATCAACAGAAATATTAATCACTATTAAAAAAGAAGATTGTAATATTTTGGGCATGTTCTACGAAACGAAAAATACTGCACATCATAATGCAGCGTAAATTCAGGGCAAACGTGGTCCTGGTCGTCGTAAGATCTCATTATACTCTTATTACATTGTTACAACAAAAATCCCTTCACAACAGTTGTAAAATTATATGTACTGCACTTTATAAACCCCAAAACTAACCAAATATGTACAGAAACTCGCATACTTATCGGTTGTATTAACCCAGTTAACAACGATTTGGAAGATTTAATAAAAAAAAACATCTATCTACCTGCCTTTCAACTCCTGTTCGGCAATTTTAATATCCACCGTTCGCAGCAACTCGTCAAAATCATCTTCTATCTTCTTCATTTTCACACAACGGGTAACGGTAGACAGGTTCACGCACTGCACTTCGATCGGATATACATCCATGCATTCGATGAAGTGCCTCTTAAGCTTCATCATGCCTATCTCAGACTTCTCCACGTTGAACGCATGCTTCCGCTTCACCAGAGCCAAATCGGCGTCGTGCTTGTGCTGCAGATGCTCATTTACGCGCGCGTCCATCAGAATACCCACGTCGGGGATGCGCTGCGATGCCGGAAGCGCCGCGTTGCGTTCGAGGAGGAGCTCGTAGTGCTCACGCAAGTGGGTCAATTGCTTCAAATAAGCTAGAAAAAGTTATAACGGTAGTAGCTAAATACTGCTACTACTACTAATCATATATCTCATATAATATTGGTGCAAGATATATCAAATATTAAATATCTCACACTATAAACAGGATGGAAATTAAGTAGCGAATAAACTCCGTTAATGTTTATGATAGAGAAACAATCTACAAGGGGTATACCGATATAAATTACTGAGCATATAAAAAAAACATTTTTTAGATTATTTAATTAATTGAAAATCAATGACGGGCTAACTGCCAAATATTTCATTTTAAGTTATTCTATTAGGCACCTTACACGATCAATATTACTGTCAATATTTTAGAATAGTGACAGTATTACTGTATGATAATATGTTTAAAATGTTTATTATTCTAAAATTCTGCCAGTATTACTCATCGTGTAATGTATATTAATGGTAATGAAGAGAATCCTGATCTTTATCCGCATAATTGATTACTTGATAAATATAAAAGGAGGATTGAAGCCAATATTGACAGTACTAGTGGTACTAGGATTGACAGTATTATTGACCGTGTAAGGTGCCTTTATGTTTAAACTGGTGCAGGGTCAGCAGTTTGAACATTTATTACAATTGTCGAAGCATTAAAATGTGGATGTGGACGAGACACCATAAAAAGAGCTCTGTGGGGCGGCAATAAGGATAAATTGAAACAGAAAAACAACACCCAACTCGCAAAAGAACAATGGATAACAGATGAAAGTTTGGCAAGAATGGAAAAGAGAAAACAATACAAAGACAAGGATAGAAATAAATACAAAGAAATTCAACAAGAAATACGAAAAAAAAAAATTGTAGAAACCAAAGAAATATTTATGAGAAACCAATGTGAGGAGATAGAATCGCTTCAGCTGAGGTATGATTCATTTAACTTACATAAAAGGATCAAATAATTCACTGGCATGGGAAAGAAGAAACAGACTGGTATAATAAAAGATAACAACGGTAATATTATAGTGGACATAGAGAAAAAGATTAAAAGGTGGTAGGAATACATACAACAACTATTTGAAGATACCAGAAATGAAATAGAGATAAAAGAAACGTCGCAAGGATCAAGAATAACAGCCGAAGAAATAATTTATGCTATCAAGAACTCAAAAGATAGAAAGGCAATAGGACCAGACGAAATACCAGTCGATATTCTTAAACTAATTGAGGAAGACAATATTAGCATCTTGGTAAATCTATATAATACCATCTATACGACTGGAATCATACCACAAGAATGGTTAAAATCTACATTCTCTTTATTACCAAAAAAACACAACGCAAGAGAGTGCTCAGATTTTAGAACAATAAACGCGAGGGCGTTTTAACCAAACTACCTTTAATTTCCACCCTGTATAGGTAAAAATACATCTCATATAAAAATAACTATCTTTTACCTGCTTTATTATTATTGGCTACCAAATTAATTCGATCCACCTCCTTCTTCACAATCGTCTCCTCTAAACTGAGCACCTCGTAATGAGAGGCCTCTGGTATAGTGACTAATTCCAAAACTCGCTCGTCGGGTATATCGCGTCGAATATTATCCTCATTCAAATAATCCTCCGACGAGCTGGTACTGAACTCCGGGAAAAATCTGAACGCAAACACATTCCCATCGTGCCCACACGTAATAAAATACGTTTCATCGAAACTAAACGCCATACCAGCCACATAACCATTGAAGTTGTTGTGCATGGCGAGCTGCCAAAAGTTGGACAAATCGTGCCAGTCTTTATAGTTGACTCTGCAGACACGTATCGAGCCGTCCTGCATCGCGAATATCTGATAATCCCCATTGGAACTGGAATTTGTTACAGAGTTGCAGTTGTTAGCCTTTGTTTTTACACTTACGCACCTATAAACGAAGTTGCTCAACTCAATATCTTCACCTTGATGCACAGGGGTGAACTTAAACGGAATTTCATCCTTCTGGCCAATTTGGTACTCGTAAATAAATCCGGCATCATAACCGCTCATTGATAACCAGAGGGTGTTATCAACGGTGTGCTGTATCCATATTACTTTATTGGGTACTTCTGGTATGTATAATGGAGGTAGTTTCTCCTCGCTTTCAGAATCAACTAGGGTGTTTTAATTAAAATTATAACGGACCAAATACGCATAAAAGTAAGGCAATCAAATATAAAATCTGACTATAAATGGAATATAATCGGATATATTAGGGAAACCCTACCCAAATACATATCTTCATCAATCTCCAGCCCTGGATTTTCAGCTCGAACCCTCATTAGTTCAGCCCATTTAACCGCCATCTTAGCGGCCTTTTTCTTCTCAAGCTCAGCTACCAGGCGGTCGCGTAAGATCTGCGACTTGTAGGTGTAAAATCGCTGTACGTTCGTCTCGTTCTTTAAAATGTAGGTGATTGTCGTGTAGCTGACTGGGACTGTGGGCACCTCGGCGGTCATTACAAATCCATGCTTGCAGCCGACGATAATAAAATTATCCTGTGAAATATATCTTGCATATTTCTGTTTTTTTTAAATACAGACAAAATACGTACAATTGTATTGTGCCATGTAAGACATGTCACAATATCTGGAGTTTTTAGGTATCCGATTGGGATCAGCCGGAGGTATGTTTGGTATGCCACAATGACTTGGTAGATGAAGATGGTGGAGTCCTCTCCGCCGGTTATTAAGAGAGTGCCCTGATGGTTTAGTTTCATGGTGGTTACTGGTCTGTTGTGGGGTTTCGTTATCTAAATAGGTTCAATTTGTATTTGTTAAAGGTCGTTTTAGACAAGACAATTTATTGACTCAAAAGTTAAGGTCGTTTTAGACAAGACAATTTCTTAAACCAAAAGTTAGTCAAGATATGAGTCCATCTAAATTGTCTAGTATCATATAACAAATTGTTTGAAATATTGAATTGGGTTGTAGAATGAATGGAAAATATAATACTTTCCATTCTTTTAGGACAAATTGTCGAGGACCCACTATTGCCCGAAATTTCGTTTCATACACATTCAAGTAAACAAATCAATTTCTTGGTCAATATATTAATTCATTTCTTGAACAATTTTTGATTCAAGAAATTGTTCTGTCTAAAACAACATTAAGGCAAAGTAGATTTATTGTTTTTCCTTCAATCGCGAATATCGAAACGGATTCAAGCCCTTTGGCATTATATTGTTTCTAGTCTTTCTCGTATGTAATTTAAATTGTTTAGGGACTATTCTTTGGGATTCACCAACAAAATAGCCCGCGACAAAATAGCCCCCCGACAAAATAGCCCTAACAGCATAGTTTACCTGAATAATGGTGAGTTTACTTGTTGTCTGTACTTTAGGATTTATCTTCCACACTGCCACTCGAAGTGCGCCATCGTCAAAGGCAGCTATGATTACTTCCCCGGAAGGATCAACCTAGATTTTGAGAGAGAAAAATCCGTTTTAGTACGGTTGGTTTTTATTAATTTCAAACAAAGCCAAACATTAATAAACGATGTTATATAAAACAAGAATAGTATGTGTTAATTTGAATATGAAAAATATAAAAAACTTCTAATCTTTATTGGGCTATCAGCCGTAAGACTTTTCCGTCGGTCAAGGGAGAAGCTCAGAGGAGTTTAATCACCCGGTATTTACCCTCAAAAATATAATTAATGAATAAATAAGATAAGTATGGTGGTAATGATATTTAAAATGCATTTACATGTAAAGGCACCCAAAGTAGACATGCTCCTCTAGCAGGAAACACATAAATCACCAACAGCTTCCTCTCGAGATAGTTGTAAAGATGTAACCTTCCACCGATACCCAAAGTATTGAAATAAGGCCCCCAAGGGCATACAGCTAGAGCTGTAGCAATGCCTGCATGGCATTTCAGTAACCGTTCAGATGCAACAGCATCCGATTCGATTGTAAGGTCTATACGCCATATACCACCTTTTCCATCCTGCAAAATTTGTCAAACTTACATTTTGCACTTTATGGATATACTTATTTAACAGAGCTGCCGAAATATATCGTACAAGCACTAATTTGTGAGCATTTAATTGTAAAATTATTTTTAAAATATACTTAAATCAAATTTAAAAATTCATTATTATGTGGTATCATATAGTAAGAGAATCAAATTTATTATAATACCGTAATTTTGGAAAGAGGAAGTAATCTTTCCCAAATTACGGTATATATTTCATAAAAATCCTTTGATTATTGAAATTTAAGGGGTTGCACCACCTTGGCTTTCGGAAAAATAGGTATAAATTTAAAAAAATAAAATTGATGCAACCATTGAACATATAAAATATTTTTTATATATATTTTTATTATAGATTCAGCTAAATGCCAGCCATTTTCATCGGAGGAGCTCGAAAATAGCCAGAACTTAGCCGAAACTAGTGCAAGGTGTAACTGAAGTGTGATAAAAAGCAAAGTAATATATATATATATATATATATACATATATAAATAAATATATATATATATATATATATATATATATATATATATATATATATATATAAATATATATATATATATATATATATATATATATATATATATATTATATAATATGTATATAAACCATCTTTATTAGACTATGTGAAAATATATTCTCAATACTTTTATAGTTGGTTTTAAGTACAAAAAAATATTTGACATTTTTTTTCTTAAAAAAATACTTCAATCAATTCTGCAGTTATCTCCGCCAATCCCAGAGTGGACCAAATTTTTTTTCTATTTTTTTAATTAAATTTTTTTCAGTTTTTCACAATTAAAAAAAAATATTTTAGAAACTTTGTTTATATAATAAAATAAATGAAATAATTTCACTGAATATTATACTTAATTTATAGTATAAACTAATGACTAGGATTCTACGTTTGACACGATTAACATTTACTGTTTTAAATACTAATTGAACAAATAATTTATTTAACTTTTCTTTGGCATAATGTTGTTCATACTTTTATAGTTGATTTTGAGTACAAAACAAATGTTGACATTTTGTTCTTGTTAAGTTGTGAAATGTATACCATAACTTGGAACATAAGAAGTTCTTCAAATTTAGATTATTAGATTATTAGTAAATTTCAAAAGTAAGATAAATTTAAATCTACTCTCAATTACTTGTGCAAAATAGAACGTATTTTCCGGATCCAAATATTGTTTCTGAATGGACATAAACTCGGCTCCTGGTGTATAGAAATCGTACGTGGGCTCCATTTGAACCACTCTATCTTCATCCGGAGGATCTGCTTGATCGATGGTATCGTAATACCAGACCCTGACATGGCCGTCCATCGATACCGTCCAGAGCTCACCGTTTTTGTAGTCGAATTGTACAATTGGGCCGTCGTGGCAGGGCATTCGGCCCTTTCTAGTCACCTCGAGCTTGATTAGACCTTCATCCCACACCAGAATGTTACCCCAATAACATCCAGAAATAACCTGAATACGATTATAGAAAAAATATATATATACACTATCATTATATTGATTTATTACTATTAATTATTACAATTACAAACACTAATAATCTCTATAATATAAAAACGAAGTAAATTCAATCAGTGATCTCCAATATAATTATCTGCTATGGGCACCAGGCGATTTTCGGAATTAATAAATTATTTTAACTGCCACCGCGTTTGTTGATACATCTAACTTAATTGGTCACATGCGTCCGTCTACGTTGCCGTATTTAAATTACATGAATATTAATTATAAATTTATATATGAATTATGAATTTTTTTAAAAAATTGCTCCTTTTTTTCAAATTGTCATAGCTTTGTCAAAAATTGGCCGATTGAGTTTTCCCGGAAAATACAAAAAACTGATCAAAAGACATGATTTTGGTGCCAAATACCGGTTTTTCGGGCATAACTTTTTTATATTTGATGCTACAAAGATGATTCAAATTGCAAAGTTGTAGAGAATTTCAAGCCCGACAAACGGCCCATTGGAAGTTTTCCACTAGCTCTTATCGTTTACCCGGATTTTCCGTATTTTTGTATTTTACAAAAAACTGATCAAAAGACATGATTTTGGTGCCAAATACCGGTTTTTCGGGCATAACTTTTTTATATTTGACGCTACAAAGATGATTCAAATTGCAAAGTTGCAGAGAATTTCAAGCCCGACAAACGGGCCATTGGAAGTTTTCCACTAGCTCTTATCGTTTTCCCGGAAAATACAAAAAACTGATCAAAAGACGTGATTTTGGTGCCAAATACCGGTTTTTCGGACATAACTTTTTTATATTTAATGCTACAAAGATGATTCAAATTGCAAAGTTGTAGAGAATTTCAAGCCCGACAAACGGGCCATTGGAAGTTTTCCACTAGCTCTTATCGTTTTCCCGGAAAATACAAAAAACTGATCAAAAGACATGATTTTGGTGCCAAATACCGGTTTTTCGGGCATAACTTTTTTATATTTGATGCTACAAAGATGATTCAAATTGCAAAGTTGTAGAGAATTTCAAGCCCGACAAACGGCTCATTGGAAGTTTTCCACTAGCTCTTATCGTTTTCCCGGAAATAACGAAAAACTGATCAAAAGACATGATTTTGGTGCCAAATACCGGTTTTTCGGGCATAACTTTTTTATATTTGATGCTACAAAGATGATTCAAATTGCAAAGTTGTAGAGAATTTCAAGCCCGACAAACGGCCCATTGGAAGTTTTCCACTAGCTCTTATCGTTTTCCCGGAAATAACGAAAAACTTATCAAAAGACGTGATTTTGGTGCCAAATACCGGTTTTTCGGGCATAACTTTTTTATATTTGATGCTACAAAGATGATTCAAATTGCAAAGTTGTAGAGAATTTCAAGCCCGACAAACGGGCCATTGGAAGTTTTCCACTAGCTCTTATCGTTTTCCCGGAAAATACAAAAAACTGATCAAAAGACATGATTTTGGTGCCAAATACCGGTTTTTCGGGCATAACTTTTTTATATTTGATGCTACAAAGATGATTCAAATTGCAAAGTTGTAGAGAATTTCAAGCCCGACAAACGGGCCATTGGAAGTTTTCCACTAGCTCTTATCGTTTTCCCGGAAAATACAAAAAACTGATCAAAAGACATAATTTTGGTGCCAAATACCGGTTTTTCGGGCATAACTTTTTTATATTTGATCCTACAAAGATGATTCAAATTGCAAAGTTGTAGAGAATTTCAAGCCCGACAAACGGGCCATTGGAAGTTTTCCACTAGCTCTTATCGTTTTCCCGGAAAATACAAAACACTGATCAAAAGACATGATTTTGGTGCCAAATACCGGTTTTTCGGGCATAACTTTTTTATATTTGATGCTACAAAGATGATTCAAATTGCAAAGTTGTAGAGAATTTCAAGCCCGACAAACGGGCCATTGGAAGTTTTCCACTAGCTCTTATCGTTTTCCCGGAAAATACAAAAAACTGATCAAAAGACGTGATTTTGGTGCCAAATACCGGTTTTTCGGGCATAACTTTTTTATATTTGATGCTACAAAGATGATTCAAATTGCAAAGTTGTAGAGAATTTCAAGCCCGACAAACGGGCCATTGGAAGTTTTCCACTAGCTCTTATCGTTTTCCCGGAAAATACAAAACACTGATCAAAAGACATGATTTTGGTGCCAAATACCGGTTTTTCGGGCATAACTTTTTTATATTTGATGCTACAAAGATGATTCAAATTGCAAAGTTGTAGAGAATTTCAAGCCCGACAAACGGGCCATTGGAAGTTTTCCACTAGCTCTTATCGTTTTCCCGGAAAATACAAAAAACTGATCAAAAGACGTGATTTTGGTGCCAAATACCGGTTTTTCGGGCATAACTTTTTTATATTTGATGCTACAAAGATGATTCAAATTGCAAAGTTGTAGAGAATTTCAAGCCCGACAAACGGGCCATTGGAAGTTTTCCACTAGCTCTTATCGTTTTCCCGGAAAATACAAAAAACTGATCAAAAGACATGATTTTGGTGGCAAATACCGGTTTTTCGGGCATAACTTTTTTATATTTGATGCTACAAAGATGATTCAAATTGCAAAGTTGTAGAGAATTTCAAGCCCGACAAACGGGCCATTGGAAGTTTTCCACTAGCTCTTATCGTTTTCCCGGAAAATACAAAAAACTGATCAAAAGACATGATTTTGGTGCCAAATACCGGTTTTTCGGGCATAACTTTTTTATATTTGATGCTACAAAGATGATTCAAATTGCAAAGTTGTAGAGAATTTCAAGCCCGACAAACGGGCCATTGGAAGTTTTCCACTAGCTCTTATCGTTTTCCCGGAAAATACAAAAAACTGATCAAAAGACGTGATTTTGGTGCCAAATACCGGTTTTTCGGGCATAACTTTTTTATATTTGATGCTACAAAGATGATTCAAATTGCAAAGTTGTAGAGAATTTCAAGCCCGACAAACGGCCCATTGGAAGTTTTCCACTAGCTCTTATCGTTTTCCCGGAAATAACGAAAAACTTATCAAAAGACGTGATTTTGGTGCCAAATACCGGTTTTTCGGGCATAACTTTTTTATATTTGATGCTACAAAGATGATTCAAATTGCAAAGTTGTAGAGAATTTCAAGCCCGACAAACGGGCCATTGGAAGTTTTCCACTAGCTCTTATCGTTTTCCCGGAAAATACAAAAAACTGATCAAAAGACATGATTTTGGTGCCAAATACCGGTTTTTCGGGCATAACTTTTTTATATTTGATGCTACAAAGATGATTCAAATTGCAAAGTTGTAGAGAATTTCAAGCCCGACAAACGGGCCATTGGAAGTTTTCCACTAGCTTTTATCGTTTTCCCGGAAAATACAAAAAACTGATCAAAAGACGTGATTTTGGTGCCAAATACCGGTTTTTCGGGCATAACTTTTTTATATTTGATCCTACAAAGATGATTCAAATTGCAAAGTTGTAGAGAATTTCAAGCCCGACAAACGGGCCATTGGAAGTTTTCCACTAGCTCTTATCGTTTTCCCGGAAAATACAAAAAACTGATCAAAAGACGTGATTTTGGTGCCAAATACCGGTTTTTCGGGCATAACTTTTTTATATTTGATGCTACAAAGATGATTCAAATTGCAAAGTTGTAGAGAATTTCAAGCCCGACAAACGGGCCATTGGAAGTTTTCCACTAGCTCTTATCGTTTTCCCGGAAAATACAAAAAACTGATCAAAAGACATGATTTTGGTGCCAAATACCGGTTTTTCGGGCATAACTTTTTTATATTTGATGCTACAAAGATGATTCAAATTGCAAAGTTGTAGAGAATTTCAAGCCCGACAAACGGGCCATTGGAAGTTTTCCACTAGCTTTTATCGTTTTCCCGGAAAATACAAAAAACTTATCAAAAGACGTGATTTTGGTGCCAAATACCGGTTTTTCGGGCATAACTTTTTTATATTTGATGCTACAAAGATGATTCAAATTGCAAAGTTGTAGAGAATTTCAAGCCCGACAAACGGGCCATTGGAAGTTTTCCACTAGCTCTTATCGTTTTCCCGGAAAATACAAAAAACTGATCAAAAGACATGATTTTGGTGCCAAATACCGGTTTTTCGGGCATAACTTTTTTATATTTGATGCTACAAAGATGATTCAAATTGCAAAGTTGTAGAGAATTTCAAGCCCGACAAACGGGCCATTGGAAGTTTTCCACTAGCTCTTATCGTTTTCCCGGAAAATACAAAAAACTGATCAAAAGACATAATTTTGGTGCCAAATACCGGTTTTTCGGGCATAACTTTTTTATATTTGATCCTACAAAGATGATTCAAATTGCAAAGTTGTAGAGAATTTCAAGCCCGACAAACGGGCCATTGGAAGTTTTCCACTAGGTCTTATCGTTTTCCCGGAAAATACAAAACACTGATCAAAAGACATGATTTTGGTGCCAAATACCGGTTTTTCGGGCATAACTTTTTTATATTTGATGCTACAAAGATGATTCAAATTGCAAAGTTGTAGAGAATTTCAAGCCCGACAAACGGGCCATTGGAAGTTTTCCACTAGCTCTCATCGTTTTCCCGGAAAATACAAAAAACTGATCAAAAGACGTGATTTTGGTGCCAAATACCGGTTTTTCGGGCATAACTTTTTTATATTTGATGCTACAAAGATGATTCAAATTGCAAAGTTGTAGAGAATTTCAAGCCCGACAAACGGGCCATTGGAAGTTTTCCACTAGCTCTTATCGTTTTCCCGGAAAATACAAAACACTGATCAAAAGACATGATTTTGGTGCCAAATACCGGTTTTTCGGGCATAACTTTTTTATATTTGATGCTACAAAGATGATTCAAATTGCAAAGTTGTAGAGAATTTCAAGCCCGACAAACGGGCCATTGGAAGTTTTCCACTAGCTCTTATCGTTTTCCCGGAAAATACAAAAAACTGATCAAAAGACATGATTTTGGTGCCAAATACCGGTTTTTCGGGCATAACTTTTTTATATTTGATGCTACAAAGATGATTCAAATTGCAAAGTTGTAGAGAATTTCAAGCCCGACAAACGGGCCATTGGAAGTTTTCCACTAGCTCTTATCGTTTTCCCGGAAAATACAAAAAACTGATCAAAAGACATAATTTTGGTGCCAAATACCGGTTTTTCGGGCATAACTTTTTTATATTTGATCCTACAAAGATGATTCAAATTGCAAAGTTGTAGAGAATTTCAAGCCCGACAAACGGGCCATTGGAAGTTTTCCACTAGCTCTTATCGTTTTCCCGGAAAATACAAAACACTGATCAAAAGACATGATTTTGGTGCCAAATACCGGTTTTTCGGGCATAACTTTTTTATATTTGATGCTACAAAGATGATTCAAATTGCAAAGTTGTAGAGAATTTCAAGCCCGACAAACGGGCCATTGGAAGTTTTCCACTAGCTCTTATCGTTTTCCCGGAAAATACAAAAAACTGATCAAAAGACGTGATTTTGGTGCCAAATACCGGTTTTTCGGGCATAACTTTTTTATATTTGATGCTACAAAGATGATTCAAATTGCAAAGTTGTAGAGAATTTCAAGCCCGACAAACGGGCCATTGGAAGTTTTCCACTAGCTCTTATCGTTTTCCCGGAAAATACAAAAAACTGATCAAAAGACATGATTTTGGTGCCAAATACCGGTTTTTCGGGCATAACTTTTTTATATTTGATGCTACAAAGATGATTCAAATTGCAAAGTTGTAGAGAATTTCAAGCCCGACAAACGGGCCATTGGAAGTTTTCCACTAGCTCTTATCGTTTTCCCGGAAAATACAAAAAACTGATCAAAAGACATGATTTTGGTGCCAAATACCGGTTTTTCGGGCATAACTTTTTTATATTTGATGCTACAAAGATGATTCAAATTGCAAAGTTGTAGAGAATTTCAAGCCCGACAAACGGGCCATTGGAAGTTTTCCACTAGCTCTTATCGTTTTCCCGGAAAATACAAAAAACTGATCAAAAGACGTGATTTTGGTGCCAAATACCGGTTTTTCGGGCATAACTTTTTTATATTTGATGCTACAAAGATGATTCAAATTGCAAAGTTGTAGAGAATTTCAAGCCCGACAAACGGGCCATTGGAAGTTTTCCACTAGCTCTTATCGTTTTCCCGGAAAATACAAAAAACTGATCAAAAGACATGATTTTGGTGCCAAATACCGGTTTTTCGGGCATAACTTTTTTATATTTGATGCTACAAAGATGATTCAAATTGCAAAGTTGTAGAGAATTTCAAGCCCGACAAACGGGCCATTGGAAGTTTTCCACTAGCTCTTATCGTTTTCCCGGAAAATACAAAAAACTGATCAAAAGACATAATTTTGGTGCCAAATACCGGTTTTTCGGGCATAACTTTTTTATATTTGATCCTACAAAGATGATTCAAATTGCAAAGTTGTAGAGAATTTCAAGCCCGACAAACGGGCCATTGGAAGTTTTCCACTAGCTCTTATCGTTTTCCCGGAAAATACAAAACACTGATCAAAAGACATGATTTTGGTGCCAAATACCGGTTTTTCGGGCATAACTTTTTTATATTTGATGCTACAAAGATGATTCAAATTGCAAAGTTGTAGAGAATTTCAAGCCCGACAAACGGGCCATTGGAAGTTTTCCACTAGCTCTTATCGTTTTCCCGGAAAATACAAAAAACTGATCAAAAGACGTGATTTTGGTGCCAAATACCGGTTTTTCGGGCATAACTTTTTTATATTTGATGCTACAAAGATGATTCAAATTGCAAAGTTGTAGAGAATTTCAAGCCCGACAAACGGGCCATTGGAAGTTTTCCACTAGCTCTTATCGTTTTCCCGGAAAATACAAAACACTGATCAAAAGACATGATTTTGGTGCCAAATACCGGTTTTTCGGGCATAACTTTTTTATATTTGATGCTACAAAGATGATTCAAATTGCAAAGTTGTAGAGAATTTCAAGCCCGACAAACGGGCCATTGGAAGTTTTCCACTAGCTCTTATCGTTTTCCCGGAAAATACAAAAAACTGATCAAAAGACGTGATTTTGGTGCCAAATACCGGTTTTTCGGGCATAACTTTTTTATATTTGATGCTACAAAGATGATTCAAATTGCAAAGTTGTAGAGAATTTCAAGCCCGACAAACGGGCCATTGGAAGTTTTCCACTAGCTCTTATCGTTTTCCCGGAAAATACAAAAAACTGATCAAAAGACATGATTTTGGTGCCAAATACCGGTTTTTCGGGCATAACTTTTTTATATTTGATGCTACAAAGATGATTCAAATTGCAAAGTTGTAGAGAATTTCAAGCCCGACAAACGGGCCATTGGAAGTTTTCCACTAGCTCTTATCGTTTTCCCGGAAAATACAAAAAACTGATCAAAAGACATGATTTTGGTGCCAAATACCGGTTTTTCGGGCATAACTTTTTTATATTTGATGCTACAAAGATGATTCAAATTGCAAAGTTGTAGAGAATTTCAAGCCCGACAAACGGGCCATTGGAAGTTTTCCACTAGCTCTTATCGTTTTCCCGGAAAATACAAAAAACTGATCAAAAGACGTGATTTTGGTGCCAAATACCGGTTTTTCGGGCATAACTTTTTTATATTTGATGCTACAAAGATGATTCAAATTGCAAAGTTGTAGAGAATTTCAAGCCCGACAAACGGGCCATTGGAAGTTTTCCACTAGCTCTTATCGTTTTCCCGGAAAATACAAAAAACTGATCAAAAGACATGATTTTGGTGCCAAATACAGGTTTTTCGGGCATAACTTTTTTATATTGGATGCTACAAAGATGATTCAAATTGCAAAGTTGTAGAGAATTTCAAGCCCGACAAACGGGCCATTGGAAGTTTTCCACTAGCTCTTATCGTTTTCCCGGAAAATACAAAAAACTGATCAAAAAACATGATTTTGGTGCCAAATACCGGTTTTTTGGGCATAACTTTTTTATATTTGATGCTACAAAGATGATTCAAATTGCAAAGTTGTAGAGAATTTCAAGCCCGACAAACGGGCCATTGGAAGTTTTCCACTAGCTCTTATCGTTTTCCCGGAAATAACGAAAAACTGATCAAAAGACATGATTTTGGTGCCAAATACCGGATTTTCGGGCATAACTTTTTTATATTTGATGCTACAAAGATGATTCAAATTGCAAAGTTGTAGAGAATTTCAAGCCCGACAAACGGGCCATTGGAAGTTTTCCACTAGCTCTTATCGTTTTCCCGGAAAATACAAAACACTGATCAAAAGACATGATTTTGGTGCCAAATACCGGTTTTTCGGGCATAACTTTTTTATATTTGATGCTACAAAGATGATTCAAATTGCAAAGTTGTAGAGAATTTCAAGCCCGACAAACGGGCCATTGGAAGTTTTCCACTAGCTCTTATCGTTTTCCCGGAAAATACAAAAAACTGATCAAAAGACATGATTTTGGTGCCAAATACCGGTTTTTCGGGCATAACTTTTTTATATTTGATGCTACAAAGATGATTCAAATTGCAAAGTTGTAGAGAATTTCAAGCCCGACAAACGGCCCATTGGAAGTTTTCCACTAGCTCTTATCGTTTTCCCGGAAATAACGAAAAACTTATCAAAAGACGTGATTTTGGTGCCAAATACCGGTTTTTCGGGCATAACTTTTTTATATTTGATGCTACAAAGATGATTCAAATTGCAAAGTTGTAGAGAATTTCAAGCCCGACAAACGGGCCATTGGAAGTTTTCCACTAGCTGTTATCGTTTTCCCGGAAAATACAAAAAACTGATCAAAAGACATGATTTTGGTGCCAAATTCCGGTTTTTCGGGCATAACTTTTTTATATTTGATGCTACAAAGATGATTCAAATTGCAAAGTTGTAGAGAATTTCAAGCCCGACAAACGGCCCATTGGAAGTTTTCCACTAGCTCTTATCGTTTTCCCGGAAATAACGAAAAACTTATCAAAAGACGTGATTTTGGTGCCAAATACCGGTTTTTCGGGCATAACTTTTTTATATTTGATGCTACAAAGATGATTCAAATTGCAAAGTTGTAGAGAATTTCAAGCCCGACAAACGGGCCATTGGAAGTTTTCCACTAGCTCTTATCGTTTTCCCGGAAAATACAAAAAACTGATCAAAAGACATGATTTTGGTGCCAAATTCCGGTTTTTCGGGCATAACTTTTTTATATTTGATGCTACAAAGATGATTCAAATTGCAAAGTTGTAGAGAATTTCAAGTCCGACAAACGGGCCATTGGAAGTTTTCCACTAGCTCTTATCGTTTTCCCGGAAAATACAAAAAACTGATCAAAAGACATGATTTTGGTGCCAATTCCGGTTTTTCGGGCATAACTTTTTTATATTTGATGCTACAAAGATGATTCAAATTGCAAAGTTGTAGAGAATTTCAAGTCCGACAAACGGGCCATTGGAAGTTTTCCCCTAGCTCTTATCGTTTTCCCGGAAAATACAAAAAACTGATCAAAAGACATGATTTTGGTGCCAAATACCGTTTTTTCGGGCATAACTTTTTTATATTTGATGCTACAAAGATGATTGAAATTGCAAAGTTGTAGAGAATTTCAAGCCCGACCAACGGGCCATTGGAAGTTTTCCACTAGCTCTTATCGTTTTCCCGGAAATAACGAAAAACTGATCAAAAGACGTGATTTTGGTGCCAAATACCGGTTTTTCGGGCATAACTTTTTTATATTTGATGCTACAAAGATGATTCAAATTGCAAAGTTGTAGAGAATTTCAAGCCCGACAAACGGCCCATTGGAAGTTTTCCACTAGCTTTTATCGTTTTCCCGGAAAATACAAAAAACTGATCAAAAGACGTGATTTTGGTACCAAATACCGGTTTTTCGGGCATAACTTTTTTATATTTGATGCTACAAAGATGATTCAAATTGCAAAGTTGTAGAGAATTTCAAGCCCGACAAACGGGCCATTGGAAGTTTTCCACTAGCTCTTATGGTTTTCCCGGAAATAACGAAAAACTGATCAAAAGACGTGATTTTGGTGCCAAATACCGGTTTTTCGGGCATAACTTTTTTATATTTGATGCTACAAAGATGATTCAAATTGCAAAGTTGTAGAGAATTTCAAGCCCGACCAACGGGCCATTAGAAGTTTTCCACTAGCTCTTATCGTTTTCCCGGAAATAACGAAAAACTGATCAAAAGACGTGATTTTGGTGCCAAATACCGGTTTTTCGGGCATAACTTTTTTATATTTGATGCTACAAAGATGATTCAAATTGCAAAGTTGTAGAGAATTTCAAGCCCGACCAACGGGCCATTAGAAGTTTTCCACTAGCTCTTATCGTTTTCCCGGAAATAACGAAAAACTGATCAAAAGACGTGATTTTGGTGCCAAATACCGGTTTTTCGGGCATAACTTTTTTATATTTGATGCTACAAAGATGATTCAAATTGCAAAGTTGTAGAGAATTTCAAGCCCGACAAACGGGCCATTGGAAGTTTTCCACTAGCTCTATTTTAATTTTAAGATTTGTTTGTAATGGATTTTTCTGTCAATAAAGTGTAATACTTTATAATAATTATTGTGTGTACCTTTTCGTCAGCCATAGGATAAATTCCAACGATATCAGAGTACTCAGTTTTACCAAATCTGCCAAGTTCTCCTTTCAGTTTTAGGCCAGTAAACGTGTTGGCCATCTTCCAGAATTTGATATGAGCAACACCTTTAGAAAATACAAGAAATTTATAATTGAAAACCTGTACAAATCAATATACAGCTATCAACCCACCACAAGAGGTAAGTTGTCCAGGTACTTCCGGTGAGAACATGACCCGTAAAACGTCATTAATATATGATTTTGTACGCAGAAGTATCGTGGATTTAGGCCAGTCGAAAATTGTGATTAGGTAGTCCGGTTCGCCACCTTGGGACACCAAAAGATCCCCCTGTGGACTAGAGGTGTATATGATTAATATTGCTGTATTGTTTGTAGTGGATGTTTTAATTTTTAATATATATATATATATATTACCTGTAGTTTAGATGTGTAAATCTTCTACTTGTTCCTCCTTTTAGTAAACATACGATTTCCAGCGATGGCCATTCGTATACAATAATCGGGGGATTTATTCCATTCTCCCCAATAGCCACATGTGGATATATCGGGTTGGGGTTTTTCTAAATATATTTATTGATAAGCTATTAGAAGAAAGTGTAGGTGGAATTTGTTTTTTAATTTGATAAATTTATGAACAATTCTTAACGTTTTGCCTGTTTTAATTTAGAAAATATATTTAAATGTATCTTGTGTTACACAGGAAATATCTGCTATATTTGAAAAAATAAGCGTTATAATGGGTGCAAACAAATTAAAGAATCTTAAGTTGGGTTTTAAATCAACCAATGTCTCGAAGTTATGTTAAAAATATATGAATGAAACGAGAGATGTAAAATATGCACTTGATACTGTTCGTTTTATGTCGTGTAATAAGATGGTGTATAAAACTTACAACAATATGTCCAATTCCGCCCCCAAGCGCGCTTCTTCTAAACCACACATCTCTGGTATCGACATCAAAAAAATGAATTAAGTTACCGGAGCCAAATATAATCGTGTGTTCGTCGATAAGCACAAGATTGTACGGTTTTTTACAATCATACCCATATGAATAGCTGGAGGTTTATAATTAAGGATACACATATAAATAAATTTAAATACACTAAAAATGAGATAAGTATTCTCATTTTTAATTTTATTATAATATTTAATTTCATGTTAGTCAAGTGATTTAATATTTAATAGTTTGTCATAAAGTTTCTGTTTTTACAGGCAGATATCGCACGACTTGAGTTAGCTCTAGTTATATCTTATTTCTTAGCTTTCAATTTGATGTTTGCATCTTATCTATTTTCTTTTTTTCTTGATAGATTTTGATAGACATTTTGACATGCAGGACAGAAGATAGTATGCAGCATGATTAAGAATAGGAAGAAAGCAATTAACGACCAATTCACGTCCTTACCCGAAGCGACATGAATAAATTACGTTAAAAGTCTATATAGACAAACCACGGTTGTGCGAAGTGACCAAGACTAACCGAAGAACACGGAGGATAAGAACATAGTAGAGGTAGATGAAGATAAAGTGAAGAGCTACTGCGAAACGAAAAAAAGGGCCCCAATAGCATAACGAACGTACTATAGAGGCAAACGAACTAACACCTCTCTTTCAGTAGGTATTGAACTCTGTCACAATCCCTAAACTACTAACCCTAGTTGCGGTTTAAACACTTCTTTAAATATATATATATATATATTAGATTATGAAAAGGATACTCAAACTCCAAGACGTTCTCATCGATGTTACAATTATCACTAAACCACGGCCGGGAAATAAAATCCTCTGTATGATACCGAAACGGTTCCTCGTAGCCTACACTCTGCTCTTCCTCCTCGCAATATGAAGTTGATTCGTCAAGTGGAAGATCTTCCAACTGGCTATCAGTGATTGACATCTCGCACAACTGCTGTCACTCATTGCATTCGCAACGTACTAATAGACAGAAAATTCAACGTTGTTATTATGACATCGATTCTCACAACCATGGAGACGCAACTTGTAATGTCTGCATAAACGTGTTCGGCTTTTATTCTGTAAGGCACCTTACACGATCAATAATACTTTCAATATTTTAAAATAATGACAGTATTTCTGTATGATATGTTTAAAATGTTCATTATTCTAAAATATTGACAGTATTACTCATCATATAAGGTATAGTAATGATCTAATGAAGAGAATACTGAACTTTATCAGGATAATTGATTACTTGATAAATATAAAAGGAGAATTGAAGCAAATAGTGACAGTACTATGATTGACAGTATGATTGACCACCTTACACGGTCAATAATACTGTCAATCCTAGTACTGTCACTATTTGCTTTTGTAACTAGGTCGTTAGGGGGATTATTTTTAATTGTGTTGTACTTACTACTAACGTCCGAAAAAAGTCGTAGAAACAATGTTTGCATTGTGTAATTTTTGTAACGGGCTGTTATCTGCCGACGTGACAACTGATGTCAGTTTGAAAAGTAAATAAAACTTCAGTTTTAATATGCTGCAGTTTAACACTCAAATGCCCGTATTCACCAACAACCCATAAATTTATAATAGGTCCCATACACTATTAACTAGAATATAAATTAATGGATAACAGTATAGTGCAGAGTTCAAGTTATTTGAAATAGTGGACGCGCATAGTTTGGTTGGTAGGGGCCACCCACCCACCCCATCTTCGCTCGCATAGTTTTTTCATTAGATATAGACGTTTTATATTGTTTAAACTATTCCAAGAAGAGTGTTATCCTATGAAAAAACTATGCGAAGAAAGGTGGGGTGGGCGGGCGGCCCCCACCAACCTGACTATACCCGTCCACTATCTCAAACGAATTGAACTATGCACTACACTATTATCCGTTATTCTCTATGATTAAATTAATCTCATTTATTAATTTAAGACTAATTAAAAAAATATATGTGAAAAATAATGTAATGCATAGTTCAAGTCAATTGAGATAGTGAACGGGTATAGTCAGGTTGGTAAGGACTGCCCGCCCACCCCACCTTTGCTCGCATAGTTTTTTTCAATAGATACAAATGTATTATATTGTTGAAACCATACCAGGGAGAGTGTTATCCTATGAAATAAACTATACGAACAAAGGTGGGGTGGGCGGGCGTCCCCCACGAACTATGCCCGCCCACTATCTCAAACGACTTGAACTATGCATTACATTATTTTTCACATAATTTTTTTAATTAGTCTTAAATTTATAAATGACATCAATTTAATCATAGAGAATAACGGATAATAGTGTAGTGCATAATTCAAGTCGTTTGAGATAGTGGACGGGCATAGTTTGGTTGGTGGGGGCCGCTCGCCCACCCCACCTTTGTTCGTATAGTTTATTCCATAGGATAACACTCTCCTTGGTATGGTTTCAACAATATAATACATTTGTATCTATTGAAAAAAACTATGCGAGCAAAGGTGGGGTGGGCGGGCGTCCCCTGCCAACCTGACTATACCCGTCCACTATCTCAAATGGCTTGAACTATGCATTACATTATTTTTCACATATATTTTTTTAATTAGTCTTAAATTAATAAATGACATGAATTTAATCATAGAAAATAACAGATAATAGTGTAGTTCATAGTTCAAATCGTTTGAGATAGTGGACGGGCATAGTTTGGTTGGTGGGGGCCGCCCGCCCACCCGAGCTTTGTTCGCATAGTTTTTTCATAGGATAACACTTTTTTTTTGAATGGTTTAAACAATATACAACATCTGTATGCATTGAAAAAACTATGCGAGCGAAGGTGGGGTGGGCGGATGGCCCCTACCAACCTGACTATGCTCGTCCATCATTTCAAACGACTTGAACTTTGCATTACATTATTTTTTCAATTAGTCTTAAATTAATAAATGACATTAATTTAATCATAGAAAATAACAGATAATAGTGTAGTGTAATCATACAAAATATGTTATATAAAATAGTTTGTTTCAAGCTACTATAACTCGCGATTAAATAATATAACAAGAGTGTTAATTTTTTTCCTTATAACTTACTTTATAATGTACAATCATAGCAAGTTTCGGAATTGTAGCTACAAAAATACATACGTTATGATTTGATTTGTCTACTGTAGACACTGTCATACAAATTAAGTGATACAAAATATTTTGTTTCAAGCATGTATAACTCGCGATTACATAATATAACACGAGTGTTATTTTTTCCCTTATTACATACTTTATTAGGTATACTCATAGCAAATTTCAGAATTATAGCTATAAAAGTACGCACTCTATAATTTTATTTTTCCATTGTTAATTATGTTATTTCAAATTATTTCTTTTACGTAAATGAATTAACTGGCGGCAAAGCTTCATGACTGATAGAATATAGAATCTATAAAGATAGAATTATTTTTTTTAATTTACTGAATGTTCAAATTTTTAGAACATATTCTCTAGAGTCCACCGTTTCCGAGATATAATCGAAAAACTCATAAATGGGATCTTCTCCTCCCTCTCCCGCTCGCTCGCATAGTTTTTTCATTGGATATAGATGTTTTATATTGTGTAAACCATTCCAAAAAGAGTGTTATCCTATAGAAAAACTATGCGAACAAAGGTGGGTGGGCGGGCGGCCCCTACCAACCTGACTATGCCCATCCACTATTTCAAACGACTTGAACTATGCACTACACTATTATCCGTTATTTTCTATGATTAAATTAATGCCATTTATTAATTTAAGACTAATACAAAAAATATATGTGAAAAATAATGTAATGCAAAGTTCAAGTCGTTTGAAATAGTGGACGGGCATAGTCAGGTTGGTAGGGGCCGCCCGCCCACCCCACCTTTGTTCGCATAGTTTTTCCATAGGATAACACTCTTTTTGGAATGGTTTAAACAATATAAAACGTCTGTATGCATTGAAAAAACTATGCGAACGAAGGTGGGGTGGGCGGGTGTCCCCTACCAAACTGACTATGCCCGTGCACTATTTCAAACGACTTGAACTATGCACTACACTATTATCTGTTATTTTCTATAATTAAATTAATGTCATTTATTAATTTAAGACTAATACAAAAGATATATGTGGAAAATAATGTTATGCATAGTTCAAGTCGTTTGAAATAGTGGACGGGCATAGTTTGTTTGGTGGGGGCCGCCCGCCCACCCCACCTTCGTTCGCATAGTTTTTTCATTGGATATAGATGTTTTATATTGTTTAAACTATTCCAAGAAGAGTGTTATCCTATGGAAAAACTATGCGAATAAAGGGGGGGTGGGCGGGCGGCCCCTACCAACCTGACTATACCCGTCCACTATCTCAAACGGCTTGAACTATGCACTACACTATTATCTGTTATTTTCTATAATTAAATTAATGTCATTTATTAATTTAAGACTAATTTAAAAAATATATGTGAAAAATAATGTAATGCATAGTTCAAGCCGTTTGAGATAGTGGGCAGGTATAATCAGGTTGGTAGGGGCCACGCGTCCACCCCACCTTTGCTCGCATAGTTTTTTTCAATAGATACAAATGTATTATATTGTTGCAACCATCCAGGTAGAGTGTTATCCTATGGAATAAACTATACTAACAAAGGTGGGGTGGGCGGGCGGCCTCTACCAAGCAAACTATGACCGTCCACTATCTCAAACGATTTGAACTATGCACTACACTATTATCTATTGTTTTCTATGATTAAATTAATGTCATTTATTAATTTAAGACTTATTAAAAAAATATATGTGAAAAATAATGTAATGCATAGTTCAAGCCGTATGAGATAGTGGACGGGCATAGTATGCTTAGTAGTACATTTTTTATTATAATATATTTCACGTAAAGATATTGATTCTAATGGAAGATTTTCTGGTCATAAGATTATTAAAATCATCCCTACAGTGCAAGACAATTGAATAAAAAACAATTGAATAAAAATGGCGACTGCATGTTTTATAGCGAAATTAAGAGGGCTCTTAGATTTTTAAGGCAAAAATAATATTAATTTATTAGTTTAGCTGTAATAGCAACAAAAATTACCTAAATGGTAATTGTCCAAACCATACTTCCATAAAATCATCCCTACAGGCTGTAAAACAATTGGAAACACGGGGAATACATGTTTCTTTTATTAAAATTATCAGGGCAATCAGATTTTGAAGTTAAAAATCATATAATTTCATTCGTTTGGCTGTAATAGCACCAAAAATAACCAAAATGCTAATTGCTAGAACCATACTTCCTTAAAATCAGCCCTACAGGGTTTAAAACAATTGAACGAAATGGCGACTACATGTTTTTTATAGCAAAATTAGCAGGGCTATTGAATTTTGAAGTCAAAAATCATATACTTTTTTTTATTCTAGCTATAAAAGCAACATAAAGTAAAAAAATGGCAATTGCCTGAACTATACTTCCTTAAACTCATCCCCAAAAGGTGTAAAACAGCTGAACTAAAAACGTGTTTACATATTTTTATACTGAAATTAGAAGGGCTAACAGATTTTTAAGGCATAAATCATATTAATTTATTAGTTTAGCTGCAATAGCAACAAAAATCATCTAAATGGTAATTGTCCGAACCATACTTCCATAAAATCATCCCTACAGGGTGTAAAACAATTGGTAAAACGAGGAATACATGTTTCTTTTATCAAAATATCAGGGCTATCAGATTTTGAAGTCAAAAATCATATAATTTCATTCGTTTGGCTGTGATGGCACCAAAAATAATCAAAATGGTAATTGCTAGAACCATACTTCCTTAAAATCAGCCCTACAGGGTGTAAAACAATTGATAAAACGGGGAATACATGTTTATTTTATCAAAATTATCAGGGCTATCAGATTTTGAAGTCAAAAATCATATAATTTCATTCTTTTGGCTGTGATGGCATCAAAAATAATCAAAATGGTAATTGATAGAACTATACTTCCTTAAAATCAGCCCTACAGGGTGAAAAACAATTGAACCAAATGACGACTACATATTTTTATGGCGAAATTGGTAGGGCTATCGGATTTTGAAGTCAAAAATCATATACTTTTTTTATTCCAGCTATAAAAGCAACAGAAAGATACCAAAATAATGCGAACATCTTCATAATAAATTTGTACTCGTAGGTGGCATATTACGCTTATTGTTACAATTTTGATTGTCGTAGTGGACGCGCGTTTATTAAATTAAACGTGTAGGTGGCATCTTAAACCGCTGCGATTTGTATCGCTTGATTTGATAATGACGTGAAGCGTTTCGCTAAATGCACGCACGCGCCTTATTGTGCAATTTGCATACATTATTGCGTCTTGTAATGTAATGAAGATTGTTATTGTTTTTAATCGAGCTATACAATTTAAATAATATACGTGACTGTAGTAAGGATTCCCGCACGAAGTACATATGTATATTTATTCCAACTATTCGGATGATGATGCATTGGGATTTTTATACCAAACATAAATAATCATGAACATTCTTAATATAAAAGTCATCATTATTATTGATTAAATTCTTAAATTATTAAAATACAATATTAACAGGAAGAAACTATGGGCAATTCAACCTAGTCGGTACTCCATCTGGTGGCAGAGAATGAACTAAAATCTAGTGGGTAATCTTTACGCACAATAATAATAATATGTATTTATTTTCCATAAATATATAAAGTACAAATACAATTTATATATATATATATATATATATATATATATATATATATAATCAATCTTTATTTGGCTATCGACCGATATATGGGTCTTTCCGCCCTTTATTAATAATGTGTTAGGAAAGAACATTTTTTGTGAAATCTAACAAGTCTAGATTTATTAAAAATGTGTTAGCAAAGAACTTTTTTTCTATTGATATTGAATTTATAGATAGATATGTGTACTATATCAATATACAATTTCCCCACGATACAACTTTTGCGCAAACCCATTGACTTCGCATGGTTTCACCCAAAACGTAAATATTTGCCTTGCGATAACCGCCGTCTCATTTCACAAGACACGATTACAAAATCCTGTTAAAACTATTATCGGAACGAGGAAGAAAGAGCTGCGCATTTTGTACGTCACCCAACTCTTCGTCGGTCGATGAAGAAATCGTGGAATTATTGTGATTAATAAAATCGGGTGAGTAATAGACTGATGAGTGTGCTTACGGAATAGCGGGGCGAGCAACATGCGGGCCCCCGTTCGTCGTCCGCCGCCTCCCGCCGTGCAGCTCTCTGTCAATGTCGGAGTAGCGCGATGTTCGAAACGCCGCGCAAAGTTGTCCGCGACTCATTTGTTATTGGAGCTAATTAAGGCTAATTTTTAACCATCCTGTGCGATAGGGAGCGTCCCCCAATCGACCGAGCGCCCGCGTCCGCAGTTGTGCATAGTGGCGACTGATAAAGTTCGCAGAAAAATCAAAGCGACACGATTGTGATGGACAGCATGGAGGATGATAAGTCGCAGTTTAGTGAATTGGTCAGGTATGTTTGTCAATTATTTATCATAAGCTAAATTATTGTTTGGATCAGATACTTGTAGCCGAGAAGAGATTGTTTTTAACTTTGTAAAATACCACTAGAAATATTTAAATAATAATTAATATTGGTATTATGGTTAACTCGCTACAATATTGGAAAAACATGTATAATATTTGATTCTTATAAACTCATAATGTAGTAAAAAAAAGTAATGTATGTTTGTATGTCTGTATTTCTGTATGTCTGTATGTCTGTATGTCTGTATGTCTGTATGTCTGTATGTCTGTATGTCTGTATGTCTGTATGTCTGTATGTCTGTATGTCTGTATGTCTGTATGTCTGTATGTCTGTATGTCTGTATGTCTGTATGTCTGTATGTCTGTATGTCTGTATGTCTGTATGTCTGTATGTCTGTATGTCTGTATGTCTGTATGTCTGTATGTCTGTATGTCTGTATGTCTGTATGTCTGTATGTCTGTATGTCTGTATGTCTGTATGTCTGTATGTCTGTATGTCTGTATGTCTGTATGTCTATATGTCTGTATGTCTGTATGTCTGTATGTCTGTATGTCTGTATGTCTGTATGTCTGTATGTATGTATGTCTGTGTGTCTGTATGTCTGTATGTCTGTATGTCTGTATGTCTGTATGTCTGTATGTCTGTATGTCTGTATGTCTGTATGTCTGTATGTCTGTATGTCTGTATGTCTGTATGTCTGTATGTCTGTATGTCTGTATGTCTGTATGTCTGTATGTCTGTATGTCTGTATGTCTGTATGTCTGTATGTCTGTATGTCTGTATGTCTGTATGTCTGTATGTCTGTATGTCTGTATGTCTGTATGTCTGTATGTCTGTATGTCTGTATGTCTGTATGTCTTTCAAATGTTTACAAATATTTGTTGTAAAGCATTTGTATGTGATTCTTTTCGTCATTTTAAGAGCAGATGGTTATCAACGATGGAATTGGTAATTTTGACTTTTCTCTTCGTTTCATTACTAATACTATTGTTGGTGAATGTCGGTGTATGTATGTATGTTTGTAAACAAAATTTCGGGCAAACGTGCGAATGGATTGGAAATTGGCTAGCAAATCAGATATCAGATATCAGATATCTACCGTGATAATTTGAATCTGAAATTTAATTTTAAATATAAATTTGTAATAAACAGTCCACTTGTACGAAAATTATATAGAAACATAATCGGTCTATAGGAGATATATATGAGTTATAAGACTCAAATCAAATTTCTGAGAAATATCTTATATATATATATATATATATATATATATATATTTATTCAATATTAATTAATTAATTCAGAAAGTCGTGTGGGTGCCAGCAGATGTGTTTTTGTTGCAGAAAGTTTATAGGGAAAATTATGTGTTGACGCACATCATTTTGTTCCCTAATCAAGAGACATTTATAGCCACAGCGGAGACGATAGAAAGTTTTCTAATTACACTTTAATTGTGCATTTTAGTTAATGTGCTGGAAAATTTAGTCGCCTTCTGATGTTGATCATGTATTTATTTGTCCACTATACACAGAAAAATGTGATTCTTAAAATCTCGGATATTAGATTCGAATTTTCAAAGTGCGACTTGCTTAGATTTAATAAACTACTTTACTAAAACCCCTCTAACTCGAGTTATATTAGTTGAAAACTAATGAAAATTAATACGTTTGATAAAAACAAGTCAAGTAATCACTAAACGTAATCTGAAATTGATATATTCAAAATTAAAATTTTGAAGAATTTTCAAAGTGCGACTTACTTAGATTTAATAAACTACTTTACTAAAACCCTTCTAACTCGAGTTATATTTGTTGAAAAGATATGAAAATTAATATGTTTGTTAGAAACAAGTCAAGTAATCACTAACCGTAATCTGAAATTGATATATTAAAAATTAAAATTTTGACGAATTTTCAAATTGCGACTTATTTAGATTTAGTAAACTAGTTTACTAAAACTCCTCTAACTCGAGTTATATTGGTTGAAAACTAATGAAAATTAATAGGTTTGTTAAAAACAAGTCATGTAATCACTAAACGTAATCTGAAATTGATATATTAAAAATTAAAATTATGACGAATTTTCAAAGTGCGACTTACTTAGATTTAATAAACTACTTTACTAAAACCCCTCTAACTCGAGTTATATTCGTTGAAAACTAATGAAAATTGATATGTTTGTTAAAAACAAGTCAAGTAATCATTAAATGTAATCTGAAATTGATATATTAAAAATTAAAATTTTGACTAATTTTCAAAGTGCGACTTACTTAGATTTAATAAACTAGTTTACTAAAACCCCTCTAACTCGAGTCATATTCGTTGAAATCTAATGAAAATTAATATGTTTGTTAAAAACAAGTCAAGTAATCATTAAATGTAATCTGAAATTGATATATTAAAAATTAAAATTTTGACGAATTTTCAAAGTGCGACTTACTTAGATTTAATAAACTAGTTTACTAAAACCCCTCTAACTCGAGTTATATTCGTTGAAAACTAATGACAATTGATATGTTTGTTAAAAACAAGTCAAGTAATCATTAAATGTAATCTGAAATTGATATATTAAAAATTAAAATTTTGACGAATTTTCAAAGTGCGACTTACTTAGATTTAATAAACTAGTTTACTAAAACCCCTCTAACTCGAGCTATATTCGTTGAAAACTAACTAAAATTAATACGTTTGTTAAAAACAAGTTAAGTAATCACTAAACGTAATCTGAAATTGATATATTAAAAATTAAAATTTTGACGAATTTTCAAAGTGCGACTTATTTAGATTTAGTAAACTAGTTTACTAAAACTCTTCTAACTCGAGTTATGTTCGCTGAAAACAAATGAAAATTAAAACGTTTGTTAAAAACAAGTTAAGTAATCACTAAACGTAATCTGAAATTGATATATTAAAAATTAAAATTTTGACGAATTTTCAAAATGCGACTTACTTCGATTTAATAAACTACTTTACTAAAACTCCTCTAACTCGAGTTATATTCGTTGGAAACTAATGAAAATTAATACGTTTGTTAAAAACAAGTCAAGTAATCACTAAACGTAATCTGAAATTAATATATTAAAAATTAAAATTTTGACGAATTTTCAAAGTGCGACTTACTTAGATTTAATAAACTAGTTTACTAAAACCCCTCTAACTCGAGCTATATTCGTTGAAAACTAACTAAAATTAATACGTTTGTTAAAAACAAGTTAAGTAATCACTAAACGTAATCTGAAATTGATATATTAAAAATTAAAATTTTGACGAATTTTCAAAGTGCGACTTATTTAGATTTAGTAAACTAGTTTACTAAAACTCTTCTAACTCGAGTTATGTTCGCTGAAAACTAATGAAAATTAAAACGTTTGTTAAAAACAAGTTAAGTAATCACTAAACGTAATCTGAAATTGATATATTAAAAATTAAAATTTTGACTAATTTTCAAAGTGCGACTTACTTAGATTTAATAAACTAGTATACTAAAACTCCTCTAACTCGAGTTATGTTCGCTGAAAACTAATAAAAATTAATACGTTTGTTAAAAACAAGTTAAGTAATCACTAAACGTAATCTGAAATTGATATATTAAAAATTAAAATTTTGACGAATTTTCAAAATGCGACTTACTTAGATTTAATAAACTACTTTACTAAAACCCCTCTAACTCGACTTATATTCGTTGAAAACTAATTAAAATTGATATGTTTGTTAAAAACAAGTCAAGTAATCATTAAGTGTAATCTGAAATTGATATATTAAAAATTAAAATTTTGACGAATTTTCAAAGTGCGACTTACTTAGATTTAATAAACTACTTTACTAAAACCCCTCTAACTCGAGTTATATTCGTTGAAAACTAATGAAATTTGATATGTTTGTTAAAAACAAGTCAAGTAATCACTAAACGTAATCTGAAATTGATATATTAAAAATTAAAATTTTGACGAATTTTCAAAGTGCGACTTACTTAGATTTAATAAACTACTTTACTAAAACTCCTCTAACTCGAGTTATATTCGTTGAAAACTAATGAAAATTGATATGTTTGTTAAAAACAAGTCAAGTAATCATTAAATGTAATCTGAAATTGATATATTAAAAATTAAAATTTTGACGAATTTTCAAAGTGCGACTTACTTAGATTTAATAAACTACTTTACTAAAACTCCTCTAACTCGAGTTATATTCGTTGAAAACTAATGAAAATTGATATGTTTGTTAAAAACAAGTCAATTAATCATTAAATGTAATCTGAAATTGATATATTAAAAATTAAAATTTTGACGAATTTTCAAAGTGCGACTTATTAAGATTTAGTAAACTAGTTTACTAAAACTCTTCGAACTCGAGTTATGTTCGCTGAAAACAAATGAAAATTAAAACGTTTGTTAAAAACAAGTTAAGTAATCACTAAACGTAATCTGAAATTGATATATTAAAAATTAAAATTTTGACGAATTTTCAAAATGCGACTTACTTCGATTTAATAAACTACTTTACTAAAACTCCTCTAACTCGAGTTATATTCGTTGAAAACTAATGATAATTGATATGTTTGTTAAAAACAAGTCAAGTAATCACTAAACGTAATCTGAAATTGATATATTAAAAACTAAAATTTTGACGAATTTCCAAAGTGCGACTTACTTAGATTTAATAAACTAGTTTACTAAAACCCCTCTAACTCGAGTCATATTCGTTGAAATCTAATGAAAATTAATACCTTTGTTAAAAACAAGTCAAGTAATCACTAAACGTAATCTGAAATTGATATATTAAAAATTAAAATTTTGACGAATTTTCAAAGTGCGACTTACTTAGATTTAATAAACTACTTTACTAAAACCCCTCTAACTCGAGTTATATTCGTTGAAAACTAATGAAAATTGATATGTTTGTTAAAAACAAGTCAAGTAATCATTAGATGTAATCTGAAATTGATATATTAAAAATTAAAATTTTGACGAATTTTCAAATTGCGACCTACTTATATTTAATAAACTACTTTATTAAAACACCTCTAACTCGAGTTATATTCGTTGAAAACTAATGAAAATTGATACGTTTGTTAAGAACAAGTCAAGTAATCACTAAACGTAATCTGAAATTGATATATTAAAAATTAAAATTTTGACGAATTTTTAAAGTGCGACTTAGTTAGATTTAGTAAACTAGTTTACTAAAACTCTTCTAACTCGAGTTATGTTCGCTGAAAACTAATGAAAATTAAAACGTTTGTTAAAAACAAGTTAAATAACCACTAACCGTAATTTGATATTTTAAAAATTAAAATTTTGACGAATTTTGAAATTGCGACTTACCGAGATTTAATTGTCTAAAATAAACTTGCAATGTCTCATTTTGAAGCTAACTATGTTCTAAATAGGCATGAACCATGCGGGCCCCGAATTGGCCTCATATTAATGCAGTAATTATTAATTAAATCGGAAAGTCGGGTGGTAGTTTTTTTTTAAATTTTATTATTTAAATAATGTATATTTAAAAATATATAAAAGTTGTTCGTACAAAATGATCGTCATAAAGTTATAGAATTTCTGTAACTAACTGTAACTGTAACTGTAACTGTAACTGTAACTGTAACTGTAACTGTAACTGTAACTGTAACTGTAACTGTAACTGTAACTGTAACTGTAACTGTAACTGTAACTGTAACTGTAACTGTAACTGTAACTGTAACTGTAACTGTAACTGTAACTGTAACTGTAACTGTAACTGTAACTGTAACTGTAACTGTAACTGTAACTGTAACTGTAACTGTAACTGTAACTGTAACTGTAACTGTAACTGTAACTGTAACTGTAACTGTAACTGTAACTGTAACTGTAACTGTAACTGTAACTGTAACTGTAACTGTAACTGTAACTGTAACTGTAACTGTAATTGTAATTGTAACTGTAACTGTAACTGTAACTGTAACTGTAACTGTAACTGTAACTGTAACTGTATCTGTAACTGTAACTGTAACTGTAACTGTAACTGTAACTGTAACTGTAACTGTAACTGTAACTGTAACTGTAACTGTAACTGTAACTGTAACTGTAACTGTAACTGTAACTGTAACTGTAACTGTAACTGTAACTGTAACTGTAACTGTAACTGTAACTGTAACTGTAACTGTAACTGTAACTGCAACTGTAACTAACTTTTTAGATATCAAACTTTTTCTAATTCAATCCGTTTCAACCTATAATGATAACAAAATCAAATCATCCGGTAACTATAGGGATAAATATTTTCAAAAATAAAATATACAGGCTGGAATATGGTTATGTTCGAAATCACCCGGTATACAGTGAATGAATGATGTACAACATTCGTTTAATTCCAGAAATAGTGGTTTATTTTAAACAAACGCAAACGTATGTTGTTTTCATGCATGTTTTTATTGTATGCAAAGGAAATAAATAATATGAGTTATAAATATAAAAACATAGACGTTGTTACATGTGAATAACATATTAGCACAAGAAGTAGTTAGGCTGTGAGTATGTACATTTATTTATTTAATATAGAATTATATGTAATATTGTAATTGATAACTAATAGTAATATCAATCAATTACAATATTCGTATTTTATTTATTATTATATTTATATATATATATATATATATATATATATATATATATATATATATAAATATATAATAATAAATAAAATACGAATATTGTAATAGATTGATATTACTATTATATTTATTTTATATATTTAGACTTCTCAATCAACGATTATATCCAATAATTTTATTTTTTATTTATTTATTTATTACCTCCAGTATATTCATACAATATATGAACAATAAAAATATGGGAGGTAATGATTAGATTTGGGTTAATAGATTATTTAATCTATCCCGGTCTTCCACCTAATCATTTATTGAAATATAGGTATGTATATATGATATATACATCCATATACACATACAAAACATTAATCATAATTAAGGAACTTTAATTGCATAGGTAATAATATAATATAATATAACTGAGTGAAATATTGCTTAATGAAATTAATTTAAATTTATTTTAGGCTCACAAAAGCCTGAGGTATCGTGAAGGAAAAACGCGCACCACTGAACAAAAAATAGGTTATACGAATTAACCAATATCGCGAAGAATGAAACTGTAACAAATAAAAATGTAATTACCATTTGTAGATTATTAGACAATTGCGTGCGTAATTAATCATCTGGTTAACGTCAATAGACTACAAGTGCCCAACAATTCGATTTAGTACAGATACAATTGCTATCATAGATCAAACAGCAGTAGACGATTCGTAAGACGACCAAAGTATCTACAAACGTAGCCTCTAATTCTTGTCGCGTTATCGTCGCGACTTCCTGCGTTATCGAAATCACTGGTTTCACCGCAGAACCGGCCGCGAGAATTGGTCATACAAAAAATACGTGCTGACGTGACGATAAATATATAATCAGAATAGTCAGAATATGTATTAACAAATAATACACTAGGAACTATTATTCATTTTATCACAAAATACTATTACAGTATTGAGCCGGCACTGATTGTGTCTAACGAATAATATTTTAGTAAACGGATATGCCATAACAACAAACAATAACTCTTTCGTTTCGCAACTTTTTCTTGAGGAAGTGGCACTGTTAATTTTTTTAAAACGTGCGACTCTGCACTTTCAGCTGCATTACATGTGTTTGGAATTGTACATATACACAAATGGAAAAAAAATATGTATGTATTAAATTTCATTCCATGTCGCGTTTGTGCCCTAGGCGGGTATTCTGTAGGCGCACACACGCTCGCAACGTCTCCCAGCTCTTAATAAGTGCAGTGTCTTTATTAATTAATTTATCGTCCGGATAATTTGGATTAATTGAGCCTTACCCCTCGGGTGAGTGTGCTGTCCTATTTGTTACTAGTGTAATACACACCAAAAATATCTATCTAAGTAGTGGCATTCATAAATTATTTAAAAAAATATATTTAGAAATTAATTCGAAAAAAACTTTATAAAAATCTTTTCCGTTTAGTAAAGGGAGAAGATCAGAAGTTTCTTATTTTCATAGAAAACCAAGAATCAAAAATATAGTTCAAATGTGACTTACACCACATTTGAACTATATTTTTGACTTTACGGCGATTTACATTTCCTACCGGTTCCCTAGTATTGCAACTTGCAGCAAAAAAACAACTAATAATAAATTAATTGAGCCAGTGAGAATGAAATACATACAGGATTATTTTGTAATCATTTATTTACTTAATTATAATTGTTCTTTTGTTGCAAAATTGCAATACTTGGGAGCCGATAGGAAATGTAAATCGATGTAAAAGTCAAAAATAGTTACACTTACACCACAAGTCACATTTGAACTATATTTTTGATTTTTACGTCGATTTACATTTCCTACCGGGCCCCAAGTATTGCAACTTTCTAATTTTGCAGAAAAAAAAGTCTTATGATTAAGTAAATAAATGATTACAAAATAATCCTGTATATATTATATATTAAATATTCGCATTTGAATTCGCGGCGCTCAGATGGGCATTAAAAAACATTATATTTCTTTTTATTGAACATTATTTAAGATATTGTGTCTGAATTAGGCCCGCAATCATAAATGTTAGTTAATTGCATCGCAACTTGCAACAAAAGTAGACAAAATAGACGGCTTTTCCGTAAAACAGGTGTCAAATAATTAAACCGAATTCATTTGAGTGCCTTTCGTTTATGACTCTGGGCTGATACGGGCTTCTTGTTCTATTTGCCGCTTCCGATGCGCAAAATTCTACCTGGGCCCTTATTATCGGCGGCGCACAACCGTGATACTGCACGCCACGGGGCGACTAGTAATGCTAGACCATGCTAAACGAAAGCGTCTTTTATTATTTTACTGGTGTTTGGGCAAAATATAAAGCAAAAAACATTAATAAAATTAATAGTTAGCGAGTTGTAATACATATTATATATTATTTGTTATATTTTTTAATTTATTTATTTTTTAATATTTATATTTATACCTATATATATTTATACATTTTGCATATTATTGTTGTTGTCCTGTAATTGTTTTTTTTTCCGTAGGACAATAAAGCCTATTATTATTATTATTATAAAAGGGCTTAAAGCTGCTGTTGTCCCGATATTTCTACATACGATCTTTGAAAATCATTTTCTTTCACTGGCCCCTTTAAGTCAGAAAACGTAAAGTTTACACGCTGTTTGTACCAATTTTGGTCAAAAAGACATAAAAACCTTATTTTCGAAACATGACACCTTTTGCCCAAACACCAGTGATTTATTATAACTTTGTCTTTTAATTAAATGAACAAATTATTATAACTGAATGATTAAAAACAATACGAAAGACCTCTGCATGGTTGTCTATTTATGGTCTATTATAAATTATCTCACATTTAAATTCATTTCATTCGGTTGTCATAAAACCCATCTGTTTGGAAATAATCCCGAAAACCCGGCGCGTACCCACCGCTGACAAACGTACAGCCCTCAATTACAAACGGATTTATTATTTTATTACTCAAGCGGGCTCCCGCTTCTACGTCTCTCGAAAGAGATAAATCTATTTTCTGGTCATCAAAAGTATTATTTGCATATTCGGTCGAACGGGATGCGCGGTCGCCTTAAGCGCTGGTGATAAGATTACGTGAAGACTTCGAGGTTTGTTGAAAGTTTTTGTGTGTTGCTGTTACAACCCAACTAAGGACGTGCGCCACAAGTGTGATTAATTTTTGTGTTTAACAATCGTCGCGGTTGGAAATTTCGTAAAACAATGATGGAGTTAAACAGCAATGCGAGGTATTTAAATGTGAATTAGTATTATGTATTGGTATGTGACTGATATAACATTCGTTATACGTGGTGATTAGAATACAGATTAATTCAAGTTCTTTTATTATCAGACATGTTAGAAATATGTTAAATATGTTATATCTTATAAATTCTGATTTAAGTCATATTAATGAGATATCCATCGTAGGGATTATAAAATGATGACAGTCTATATGAATGTATCTCAAACTTATTGGTCCGCGACCCCCTTTTGTATTTAAAATTTTCAAAGGACTCCCTGAAGAATGGGTATTGCAGAAAAAATTCGAAGATCTATAAACAATTTTTTTTAAATCACTGGTCTATATCATAATTATGAGATTAGAAACAAGACTATCATAAGTAAAGATATCAACATACCTCACGCACTGGCATTACTTTCTACGGCCCTAAATTATATAACAAATGATTGCAGAAAGCCAAAGATGTAACACATTTTAACTCTTAACCACCTAAGTCCGGTCACTGAGATCTGTTGTAAAATAGCAAATACATGTTAGCTTTGTAAAACAAATTATTTTGTTACAAATTAAAAAAATTATGTGGTTTAATTACTCATACCAACTTCAATAAATAGTTTAGGCTACTTACAGCACTTAAATAATAATTTCAACTTATATTTCTACAAGAAATGTTGCGGTATCAGTGACCGGTATCGGATACGAACGTCCGGATTTTGATACCTAGGCGGTTAAGGGTTACAACACAACCGGGTTTGAACTCTCGCAACTAATGTTTAGTACGAGACAGATAGAGATCCCTGTTTCGAAAAGCAGCAGATAAGGTGCAGATCATGTTGCTGATTGCCGACGTCTTTGGAGGATGAGGCACAAGAAGAAGAAGAAGAAGAAGGATAGCGTCTATAATCACTAATTCAACCTAATGGTTAAAGACGCTATCCTTCTTCTTCTTCTTCTTCTTGTGCCTTATCCTCTAAAGACGTCGACACTCAGCAACATGATCTGCACCTTATCTGCTGCTTTTCAAAACAGTGATCTCTATCCGTCTCGTACTAAACATTAGTTGCGAGATTTCAAACCCGGTTGTGTTTTAACCCTAGGTATCAAAATCCGGACGTTCGTATCCGATACCGGTCACTGATACCGCAACATTTCTTGTAGAAATATATATATATATATATATATATATATATATATATATATATATATATATATATATAAGTTTAAATTATTATTTTAGCTATATAAAATATTTATTAATAAAATTGATTGCTTTTGAATATAATTAGTAACTATATACTATTTTCTAATTAAATTAGTAATTAAAACTATGTATTTGTTTCAGGTATTCTCGATCAATGTTGACTGCGGCAGGGGTGATCACTCTGATTATTATGGTCGTCGGAGTGATCGGCAACTTGTTGACCGTAGTGGCCTTGTTAAGGAACTCAAAAATTCGAACTGTAGCTGCTGCATTTATAGCTAGGTAAGTAGTTATGAATTATACTACCCAAGACAACCCTAACCATATGGCTATATAGGCTATGGAATAAATTAGATAAAACCTATATATACTTTAGCAAAAATTGCTCGTGTACCCCGAGTTTTAATTTTAAATTGCCAATTTTTGTTGACCATTTTTGAATGTGCAATGACAAGTTTTTCAAAATTATATATTATTTATATATATATATATATATATATATATATATATATATATATATATATATATATATATATATATATATATATATAATATTATATATAATTAATATATAATTTTGAAAAACTTGTCATTCATTGCAAATTCAAAAATAGTCAACAAAAATTGACACTTTCTTAAAAAGTGGCAATTTAAAATTAATATATATATATATATATATATATATATATTTATATATATATATTTATATATATATATATGTATACATTTTGCATATTATTGTTGTTGTCCTGTAATTGGATTTTTTCTTTCCGTAGGACAATAAAGCTTATTATTATTATTATTTTTAAATGACAACCCCATTTTTTTAAATTACAGATTCTGAAAGCTATTATTTTTCTGCGATCAGAGATGTATATTATGATATAGGTTGCAAAATCGTAACCGAGTTTTCTAAAGTGTCGTTAATTGTATCCCAACGACAAATGGTACCGACTACCCGGGGCCGGGATTCGAACTCGGGCCGATCGTTCGTAAAACGGGGATGCTAACCACTATATCGGCGTGTTATTAGTCATAATATAAATACGATGTTTTGAAACAATGATTACTATTCATATCACGTTTATTCAAAGTTTCATAATGCTGATAATATGTCTAGTATTACGTTTTGAAAAATGAGTCACGATTGGTTTTTAATATACACAATTTACCAGGAAACAAGCAGGAAACGGGGAAACAATTTGCACGGTGTATCACCGCTCTGACCTTCATGGCAAAAGAAAGCACATATATATTAAATTTGACTCATTATGGCATCATCAAGGTAATTTAGCTGTAGGTGAATTTATAAAAACGGTATTTTAGGCAACATATGTGTCTTGAATGCATACAGCTACAAAAATGTTTCATTCAATACTTCGTCCTGGAATTTGTAACTTCTGCTTAGGAGTATAGGGCCTCCACCCAACACCACCAATAGTAAATATATATATATATATATATATATATATATATATGGCTCCACCACCCTCTTCCACCATACAATCCAAAATTAGTAAACTTATAAAAAGTGCTATAATTCTCTTTATAATTTTCAGAATTGTATGAAATAGCTTTGTGTGTATTCAAAAATAGTTATAGTTAATGACTACAAAGCTACAAAGTATGAAATTCGTATCTTGACTATTTGTGGACAACATTAGTAAATCTATAAAAAGTGCTATAACTTCCTTTATAATTTTCAGAATTATATAAAATATCTTTGTGTGTATTCAGAAATAGTTATAGTTAACGACTACAATGTATAAAATTCGTATCTCGACTATTTGTAGATTTCTTGGGGTGTTAAACATAAAATTACATAATCCAACATGAGTAAACCTATAAAAAATGCTATAACTCCTTTTGTAATTTTCAGAATTGTATAAAATAGCTTTGTGTGTATTCAAAAATAGTTATAGTTAATGACTACAAAGTATGAAATTCGTATCTCGACTATTTGTGGACTTCTTGGGGTGTTAAACATCAAAATTACATAATCCAACATTAGTAAACCTATAAAAAGTGCTATAACTTCCTTTATAATTTTCAAAATTATATAAAATATCTTTGTGTGTATTCAAAAATAGTTATAGTTAACGACTACAAAGTATAAAATTCGTATATCGACTATTTGTAGACTTCTCGGGGTGTTAAATATCAAAATTACATAATCCAAAATTAGTAAACCTATAAACAGTGCTATAACTTCCTTCATAATTTTCAAAATTATAAAAAATATCTTTGTGTGTATTCAAAAACAGTTATAGTTAACGACTACAAAGTATAAAATTCGTATCTCGACTATTTGTAGACTTCTTGGGGTGTTAAACATCAAAATTACATAATCCAACATTAGTAAACCTATAAAAAGTGCTATAACTTCCTTTATAATTTTCAAAATTATAAAAAATATCTTTGTGTGTATTCAAAAACAGTTATAGTTAACGACTACAAAGTATAAAATTCGTATCTCGACTATTTGTAGACTTCTTGGGGTGTTAAACATCAAAATTACATAATCCAACATTAGTAAACCTATAAAAAGTGCTATAACTTCCTTTATAATTTTCAAAATTATATAAAATATCATTGTGTGTATTCAAAAACAGTTATAGCTAACGACTACAAAGTATAAAATTCGTTTCTCGACTATTTGTGGACTTCTTGGGGTGTTAAACATCAAAATTACATAAACCAACATTAGTAAACCTATAAAAAATGCTATAACTCCTTTTGTAATTTTCAGAATTGTATAAAATAGCTTTGTGTGTATTCAAAAATAGTTATAGTTAATGACTACAAAGTATGAAATTCGTATCTTGACTATTTGTGGACTTCTTGGGGTGTTAAACATCAAAATTACATAATCCAACATTAGTAAACCTATAAAAAGTGCTATAACTTCCTTTATAATTTTCAAAATTATATAAAATATCATTGTGTGTATTCAAAAACAGTTATAGCTAACAACTACAAAGTATAAAATTCGTTTCTCGACTATTTGTGGACTTCTTGGGGTGTTAAAACATCAAAATTACATAAACCAACATTAGTAAACCTATAAAAAATGCTATAACTCCTTTTGTAATTTTCAGAATTGTATAAAATAGCTTTGTGTGTATTCAAAAATAGTTATAGTTAATGACTACAAAGTATGAAATTCGTATCTTGACTATTTGTGGACTTCTTGGGGTGTTAAACATCAAAATTACATAATCCAACATTAGTAAACCTATAAAAAGTGCTATAACTTCCTTTATAATTTTCAAAATTATATAAAATATCATTGTGTGTATTCAAAAACAGTTATAGCTAACAACTACAAAGTATAAAATTCGTTTCTCGACTATTTGTGGACTTCTTGGGGTGTTAAAACATCAAAATTACATAAACCAACATTAATAAACCTATAAAAAATGCTATAAATCCTTTTGTAATTTTCAGAATTGTATCAAATAGCTTTGTGTGTATTCAAAAATAGTTATAGTTAATGACTACAAAGTATGAAATTCGTATCTTGACTATTTGTAGACTTCTTGGGGTGTTAAACATCAAAATTACATAATCCAACATTAGTAAACCTATAAAAAGTGCTATAACTTCCTTTATAATTTTCAAAATTATATAAAATATCATTGTGTGTATTCAAAAACAGTTATAGCTAACGACTACAAAGTATAAAATTCGTTTCTCGACTATTTGTGGACTTCTTGGGGTGTTAAACATCAAAATTACATAAACCAACATTAATAAACCTATAAAAAATGCTATAACTCCTTTTGTAATTTTCAGAATTGTATAAAATAGCTTTGTGTGTATTCAAAAATAGTTATAGTTAATGACTACAAAGTATGAAATTCGTATCTCTACTATCCGTAGACTTCTCGGGGTGTTAAATATCAAAATTACATAATGCAAAATTAGTAAACCTATAAAAAGTGCTATAACTTCCTTTACAATTTTCAGAATTATTTAAAATATCTTTGCGTGTATTCAAAAATAGTTATAGTTAACGATTACAAAGTATAAAATTCGTATCTCGACTATTTGTTGACTTCTTGGGGTGTTAAACATCAAAATTACATAATTCAACATTAGTAAACCTATAAAAAAATGCTATAACTCCCTTTTTAATTTTCAGAATTGAACGAAATAACGTTAATTGTATTCAGATATAGTCATAGTTAATAACTACAAAGTATGAAAATCATATCTCAACGATTTATAGACTTTTAAGGGTGTTATTTATAAATCTCGCATGGCTCTATCGATCAAAAACTGTCTATTTATTCAAGAAGACGTTTTTGTTTACACTTCTCTCAGTTGCCCCCCATATGAATATTGTGTTGTCTAATAGTGTCGTTATTATGTGTAACAACTTGAAGGACAATAAAGATATTATTATTATTATTTGCTTCCAAGATTTTTAGATGAAACCTCTGAAAATCTTATTGTTTTTATTATTTATTTATTATAATGGGCAACAAAATGAACTTATTTTGTTGGCGCCGGAAAAGGAAGAATTGATTTATATATATATATATATATATATATATATATATATATATATACATATATATATATATATACATATATATATATATATATATATATATATATACATATATATATATATATATATATATATATATATATATATATATATATATATATTCCGGCGACACATTATGCAAGTGCCTTAAGTCATTTTATGGATTGTGTATATACAACTTTGTATGCTTAGCTGTACCATACATGTAGGCAACAAACATTTGCGATACAGATAAGCATACAAAGTTTTATACATCCAACCTATAGAATGACTTAAGTCAGTTACTTAATGTGTCGTAGGCAACTAGTTCTTTATATTCGTGAATGATCTGTTGAATTAATGCCTGTTTTTTTTTTCGGGAAATTTGATTGCGTAGTATAAACCTTGCTGTAGGGATAGATATTTTATTATTTAGATTTTTACATTTCAATGACCCATTTTTTCATGCGAATTCAACGAAATTCGACATTTTTTTCAAATGACAACTTTTTATTGCGAATTCTGATATATATATATATGTCAATAAAAACATTGTGTTATTGGGTTTCAAGCTTATTATAGAAGAACTAGTGAGCGTATTTCGTAGTCATAGACCGTTAAGTCGAGGAATAAAAAATATATATTCATCCTTTTATTTCAGCCTCTGTGTATCAGATTTATTGTTCTGCTTCCTGGTGCTCCCATTCGCAGCTAGTCAATTCTTTCACGGCACTTGGATTCATGGCGATGTTTTGTGCACTTTAGTCCCAATGTTAAGGTAAAAAAAATAATTTTTATTATCAATTTAGATGTGTGCGTTTAAACCTGTATTGTTATTGCGATTCAGCTGGCCATAAATTGAAGTTAGTAAATTCAGAGTAGTTCAATAATAAACATAAATCATAGTTCATTTCTTAGCTTTTTTGAAAACCATCCTTGCTCCCATTACCATCCCACTTTCTCACACCCCATACTTCTACTCCGTATAGCAGTATGGGCTTCACGTGCGCATTTCAAATCTTACATGCAATTCCTATATTTCCATCCCACAAATGTTTCCCATTTTCTTCTAGCTATCCCCCACGCCAATCTCGTCTTTGTTTACATCCACTCCAAGTGGGTCCTATAAAAACAACTCCTGTCAAATACCAGAAACCAAGATATTTAAAATTCTTCCACTCTCTCAATCATTACACCCTTCTATATCAAATCTTCTACTCTATCTATCCTCAAACAATACATAAACATTTCATTTCATTTTTAACATCCATTTGGTTTTGATTTTGGCACATTCACAAGTAATAAGGTATTTTCCTATTATATCCAGCATATGCATCTCTTCCACCCTCTTGGCCGCTAGTACAAGCATCCACACCTTCGTTCTTCGTACTACAACTCCTCCCGATTGTCCTCTCCTTAACACCTCCTCCAACTGAGTTCAGTAAGTATTGAATAGGAGAGGAGCAGATATCCTTGGCTAACAAGCACTTTCACTCAACACTTCTTCATTCACTCTAGTTCTTGCCCACGTCTCTTTGTAAATCCTTCTAATCCATTCCACAATATCCTAATGTAATCAATATGTTTGTTCTTGTTATAGATACGGCAGCGTAGGCGTGTCACTGTTAAGTGTAGCAACAATCTCCATAAACCGCTACGTCCTCATAGCCTTCCCGGGCGCCTACCCACAAATCTACACCAAACTAAAAGTAGTCCTCTACATCAGCATCATCTGGCTCTTCAGCTACGGCATTCAAGTCCCTACCCTGTTCAAAATCTGGGGCGTTTTCGGTTTCGACAACAAACTAGGCACATGCTCGATAAAACGCGATGAAAACGGCCACAGCCCGAAAGCAGCCCTGTTCGCACTAGGCTTCGCTACACCCTGTATCATCGTCATCATATGCTACGCGAAAATCTATTGGGTGGTACGTAAGTCGCAGGAGCGCATGGCGCAGCACTGCACCAACACGCGGCGCAGCGAAATGCACGTCACCAAAATGGTAATTGTGATTTTCGCGTGTTTTGTCGTCTGCTACCTGCCGCTTAGTATTGTCAAAGTTTTTGATCCGGATGTTAATAATCCACCAATACACGTGTTAGCGTATCTACTGCTTTATCTAGCCTCATGTGTGAATCCGGTGATTTACGTGACGATGAACAAACAGTACCGGGAGGCTTATTTGGATACGCTGAAGTGCCATTTTGGGAGCAGTTTCGATTCGAATACGCCGAATAATATGCAGAATAGCAAGACGCATATGTCTGTTACGTATTTGAGAAACGTCGTGTTGCATAGCCCTAAGGCTTAATGTAAAAGAGTGTTTGAGACTTTTTTGAACATTCCAGTTGTTAAATTATTCAACATTCCAGGAACCAAAAACCAAAGTTTATATATATATATATATATATATATATACATATATATATATATATATATATATATATATATATATATTTATATATATATATATATATATATATATATATATATATATATATATTTATATATATATATATATATATATATATATATATATATACATATATATAGATAGATATGTGCCAAGAGTAGGCAGAATATGGGGCTCGTTATTCATTACCTACAGTTTCACCTGGTTATACCAGTTATACCAAGCCTTGAGCGTGAATTTTCTTGTACTATATTCGTCAAAAAACTGTCTAGTTTTAATTATACTTGTGCTATGTTCAGCTTGAACTATGAAAAATGTACTGCACATGTTTTTTATTCAAGATGTGATTGGTGAGAGTTAAGAGCTTAACATATCACATACATAATTGAAGGTAAAACTTGTACGTACAAGTTTCTTGACGAATCTAGTATAATCTAATTCAGGCTTTAGGAAATGACTCTGTAACAAAGTATGCCGTGCAATGGAGGGTACTACGCACACACAAACACACATAGACTCGCACGACATACACATACACAAACATATATATATATATATATATATATATATATATATATATATATATGTATGTATGTATGTATGTATACACAATAATTAAACCATTAAACCTATATTATACAGGGTAATGAGAAAATGGTTGCTCGTGTACCCGAAGGAAAAACGCCAAGACTATCTACGATTTGCTCATAAGTACAAACTGTGTTCATTGTATATGAAATTTTTTGTTGTTTGATTGTGTTACATTCATTTCATTTATGCTTTAAGTAGTTTTAATCAAGTGCCAAATAAACCGCAATAATTATTACCTACACGCTCTTACATTAAGGGTTTTTATACATTATTATTATATATATATTATTTATTGTACATAGGATACTTCTGGAGTTAAGTGTAAACCAAAAATTGTTTGTTTATCTCTAAGTAAGTTAAATATAATATTTTTCAATTGCGTGTTGTTGAGTTATGCGTTATTTTCTTCTGAAAATCACTTCAAAATTAAAAAAATAAATAAAATGTTGATGTGATATATTTAAGAAAGAACTGACGTCGTCTTTAATTGCGTATTGATTATATACAGTGCTCAGTGGAATTTTCTTTTGCTGTAGGGTATGGACTGTAATTAAGGGCAGAATCATGTCTATACCTCACTTAGGGCGCGATATGTGATTTGGTATTGAGTTTTTATCAAAAACTATATATATATAAACTATATAGTATGCCATACAATTCAATAGAAAGCGAAACGCAGGGACCAATCAAAATTTTATAAGAATTTATGACTATAATTCGTATGTAGAATGTCATTCTTACAAAATAAGTTTCACAGCCAACAACAGTGTGTTTTTATTATATTGTACAAATTGTATACCATTTTATTGCACAGTTTTTGCTAAAAGCACAATACAATTTCTCAGTTCACGCCATAATAAAAATATACTTATGATACTCAACCATAAGCAATGTGATTACTTTAATATAACATCATTTTACATACTGTAATACATTCGACTATTTTGTATAAGCATCTTTCCTAAACAAGTTTTTATTATTATTTATATTGCGAATTATTGTTCAAAAGTGTTTTGTTTTTTTATCGCCAACTGTAATTGAAATTTTTGTGGCGAAACCGTTATTTATTATTATCGAGTTGGATTGAGCAATAAAATTTGTTACCAAATTAAATTTTGTATAAATTTTTTTATTAGGCATGTGCAGAAATTATCCTTATTATTCCTTCTATTGGCGACTAAAAGGAAACTATTTTGTAGTAGAACTTATGTTACCTCAAGACACTCAAGGCTTGTTTATGTTTGTGATTGGTTATATCAAAAGCGCAACCCGATAAATGGTAGACGCCACAACCATTAAAATGAGGCATTGAGGGTACAAGTGGAGTAGCGCTCAAATTTTAAACATCTGGTTTGGTGTTATTATTATCGTTATTATTATATTTATTATTATCATTATTATTATCATTATTATGATCATTATTATTATCATTATTATTATCATTATTATTATCATTATTATTATCATTATTATTATCATTATTATTATCATTATTATTATCATTATTATTATCATTATTATTATCATTATTATTATCATTATTATTATCATTATTATTATCATTATTATTATCATTATTATTATCATTATTATTATCATTATTATTATCTTTTTTTTTCACGTAATCACGGTAATTATTTAGTACATATACCGGCTGTGGTAAGCAAAATGCAGAGTTAAAGCCATTTGGCATAGTTTGGTTGGTAGGAGACATCCCACCCCACTTTGGCTCGCATAGTTTTTTCAATGGATGCAGGCGTTTTATATTGTTTAAACTATTCCAAGAATAGTGTTATCTAATGGAAAAAACTATGCTAGCGAAGGTAGGGTGGGCGGGTGGTCCCTACCAACCAAACTATGCCCATTCACTATTTCAAATGGCTTCAACTCTGCACTACACTTATCTATAACTTTTATTAACTATTATTCAATCAATTTTATTTATTAATTGAGACTTAATTTTAAAAATATATAAACAATAATGTAGTGTATTTTTTGAGCGGTATGCCAAATAAAGGTCTTTTTTTTTTAGTCGGTATCATTTGTCGCTGAGATATAATTAAAGAATGAAAGAATGTTTAAACAATTCCAAGAAGAGTGTTATCCTATGAAAAACTATACTAACAAAGGGGGGTGGGCGGGTGGTCCCTACCAACCAGACTATGCCCGTCCACTATTTCAAACGACTTGAACTATGCACTACACTATTATCCGTTATTTTCTATGATTAAATTAATGTCATTTCTTAATTTATGACTAATTAAAAAAATATATGTGAAAAATAATGTAATACATAGTTCAAGTCATTTGAAATAGTGGACGGGCATAGTCTGGTTGGTAGGGACCACCCGCCCACCCCACCTTTGTTAGTACAGTTTTTCATAGGATAACACTCTTTTTGGAATTGTTTAAACAATATAAAACGTTTGTATCCATTGAAAAAAGTATGCGAGAGAAGGTGGGGTGGGTGGGTGGTCCCTACCAAACAGACTATGCCCGTCCACTATTTCAAACGACTTGAACTATGCACTACATTATTTCTCACTTTTTTTTACGAATTAGGCGTAAATTAACAAATGGAATTAATTGAATAGAATATAAATTAATGGATAATAGTATAGTGCAGAGTTCAAGTTATTTGAAATAGTGGACGGGCATAGTCTGGTTGGTAATTTAATTTTCATTTAATTAATGTATAACAACTTTCATACATAGTATAAAAGTAATTGAACAGACATCCTAAGCTTTTAGGTAGAAAGCCGGATCTGTCTGTGTCGACCGAGCCTCATCCCAAAATGAACCAAGGGATAGGTGAATGTTTCCTTTCTTTGAGGAAGTGTATATAAATGATAATAATAATGATAATAATAATGATAGTAATAATGATAATAATAATGATAATAATAATGATAATAATAATGATAATAATAATGATAATAATAATAATGATAATAATAATGATAATAATAATGATAATAATAATGATAATAATAATGATAATAATAATGATAATAATTATGATAATAATTATGATAATAATTATGATAATAATTATGATAATAATAATGATAATAATAAAGTTAAAATCATATATAAACCACAAAGTACAGAAAGCTATCATATTAAAGAAGTATAACATAGCCCGAACATTCATCAAATACAAGTAATAGCCATTCCCTTTCTAATTTGGCTTAACAAACCCGTCAGAAGTGGCTGAAAACCCATCAATTGATGAGAAGAAAACCAAATGATAATAATAACATCAAACCAGATACCTCAAATGATGATCACAAAATATACATATTTAATTAAGGACTAACAACTTTCATACATAGTATTCGCATGAAACATTACAGGTAATAACTTTTACTATAAAATCCAATAAACCCAATTACTACAAAACTCCTCAATGAAAGTAGTGACGCGAGTCGTTCAAATTCGACGTAATTTTAGAATCGAAACCGAAAATAGAAGCTGTTCGCAGATAAAATGCCGTCAAGGTCTCGCGTGCGCGGGGAAAAAATACGCGTAGCAAACAGGTTGCTGGGAATAGAAGTTAAGTTGACTTATCGCGCGAGGCGCAGAATTATGTAAAGATAACGGGGACTGTAGTTGCGCGCGTTCGATATAAAACGATACGTCGGCCCTGAGGGGGGAATTGAGTGCTGCATTAAAAAATTAAGTAGAGTTACTGGTCGGTGCACCGCGTTCTGATTGGATCAGTGTGTGTAACGGGCCCTCGCTAACATGTTGTCTGTACCAAAGAACAAGGTAAGTCTAGTCAACCTTGTGTCGGTCAAGAATGCAGTTAATTTGTTTATTTACGACTGTTTCAGTAATTTTTGGATAAATCAGAATTATCTAATAAATATTATATTTTTTATTGGGGAATGGTGTATATAATATTTATAGTCTTTGTCTGCACAATATAGTGTAAGGGTTTTCTATTTCTTGCCAGTACTTCTGTTTACCACATGGGTGTACATTGCTAATTAATGTGGTGCCGCCAGATGGCGTTTAACTTTCCTCCTAGGGCGTTAGTTGTATCACTTCTGTTTATGTTTTCAGTTTTTTTCCTTTCCTTAGTATTAATTCTGTTTAATCAATTTTATATGAATATAAAATTTTATTAATATTTATTATGTGGAACCACAGTAATAATAAGGGATGGTAGATGTATCCACATGCCAATAGGACTCAATCACCTTTCGTATTTACGCTTAATATCTACGATAAAAAGATAGTATATTAAAGTATATTAATAATTATTATTATTTTTAGTAAAAAATAACTTACAAAAGAGTTTCTCAGAATTTTGAAATTCTCTATATTCAATTATAGAGAATTTCAAAATTCTGAGAAACTCTTTTGTAAGTAATTTTGTACTAAAAATAATATGGACTACACCATGAAGAACTTTTGTTTTAAATAGCTTTAGTGTTTTTGAAGTTGATCCGAAGAGAACACATCTATGCATTTATTAACCTTAAAATAATGAAAAAAGTATTAATGAAAAGGGTGAAATATTAATTGAATTACAAGAAAATGTAAACTTTAATCCAGCTCAGTGGTTAGAGGCGTCGTCCGTCTGGTTCTATGTATTGGGGAGCCTTAGTTCGATCCCCAGCGGGGAGCGAATTTTCGCGAATCACATTTCACAGGTTTTCTGTGAAATTAAGGTAAATACCGGGCGATTCAACTCCTCTGAGCTTCTCCCTTGACCGACGGAAAAGCCTCACGGCGGATAGTTTTATAAAAATAAAGTTTATTTTTTTGTAAACTTTAGTGACATTTGTAAAATTTACTATTTTACAAATGTAGATGTAGATAGTTAATTGTCGGTCATTAACAGATTATACCATTGTTAGATATACTAAATATAAATAAGTTTTCCTATAATATTATGAGTGTTGGAAAAGTACTGCGGTGAAGATAATCATGTGATTCTTTCTGTAGAAAGGAACATACCCACAAACACAAAATATGTTTGTTTCTCTTACCTTTATACTCAAGATAAACAATTTAATTTAACGAAATAAAAAAATATACCCCTATAAGTTCAAAATTAACCTGCGATGAATAGTTAATTTTTAATTTATATACATCTTTATATAAATCTGTTTTCACAACTTTAACATTAGGTGGATTGGACGCCAAGAAAGGCGTCCAATCCACCTAATGTTAAAGTTGAGAAAACAGATTTATATAAAGATTTATATAAAAATGTGTATAAAGATTAATACAAAGATTAATATAAATTAAAAATTAACTATCCATCTTCAGTTAATTTTAGACTTTTTTGCATTTGTAACCCACAAAATATGTTTGTTTCTCTTACCTTTGAACTCAAAGTAAATAAAATACAGCTCTAAAGCTTTACAAGTACAAAATTAAGCTGATATGAATATTTTTAAATTTCTGTAAATCTTTGAACCATCTTCTCTCAACTTTAATATTAGGTGAGTTGGTTCCTTTCTGCAGAAAGGCGTCCAATTGATATTAATCATCATTTACTGTTTAAAATGTTATTTTATATATGTATATACATTTATTAAAATTATTTTGGCCAACTTTTATCGTCAAATTCTCCACTGTTTTTCTCTTTTATTCTCTGGTGACATCGACTCTATAGAAGTACAGTATATTAATTGTCTATAGAACTGTTAAATATGTTAATAAAACGACTGGTGCTATGATATAGACAACGTATTGCATTTTTAGACAATATTCGCTAGAATCTTCCTAAATATCCTACGGAGACAACCATATTTGAATGCACTTTTTTATTTTGATTTGCTTGTCCGAAACTTGTATCATACTTGAGATTAGGAACGTTTTCAAGTTTTTTTCACCCAGCGAAATAACAAAAATTCTTATTATAATAACTGTTTAACGTTTTTTTTTATGTAGTGCGCATAAATTATAATCTTTATTGAACAACAGCGTGTTAATGCATTTAACATTACGACCTTGACGTTGTGGTCTTAATAAATTTAAATAAAAACATATTAAGGTCTATTATATTCATATGAGGCAGACGTAGTAGTGTGATATTTATTAACCGTGATAAAATCATTTATTTGTATACAGCAACACTTTTTCTACTTGAGAAAATTTATTTAAATTCTATAGAATTTAAATAAATTTTCTCCACATGCTGTCCATTAAAGTATGATTGTGGATCTAAAACAGTCATGAAAGGAATCTTAACTTTAAAGAGCGTATACAGCAAGTACTCTTTTTATATATTTGAAATAATATTGCACTATTTTGTGATATTTTTACAGTATATGTACAAAAAAAATCACATCACAAAATAATGCAATATTATTTCAAATATATTAAAAGATTTGCTGTATACGCTCTTTAAAGTTAAGATTCCTTTCATGACTGTTTTAGATCCACAATCATACTTTAATGGACATCATGTGGAGAAAATTTATTTAAATTCTATAGAATTTAAATACATTTTCTCAAGTAGAAAAAGTGTTGCTGTATACAAACGGACAGTAACCATCCTGATTCGCCAGCTATGAAATCTTAAATTTCAAGTGCAATAGATACTGACGCACTCATCTTTCATCACGAATTATTTTTGTACTGTAGTAACAGATTAATATTACATAATTACTACACAACAGCTGACATTGCTCTCTTATCATGTAGCTGTGTCATTGGTGAATAAAATACTCGTGGCCTTGTTAACGCTTTGCTTCAGATTACTCGAGTTATCTGCTTATTTGTTTAAGTAAATATGATTTTAATCATATGTAATCTTAATTTTTACAGCATGAAAATACCGTAAACTAATTGAATTGTAAAAAGAAATGGATTTAGTTCTGAAAATTAGAGACGCTGAACCAATCAGGATTTTTTTTTAAGAAATTTAATTTTTTTTTTATTATATTATTACTATTTATTTAATCATATGTCTTCTAACATTTATTAAGAATTGTAAATAAGTATGGCTATTTTCGACCATTGTGTACTATCACCTATAACCGTCAAAATTAGTCAAACAATATCATTTTAGTGGTATCAAAAACAAAGAAGTTTTGGTAGTTGAAACATTGTGGGCAATAATTATGTTTTCAATTACAACCTTGAGGACTTCTAAAAGAAAGTAATTAATGAAATGTTTATATTTTGAAAAATAATTTGTTTGAGGTAATTTTATTTTCAATACAGAATACTCATCGAGATTTAATAAGAGTTTTACTACAGAAAAATGTATGGAGAATTAATTTCTAAAACCCCTAACAAGTTATCTTCATTAGTTTGGAAGATATGAAGACGAAAAATACAAATATAATTTAGTGGAGTAATTTTTTAAAAATTTTTATTACTGATTATATTTAATTTATATTGTGTTATTATTTTTTTACCCTTAATAAGTTAACTTTATTATTCCGGATGTTATAAAAACAAATGTAAAATTCTTGTAAAGATTTAACATTCATAAGTGTCTCGATTTAATATTTCCAGGTTGCTTTCGTGGGAAATTTCCTACGAAAATACTCAAGCGCCGCCGGAACGACGAAACTCTTCATCAACGGCCAATTCAAGGAGTCCAAGGCTACAGAATGGGTAGACCTACACAACCCAGCCACCAACGAAGTGGTAACGAGAGTACCTCTGACCACACGCTCCGAAATGGAGTCCGCTGTAGAGTCAGCTAAAGAAGCCTATAAAAGCTGGAGGCAGACCTCTGTTTTAACAAGGCAGCAACTGATGTTGAAGCTGCAAGCTGTCATCAGGAGGGACATGAAGAAACTTGCTGAGAATATCACTACTGAACAGGGGAAGACGCTTGCTGATGCGGAAGGCGACGTTTTGAGGGGACTACGTATGTATTCCACTTTTTTTTTGTTATGTAGCTATGAAAACAAAGACTTAGAGGACAAAGAGTTTTAGAAAGAAATAATAGTCAACCGGGGGACTATACGATGGCTATACAGATAACATAAAATAACTCCCCATGTATATATTTTTAATTATTTCTCACATCAATTTTCAGAGGTTGTTGAACATGCGTGCGCAGCCGGCACCCTCCTCCAAGGCGAATCTCTACAGAACATTGCCAAAGACATGGACATAGTGTCACATAAACTGCCATTAGGTGTCACCGCCGGCATCTGCCCCTTTAATTTCCCCGCCATGATCCCACTATGGACATTCCCTCTAGCTCTTATTGCTGGAAACAGTATGGTGCTCAAGCCCTCCGAAAGAGATCCAGGCGCGACTATGATGATTATGGAGCTGTTGAACGAAGTTGGATGCCCACCAGGTCTTGTCAACGTACGTAAATACTAGCAAGTTAGAGTTTGAACGAAGAATATATTTCTAAAACCACTAACAAGTTATAGTCCCTATTTTGCAAGATATATAGACGGGAAGTTGAAAAATAATTTGTATGAGATAATTTCTTCAATATAGAATACTCACACCAACTTTTAATAAGAAGAATTTTACATAATTCGTACAGAAAAATATATGAAGAATTAATTTAAAAAACCCTCAACAAGTTATCTTCATTATTTTGGAAGATATATAGACGGCAAGTTGAAAAATAATTTATTTCTTCAAAAAATAATGCTTTCCAAATGGTAATAATATGAATTTTACAAAGTTTCTACAGAAAAATGAATGAAGAATATATTTCTAAAACCACCAACAAGTTATCTTCATTATTTTACAAGATATATACACGGGAAGTTGAAAAATAATTTCTATGAGATAATTTCTTCAATATAGAATACTCACACCAATTTTTAATAAGAAGAATTTTACATAATTCGTACAGAAAAATATATGAAGAATTAATTTTAAAAACCCTCAACAAGTTATCTTCATTATTTTGGAAGATATATAGACGGCAAGTTGAAAAATAATTTATTTGAGATCATTTCTTCCAAAAATAATGCCTTCCAAATGGTAATAATATAAATTTTACAAAGTTTCTACAGAAAAATTAATGAAGAATATATTTATTTCTAAAACCACCAACAAGTTATCTTCATTATTTTACAAGATATATAGACGGGAAGTTGAAAAATAATTTGTATGAGATAATTTCTTCAATATAGAATGCTCACACCAACTTTTAATAAGAAGAGTTTTACATGATTCTTATAGAAAAATATATGAAGAATTAATTTAAAAACCCTCAATAAGTTATCTTCATTATTTTGGAAGATATATAGACGGCAAGTTGAAAAATAATTTATTTGAGATCATTTCTTCAAAAAATAATGCCTTCCAAATGGTAATAATATGAATTTTACAAAGTTTCTACAGAAAAATGAATGAAGAATAAAATTCTAAAACCACCAACAAGTTATCTTCATTATTTTACAAGATATATAGACAGGAAGTTGAAAAATAATTGGTACGAGGTAAAATACTGCCAACCAAGTTGTAATAGAATAATTTTACATAATTCCTACAGAAAATAAATGCATTTTGTTCTAAAAACCCAATTTTCAATATCTGGGAAGATATGTATTCTTTCTAAAGACACAATCTTCAATATTTTGAAAAATATGTAGATATGTACATTGTTTAAGGTGATTCAAACAAAAAATACCTATGGTTGTCTAGCAATTTGCATTTGAAACGAACAATTACGAACAAATAAATAACATTCTGTATCATCTATTGTAGGTAATTCATGGTACGCACGACTCAGTCAACTTCATCTGCGAGCACAAAGACATCAAAGCCATTAGTTTTGTGGGATCAGACAGGGCGGGAAAATACATTTATGAGCGCGGATCTGCTCATGGTAAACGTGTACAGTCAAATTTGGGAGCTAAAAACCACGCAGTTGTTCTCCCCGATGCCAATAAGGAAGCAACCATCGAACAACTAGCTGGTAAGTTTTTCTAAGTAGCCTATTTACAAATCTAGAGATAAGTTGTAGTTTATTAATAACAAGTTAATTCAGAAAAACGATTTTTACTTGTTTTTTCTAACTTTGTTTTTTTATAACACTTTATATATAAAAACAGTACAACTTACCCTCGTAGAGGGAAGTTAAACGCCATCTGGCGGCACCACATCAATTAGCAATGCACACCCATATGGTAATAACCGTCAACATGCTCATGTTATCAGGATCACCGGGTAGTGCCCTCTAGAGAATAAGAATAATATACCAACAGAGTGCTTGAGATATCAGCACAAAGCCAATCGTATAAAACATATATAAGTGTGATATATAGTATATAAAGTAGTATAGTATAGATCGCGGTAAGGTGGTTGGTAAAAACAAAAGTATCCTAAAAATAATGGCTGTCGTGTGTAAGCACACTAGATTTAAATAATAAATCACACTTTATATATAGTATATAAAGTAGAAACTGCCCAGAACAGAACCGAGTGGAAAAAAATGGCCTACATTCAGAAGTGGATGAGCACAGGCTGAGGAAGAAGAAGATATAAAGTAGTATAGTATAGATCGCGGTAAGGTGGTTGGATAAAAACAAAAGTATTCTAAAAATGATGGCTGCCGTGTGTAAGCACACTGGATGTAATTAATAAATCTCAATAGTGCTAATAATTACATCTGTAGCTTTTTTAAATATTTGTTTGTTAAGGCGTCTACTTAATTAATGATAATTCATTTTAAATAATAAATAAACGATTTCTTCTTTGTTTTTTATCTATCACTATAAAGTGTGATGAAAAAAAAAAAGTAAGTAAAAATTTTATTTTTCCTTTAAAATAAATTATCTTTAATTAAGTAGACGCCTTAACAATCAAATATTTAAAAAAGCTACAGATGTAATTATTGGCACTATTGAGATTTATTATTTAAATCCAGTGTGCTTACACACGGCAGCCATCACTTTTAGGCTACTTTTGTTTTTACTAACCAGCTTGCCGCGATGTATACTATACTACTTTATATACTATATATAAAATGTTATAAAAAACAATATTTGCATTATTGAGATTTAATATTTAAATAATGGATTGTTCGGGCGTCTAAACAATCCAATATTTAAATCAATTATGTCTACTTCTAGCAGTAATTATATAATGTATATATTTATTACTCTAGGCGCTGCTTTTGGAGCTGCTGGACAAAGATGTATGGCTCTGAGTGTAGCCATTTTGGTAGGGGAAGCCCAACAGTGGATCCCAGATATTGTGGCCAGAGCTAAACAAATGAAAGTCAACGCAGGACACGAGCCCGGCACTGATGTATGCCCGGTGATTTCCCCACAGGCCAAACAGAGGATTCACAACCTCATCGAAGCAGGCATCAAACAAGTGAGTTACAATAAAAACATACGAGGGGAGGTTTTTATATTATATGCCTAGCCATGACAACAAGGTGCTATCGCGATAATTTTCTGTAATAGTGCCATCTCTAATTTGATTAAAAAAATTCAATATATATATATATATTATCTATTTGCCTTTTACCTTTCTGTGTAGGCTAACTATTTTTTTTATCAGTATAAATATTTGAAAATTGCTTGTAACTTAAATACAACGAACAAAATAAATTTCAAATCCAAGAAATATAATAAAACAAAGCAGAATGATCAATAACAAGAGAGAAAAAAGTAATTTTAGACAGTGGATAAAAATAAGGGAACACACGAAGATGATTAATAATTATAAACGATTGGAGATTAATATCTACGCGTCCGTCTCAGTAGCCTAGTGGTTAGAGGCGCCCGTCTCATACTGAGCATTGGGAACGAGTGTTCAAACCCCTTTGTGGGTGAAATTTCGCGAAACACCTTTCACAATTTTTTACACTCCTTGGAGCTTCTCTCTTTACCAGAGGAAACGCCCTCGGGCTGATAGCTAGATAGATAGATTTGTTCATGTATGGTTTTTTTTTGTATTTACAAGAGCAGGAACAGCAATATTATTAAAATATATTTTTTTAAATATCTCCAAATATATTTTCAAATGAAAAGATTATTAAAATATATTGGATTGTTAAGGCGTCTACTTTGTGATTCATTTTAAAGGATAAATAAAACGATTTTTTACTTTGTTTTTTATCACACTTCAGTTACACTTTGCAATTAGTTTCGGCTAATCGGAGGAGCTCGAAAACGGCTAGAGCTTAGCCGAAACTAGTTGCAAAGTGTAACTGAAGTGTGATAAAAAACAAAGTAAAAAATCGTTTTATTTATCCTATTAAAATATATTTTGTTAATATCACCAAATATATTTTCAAATGAAAATATAATTAATTTAGTATCTATGTGAAATTCTATATAATTTTAGGGAGCCAATTGTGTCTTGGACGGCCGCAACGTGAAAGTAGAGAAATACCCCAACGGCAACTTCGTCGGTCCCACCCTACTCACCGAAGTGCAACCCCATCACGAGTGCTACCGCGAAGAGATCTTCGGCCCAGTCCTCTCAATCATGTCCGCGGACACCCTCGAGCAAGCCATCGAAATCATCAATTCCAACCCTTACGGAAACGGCACGGCTATATTCACCTCCAACGGCAGCCATGCCAGACAATTCGTACACGAAATCGACGTGGGGCAAGTTGGCGTGAACGTACCCATCCCCGTGCCATTGCCCATGTTTAGCTTCACCGGGTCTCGCGGCAGCTTCTTGGGCGATTTACACTTCTATGGAAAACAAGGCTTGAACTTCTACACGCAGACCAAGACTATTACATCGTTGTGGAGGAAGGGCAAGGCTGATACGAAGCCGTCCGTCGCCATGCCTGTTCATAATTAATCTGTGACTTTGTTACCGTTTTGCGCAAATCTCTTATCTGTGTTACTAAGTATTTTCAGTACAAAGACGAAAAACTTGCTTTTATTGTATTAAATAAATACGTTTTTAAGTTATTTTGATATTACATTCCTAAACTATTTTTGTCCATTCAACTTTCAATCCCATTTCCAATCACATTTTTTGCATTTTTTGGGAAGCGATAATAAATACTGGAAAACATTCAAAGGGCCATTTGTTGGGCTCGAAAGCCATGTGAATCATCCTTCTAGCTTTAAAAAGAAAAATGTTATGATCGAAAAACCGCGAAAATGGTCGCAAATCATATTTTCACTCAGTTTTTTCCATTTTGGGGGAAAACGATAAGAAATACTGGAAAACATCCAAAGAGCCTTTTATTGGACGTAAAAGCCTTTATAATATGCAATTTGAATCATCCTTCTAACTTTAGAAAGAAAAATGTTATGTTCAATAAACCGCGAAAATGGCCGCAAATCACATTTTTCATACAGTTTTTTGTATTTTGTAGGATAATAAATATGAAATACTGGAAAACATCTAAAAGGCCGTTTATTGGGCTTGAAAGCCTTTATAACATGTAATTTGAATCATCCTTGTAGCTTTAAAAATAAAAATTTTATGTTCGAAAAACCGCGAAAATGGCCGCAAATCATATTTTTCACACAGTTTTTTGCATTTTGGCGGAAAACGATATGAAATACTAAGAAACATCCAAAGGGCCCTTTATTGGAATTGAAAGCGTTTATAATATGCAATTTGAATCGTCCTTCTAGTTTTAAAAACAAAAATGTTACGTTCGAAAAACCGTGAAAATGGCCGCAAATCATATATTTTCACTCAGTTTTTTGCATTTTGGGGGAAAATGATAAGAAATACTGGAAAACATCCAAAGGGCCATTTATTGGGCTTGAAAGCCTTTATAATATGCAATTTGAATCGTCCTTCTAGCTTTAAAAATAAAAATTTTACCTTCAAAAAACCGTGAAAATGGCCGAAAATCATATTTTTTCACTCAGTTTTTTGCATTTTGGAGGAAAATGATAAGAAATACTGGAAAACATCTAAAGGGCCATTTATTGGGCTTGAAAGCCTTTATAATATGCAATTTGAATCGTCCTTCTAGCTTTAAAAAGAAAAATGTTACCTTCAAAAAACCGTGAAAATGGCCGAAAATGATTTTTTCACTCAGTTTTTTGCATTTTGGAGGAAAATGATAAGAAATACTAGAAAACATCTAAAGGGCCATTTATTGGGCTTGAAAGCCTTTATAATATGCAATTTGAATCGTCCTTCTAGCTTTAAAAAGAAAAATGTTACGTTCAAAAAACCGTGAAAATGGCCGAAAATCATATTTTTTCACTCAGTATTTTGCATTTTGTGGGAAAACGATAAAAAATACTAGAAAACATCCAAAGGGCCGTTTATTGGGCTTGAAAGCCTTTATAACATGCAATTTGAATCGTCCTTCTAGCTTTAAAAAGAAAAATGTTATGTTCGAAAAACTGCGAAAATGCGCGCAAATCACATTTTTCACAAAGTTTTTTGCATTTTGTGGGAAAACGATAAGAAATACTAGAAAACATCCAAAGGGCTGTTTATTGGGCTTAAAAGCCTTTATAATATGCAATTTGAATCATCCTTCTAGGTTTAGAAAAAAAAATGTTATGTTCGAAAAACCGAGAAAATGGTCGCAAATCATATTTTCACTCAGTTTTTTTGCATTTTGGGGGAAAATGATAAGAAACACTGGAAAACATCCAATGGGCCGTTTATTGGGCTTGAAAGCCTTTATAATATGCAATTTGAATTGTCCTTCTAGCTTTAAAAAGAAAACAGTTATTTTCGAAAAACCGCGAAAATGGTCGCAAATCATATTTTTCACACAGTTTTTTGCATTTTGTGGGAAAACGATAAGAAATACTAGAAAACATCCAAAGGGCCGTTTATTGGGCTTGCAAGCCTTTATAATATGCAATTTGAATCATCCTTCTAGTTTTAAAAAGAAAAATGTTATGTTCGAAAAACCGCGAAAATGGTCGCAAATCATATTTTCACTCAGTTTTTTGCATTTTGGGGGAAAATGATAAAAAACACTGGAAAACATCCAAAGGGCCATTTATTGGGCTTGAAAGCCTTTATAATATGCAATTTGAATCATCCTTCTAGGTTTAGAAAAAAAAATGTTATGTTCGAAAAACCGCGAAAATGGTCGCAAATCATATTTTCACTCAGGTTTTTGCATTTTGGGGGAAAATGATAAGAAACACTGGAAAACATGCAATGGGCCGTTTATTGGGCTTGAAAACCTTTATATTATGCAATTTGAATCATCCTTCTAGGTTTAGAAAAAATAATGTTATGTTCGAAAAACCACGAAAATGGTCGCAAATCATATTTTCACTCAGTTTTTTGCATTTTGGGGGAAAATGATAAGAAATACTGGAAAACATCCAAAGAGCCATTTATTGGGTTTGAAAATCCTTTATAATAGGCAATTTGAATCGTCCTTCTAGCTTTAAAAAGAAAAATGTTATGTTCGAAAAACCGCGAAAACGCCCGCAAATCACATTTTTCACTCAGTTTTTTTACATTTTGTTGGAAAACGATAAGAGATACTGGAAAACATCCAAAGGGCCATTTGTTGGACTTGAAAGCCTTTATCATATGCAATTTGAATCGTCCTTCTAGCTTTAAAAAGAAAAATGTTATATTCGAAAAACTGCGAAAATGCTCGCAAATCATATTTTTCGCTCAGTTTTTTGCATTTTGCGGAAAACAGTAAGTAATATTGGAAAACAACCAAAGGTCCGTTTATTGTGCTTGAAAGGTTTTATAATATGCGATTTGAATCGTCCTTCTAGCTTTAAAAAGAAAAATGTTATGATCGAAAAACCGCGAAAATGCTCGCAAATCACATTTTTCACTCAGTTTATTGTATTTTGGTGGAAAACGATAACAAATACTGGAAAATATCCAAAGGGTCATTTATTAAGCTTGAAAGACTTTATAATATGCAATTTGAATCGTCTTTCTAGCTTTAAAACGAAAAATGTTATGTTCGATAAACCGCCACAAATCATATTTTTCACTCAGTGTTTTGTTTTTTTGCGGAAAAACAGTAAGTAATATTGGAAAACAGCCGAAGGGCCGTTTATTGTGCTTGAAAGGTTTTATAATATTCGATTTGAATCGTCCTTCTAGCTTTAAAACGAAAAATGTTATGTTCGAAAAACCGCAAAAATGCTCTCAAATCATATTTTTCACACAGTTTATTGCATTTTGGGGGAAAACGATATGAAATACTAAGAAACATCCAAAGGGCCGTTTATTAAGCTTGAAAGCCTTTATAATATGCAATCTGAATCGTCCTTCTAGCTTTAAAAAGAAAAATGTTACGTTCGAAAAACCGTGAAAATGACCGCAAATCATATATTTTCACTCAGTTTTTTTGTATTTTGTGGGAAAACGGTAAAAAATACTGAAAAACATCCAAAGGGCCGTTTATCGGGCTTGAAAGCCTTCATAATATGCAATTTGAATCATCCTTTCAACTTTAATAAGAAAAAAATTATTTTCGAAATACCACAAAACGGCTTGGAAACACATTTTTTCACACAGTTTTTTGCATTTTTCGGTAAAACTGTAAGAAATACTGATAACGATAAGAAATGTATATATATATATATATATATATATATATATATATATATCCTCTCACAGGAGAGTGAAATAATTGTAAGGAATGGATGCATGTATCAGAGATTCCCAAATTATTCGGGTCACCGCCTCTTTTCCAAATAAAAAATTACTCTGTGCTTCCCAGTTTCAACAGAAATTTGAATGTTGTGCGTTTATTAGAAAAATTAATTACCTAGGAAATGGGTAATTAATTTTCCTAATAGAGAATAAATCTAGATAGATATAATGATAAACAGAATCATTTTGTCATTTTTAATCTTTCACGAATAAAATTCAAATAAATATTGTTTGTAATTAAATCCTATTTACTATTTATTGCTACAGATTGTGTTTTTGTTGCCCCTGACAGTGACACATATTGGCGGGCCGAAGAAAGGGGAACAACGGAACGCGCGAGGCGACGATTAACAAGATTTCATTTCTATTCAAGAATGCCTGCGATTGTTGCGGCGCCGCAAACCGTGAAATTCGTCCATTATAAGTGCGACGCGGTCGCTTGCACGCACGCAGAGCAGAGGTTGCGAATAAATGAAGAGAAAAAAAAACAAACGACGCCGCACAATTCGGTTTTACTTTTCAACGCGATGCAAAGCGTGGAGAGCAATTTACAAAATTACGCGGAAAATTGGATAAACTGGAACTGGAACACTTTCTAGTCGTAAATAATTATGAATATGTTGGCATCGTAAAACATAATTTATGAAATCACATGAAGAAAGTAAAATGGCAATTGTTTCTAATGAAAATGATAGGGAGATTTATCAAAATTGTAAGGCAATCAATGAGAAAACAAACGTTATTAGGGTATCGGATTTAAAGCAATATTTTTCTGGTCTCATGTTTCTGATGTGTAGAACACCGGAATTTCGCTGCCACCACCTCAGGATTGAGGAAAACTCGTACAAGTTTAAATATGTTTATTGTATAATGTTTAACAACTATTTGAAGTGAGAGCTAACTACTATAGCTCGATGATGTTGGCTGGCTCTCTTCGGAGAGTCGTTGTGGGCTCCTAGCAAGAATGACAATTGAATATATATTAGTTACCTGACCTAACTGGTCTAATATATTGGTAATTCAAGGGCGATAATGTGTTGTGGCGAAAGTCTTATAATAAGGTTGTTTCCGTAATGCCCGTCCGCTAATGGTTAGAAATATGCGATGTCTCCTTCATGGGTGTATCATAGCAACGTCAACCGATTATGTATATACACAACATTTCGTATGAAAATCATATAATCGTTCTTGTGTATTAACCCTCTATAAGTAAACGACACGATTAATTGTGTCCCTATATCGATTTCCATCCGCAAAAGAATCTAAATTTTTCTAAAAATTCTAATTTTGATTTTTTGTTTGCGTCAATAATCGATGGTGTAGCACAAAAGGGCCAATCTGATTTTTTAACTGAAGTATGATAAAAAACAAAGTAAAAAATCGTTTTATTTATTCTTTCAAAGAAAAATTCGTTTTATTTATTAATTAAATATATTTTAAGTTTTTTTTTTAATTAAAAATTTATCTGTATGTTTGTTTGTAAAAAAAATGGGAATAAACTTATTATTATTATTATTAATAATATAATTATAATGTATTATATATATACACATACATTCTGAATCTGTAAGTGATTGTGAATTTTCTATTGATATTGGAAAATTTTAAGTTTATTTTGTATATATATTATTATAGATTGTATATAGATATATTATTAAGATATAAATAAATTATTTAATTTATACATAGTAATTAAATATAGTTTTTTTAAATTAAAAATGTAAATGTATGTTTGTAAAAAAATGGGAATAAACTTATTATTATTATTATTATTATTAATATAATTCGATTGTCTTGTTATGTCGGTGAGTCGCTGTACAATGAGTTTTGTAGAAAGAATGATGAATTATTATGAGAATTAGCTACGAGTACAGTATGGAAGACCAAGTGGGGGTCAAAGTATTCACGGGAAAATCAGAGACCCGCTGGGTGGATGACATTAGAAAATAAGACAGCCAGATGGTGGTACCAACAGACACAAGAGACAAAAAAGAGTGGAAAAACATAGGGGAGGACTATGTCCATGAGTGGACTGTTAGAGGCTGCTCAAAGAAGAAAAATGTAACCTATCTGGAGTAGATAGGCGTACTTTTATTTAAGACTTATCTATTCACGGATTAATGTAAGATCGATCTCTTAGGTTCTTTGGCCCCTTATTGGACATAGAGCCTCTACAATAACTCGCCACCGGACACGGTTTTCGCATTAAAGTGTAATATTGATAACTAACCTTACAATTGTTTACTCCTTTCCGCTGTCGTTCTTCAGCACATAGTTATTATAATGGAACCACTCACAAAACTTAATCACGCACTACATTTGATTGTAATAATTATAGCTAACACCGGTGATTGATGTATTGATACATCTATCGATGCTAATATATATTTCTACTGCAACGCTCGCGAACGCACTCACTCACATCACAAACACCACTGAGTCATGGGCCTTGTAGCCGCTGTCAAGTCTAAAAATATATTATCAACTAACCTTACAGAGTTTTTAATAAAATTATTAATGCTTCAGGTGATCATTTTATACTAGTCAAATTTAAAACTTGATTTCAGAACAATCGTGTTGCTACTAAATTTGTGAATAATTAGCATACATAATTCAATTCAGCAGAAGGAGACAACAGAACAGTTACAGAATTGTCACAAAAACAACTACTATAATTTATAATACACGCCGATGTAGTGCAGTAGTTAGCAGCCCCGCTTTATGTACGGGCAACCTGTGTTCGAATCCCGGCGCGAGTAGTCGGTACCATAAGTCGTTGGGATACCAATAATGATACTTTAGAAAACACGATTTTCTGTAGTAGTAAATCCTACCCTCACACACTCACACACACACACACACACACACACACACACACACACACACACACACACACACACACACACACACACACACACACACATGCACACACATGCACACACATGCACACACATGCACTAACCGAAGACAGAAGGACCCGAAGGTCAATAGCCAGTTACAGAATTATAACAAATACAGTAACTACTACTACTACTATAATCCAATCAGCCAGTTTAGAAACTGTATCAAATACAGTAGCTACTGTTAGAGGCTGCTCAAAAAATAAAACATTTAACCTTCCTGGACTAGATTGGCGTACTTTTATTTAAGAGCTTGTCTTTTCATGACTTAATGTAATGCTGAGCTCTTAGGTCCTTATGGGGCATAGAGCCTCTACAATAACTCGCCACCAACTCGGACAACTATCATTCAAGGGAAAATACCAGAAATTGATCACCATAAAAAGAGCCTTACAAATAATTACAGGGAAGTTGTTTAATTGAAAGAATACTGTTTCTCGAAAAAAAAATCACTCGAAATCCCGTGTATACAGTATTTCACGCTAGCGAGAATAGTGGATGAAGTGCCGCAGTGCAAATGATCTGAAAGCAGCATATCACGACTCAGTTACTAGTGTACAGCTTGTGGAGTTTATCAAATGGTTAGGGATGGAAGATAAAAAGCGGTGGAATGGGTTAGAAGGATCTATAAAATAAAGAGTCAATCGTGGGCAAGAAGAAGTCTCGCTCGGAGAAATTGTGAATGTGAATGCCCGCTAAGTCCCATTCTGGTTAATCTGTCCACAAGTGAGTTGGAGGAGGTGTTAAGTAGACGACACGCAGGGGAGAGGGGTTGTGATAGAAAGAACAAAGGTGTGGATGTTGCACATGCGTATGGTGTAGTAGTTGTAGCGAAGAGAGTGGAAGAGCTGTTGCAAGGAGTATGAAGGTACTTGGATAAAACGTGGTTGACTACTTGTGAATGTCGTAAAAGCTGAATGGAATAAGTAGGATGGGTAGAGCGGAAGAGTTAAAATGGAAGGGAAAACGACAGAGGATAGTTGGCTGGAGGGTAGCATAGCTACAGACACTTAAGCCTCAAAATGGGCCCATTGTGAAAAAAAGACTGAGACAGTGAATTGAATTAAGTACTCTGGTTTTTAGCTTGACTGCAGATGTGTATTTAGAAAGCATTCAGAGTGGGTACTAGCAAATGCGAGAATGGCTTAGCGGATAGCGAAGAGAAAATTGGACAATTGATGGGATGGTAAACTTGTAATAGCGTGTAATATCTGAGATGCATGTGTGTAACCAATATTGATGTATAGAGTAGAAGTATGGTAATTGCGAGAGAGGGATGTAATAGAAAGGAAATATAGCTGGTTTTTCTGGAAACCCTGCTAGAACTCGAAAGATCAACGCTTATGGCGGTGCTTCCACAGGAAACGAATCGGATGACTATGTGATGGAAGTCATGTGGAAGGGTAGCGAAGTTCGAGGAAAGATTGTAGGAGTTGGGGGAAGAGTGACTGGTGCGAGAGGTGTGGATGAGTTATAGAAGTAGGGCGGAGAAATTATAGAAGAAGGTTGTATGATAGAGTAGGTATGTCTGAAGTGTGGGTGGATGAAACTCAAAGGAATGGAGGTCAGGGAAAGAATAAGGAATGTGCGGTGGCAGGACAGGCAGGTGAGAATAAATGAAAGCTATTTTTTTTCTACGGTGAATACAGCCCCCGCCTCTAGGCTGTGTGCACTGCGGCCCTTCACGGACCTATTGCCCCTCATACAACATCCATGATATGCTAGCCGGTTCAACTCTTTGTAGAAAATTTTCCCGACTAGCGGTCGATTCGAACCACCTCCGTTCCGCACGCAATGTCTTCAGACCGTCGCCTTAGACCACTGCGCCATGGACCGCCTCATGAAAGTTCATACAACCCTGGTTATTTGGAGTTGCAAGTGCGGGGGAAACCCACGAATGGGTGAAGTAGAGAGGACACAGTGTGCATGGCAAGAGCAAGGTGGGATGCAGAAGAAAGAGAAGGAAAGTGATGATGGGTTTAGGATACACCGTATATGTGCTGTGTAATAGGTGATGCGACACATGGTTTTACCTAGGCAACGAAATTGAAAGCAGAGTGGATGGGTGCTCTCGGCCACCCTTGCTAGCATCGGCCTCTTTATTTGCCCGGATCCTCGCCGGTTAGACATGATCGCTGCCAGAGCCGCAGTGCATTTGGCTGCTCTCGCCCGTGCAGAAAAGTTAATGAATGGTTAAAAGAGAGAGGATGGAAAAGGCATCGAAATCTTCAAAAGGTTATGACAGAAGCTGAGCAATCCTAGCCATGCAGCATTTTAGGAGCGCAATTAATTGGTGTCACTCCGCTCCCGCTAGCCATCCCGTGTATTTTCTTATGAAGAGTGTTTCATTGTTTTTAGTAAGCCCACAAAAAGCGAGATTAGAAATTTAATTAGAAAAATATTAGGTGCGTAGAATTAAGAAAATTATAAATGAGGGTAAATACTATTTAATTGCAAAAATAATAATAAATATATTATATTAAATATATAAAATAATAAAGGATAAATAAAACGATTTTTTACTTTGTTTTTTATCACACTTCAGTTACACTTTGCAACTAGTTTCGGCTAAGCCCTAGCCATTTTCGAGCTCCTCCGATGATGTTATATATAACTAAATGTGATAAAAAAAACAAAGTAAAAATATTGGATTGTTAGGGAGGAAGTCATCGGTGGAGCTCGAAAATGGCTAGAGCTTAGCCGAAACTAGTTGCAAAGTGTAACTGAAGTGTGATAAAAAAACAAAGTAAAAAATCGTTTTATTTATCCTTTAAAATGAATTATCACAAAGTAGACGCCTTAACAATCGAATATAAAATAATATATTAAATTTGCAGGAAAGCACCTATATAAGTGACAGACATTTGTGCATCAACCTGTAATGAAATATCTTGAATGCCATATTATATAATTAATGGTAACAATCCGTATTCAGAAAAAGTTGAATAACTCAAATTTTGTACCTATATTCCAAAATCTTCAACCGTTTTTGAATTATAGCCCTACGAAGTCAAAATATGTGTAATCGCAAGTATTGAAATATTTTCTATGCCATTTTCTATGATTTTTCGAATGAAAATAGAGTATCGTGATTACAATCCGTATTCACAAAATACTAAAGAACTCAAATTTTCAAACTACATTTCAACATCTTCAACTGTTATTGAATTATAGCGCCACAAAGTCAAAATATGTGTAATCAAAACTTTGTATGACGTTTTATATATTTTTTTTCGAATGAAAATATGAGAATAATAATAATAATTAATATTTAGAACATGCTAAAGCTGTTGAACTTAAATTTTAAAACTACATGTCAATATTTTCGACTATTTTTGAATTATTACGCTACAAAATCAAAATATATGTATTCGAAAAAAATGAAACCTTTTAGATATATATCATATAAATAACTGTTTCAGCGTTGGTATGCCCCACACTGCGTGAACACTAGTGTAATACTACCTTATGTCAAATGTCATTTTTGAAAATTTTGAATTTCACGCCATTGTACGATAATGTACAATCATTTTCGTCTAGATCGTACGATACTTAAGGCCCAATTCACACATAAGCGGCGTCGGGCGCAGGCGCGGTGTAGACAAGGCGCAGGCGCGACGTCGCACAGGCGATTGTGATGTTTATATGTAGTGAAGGGGTGGACATTGCACCTTATGTTTACATAAAGACGGCGTGGAAGGGTTTCGCGTCTTAGGCGAAGAGGCCAAGACGCGATGCCGGCGCGGCGACAGGCACGAGGCAAATGCCCGCGCTTCGTGACCTAAGTAGGCATTGCACCACATGTTTATATAGAGGGGGCTTGAAGCGTCGTGCCTCTCGCAGCGCCGGCACCGCGTCTTCGCCTAAGGGCCAATTCACACATAAGCGGCGTCAGGCGCAGGCGCGGTGTATACGAGGCGCAGGCGCAACGTTGCACAGACGATTGTGATGTCCATATGCAGTGAAGGGGTGGACATTGCACCTTATGTTTACATAGAGGCGGCGTGGAAGAGTTTCGCCTCTTCGCCTATCGTATCTTAGACGAAGAGGTGAAGACACGGTGCCGGCGCGGCTAGTGGCACGAGGCAAATGCGCGCGCCTCGTCACCTAAGTGGGTATTGCACTACATGTTTATATAGAGGGGGCTTAAAGCGTCGTGCCTCTCGCAGCGCCGGCACCGCGTCTTCGCCTCTTCGCCTTAGACACGGTAGGCGAAAGGCGTAAGTCTTCCACGCCGCCTCTATGTAAACATAAGGTACAATGTCCACCCCTTCACTGCATATGGACATCAAAATCGCCTGTGCCACGTCGCGCCTGCGCCTCGTCTACGCCGTGCCTGCGCCCGACGCCGCTTATGTGTGAATTGGGCCTAAGACACGGTAGGCGAAGAAGAGAAAGGCATAACTCTTGCACGCCGCCTCTATGTAAACATAAGGCCCAATTCACACATAAGCGGCGTCGGGCGCAGGCGCGACGTTGCACAGGCGATTGTGATGACCATATGCAGTGAAGGGGTGGACATTGCACCTTATGTTTACGTAGAGGCGGCGTGGAAGAGTTATGCCTTTCGCCTCTTCGCCTACCTTGTCTTAGGCGAAGAGGCAAGAAGGCGGTACCGGCGCTGCGAGAGACACGACATTTCAAGCCCCCTCTATATAAACATGTGGTAAAATGCCAACTTAGGTGACGAGGGGCGGACATTTGCCTCGTGTTTCTCGCCGCGCCGGCACCGCGTCTTCGCCGAAGACACGGTAGACGAAGAGGCGAAAGGCATAAATCTTCCACGCCGCCTCTACGTAAACATAAGGTGCAATGTCCACCCCTTCAGTGCATATGGACATCACAATCGCCTGTGCAACATCGCGACTGTGTCACGCCTGCGCCCGACGCCGCTTATGTGTGAATTGGGCCTAAGGTGCAATGTCCGCCGTTTCAATGCATATGGACATCACAATCGCCTGTGCGACGTCGCGCCTGCGCCTCGCCTACACCGCGCCTACCATGAGGGCCGTATTCTACAGCGCTGGCCTTTGCAAATTGATAGTGGGTTATGGGCCATTCATAATAAGCGCGGTTGTGGTAACGTAGCGCTAATAAACATTATGCACGTCTATAAAAGCCCAAATGTTCAGAATTGGGTAGTATTGGTGTGGGATATTTATGGTAGAGGTAATTATCTATGTCCTGTCTTAGTTTTACCGCACTAATATAAACGTCTGAATTTTATGTATGTGTAAAATTGCGCTTACGTTACCACTACCATGCTTATTGTGAATGGCCCTTTAGGAATATGTTGGAAAGGATACTGGCTGTAATTGGAAATGGGGCGAAGGGCCTGAATCCTCCTCTGCGGGGGGTTTGGAGAGATTCAGTAGCTAACGCAGGGCAGGTTCGCCAAGACCTGTAGCAACCTCTCCTTCACCAGGACCGTGGAGGAGTGCTGCCCGCTACCCAAATGCCTTGCAATAAACTTCGATAAAACTAAGTTATTGTTTTACGGAAAACACCATCACGTGTTGTAGTTAAGATTGTGGAAACATGCGATAATTTTCCGGTCAAAAAAAATTACACCAGAAGGAAGGTATTGTTGTCGCGAATCATTTAGAAATAAATTTCAATTTTCGTTACGTTTTATGACTAATTTTGTCGAAATAAACCCGATTATTGTGTTGCCTGTGTGTATGAATGTATGTATGTATGTATGTATGTATGTATGTATGTATGTATGTATGTATGTATGTATGTATGTATGTATATGTATGTATATGTATGTATATGTATGTATATGTATGTATATGTATGTATATGTATGTATATGTATGTATGTATGTATGTATGTATGTATGTATGTATGTATGTATGACTGTCTGTCTGTGAACAAAATTCTGGGAATACGGCACAACAGTGCTACGTAATAGTAAAAGATGGCTACTTACAATTTTGTAGGTTACTGAACTGCGCCGATAGAAATATATTTTCACATATATTGTTGTAATTAAATCTTAAATTAATAAATGAAATTAATTGAATTATAGAAAATAATGAAGAACAGTGTAGTGCAGAGTTCAAGTCATTTGAAATAGTGAATGGGCATAGTTTGATTGGTAGGGACCGCCCGCCCACCCCACCTTCGCTAACAAAGTTTTTATCAATGGATACAGGCGTTTTATATTGTTTTAACTATTCCAAGAAGAGTGTTATCCTATGGAAAAACTATGCGAGCAAAGGTGGGGTGGGCGGGTGGTCCCTACCAATCAAACTATGCCCGTCCACTAGTTCAAATGACTTGAACTATGTACTACATTGTTTCTCACATTTTTTTTTATATATTAGGCGTGAATTAATAAATGAATTTAATTAACCCATAGAAAGTAATGGATAACAATGTAGTGCAGAGTTCAAGTCATTTGAAATAGTGAATGGGCATAGTTTTATTGGTAGGGACCGCCCGCCCACCCCACCTTCGCTAACAAAGTTTTTTTCAATGGATACAGGCGTTTTATATTGTTTTAACTACTCCAAGAAGAGTGTTATCCTATGGAAAAACTATGCGAGCAAAGGTGGGGTGGGCGGGTGCTCCCTACCAATCAAACTATGCCCGTCCACTAGTTCAAATGACTTGAACTCTGCACTACATTGTTATCCATTACTTTCTATGGGTTAATTAAATTCATTTATTAATTCACGCCTAATATATAAAAAAAAATGTGAGAAACAATGTAGTACATAGTTCAAGTCATTTGAACTAGTGGACGGACATAGTTTGGTTAGTAGGGGCCGCCCGCCCACCCCACCTTCGCTCGCATAGTTTTTTTCAATGGATACAGACGTTTTATATTGTTTAAACTATTTCAAAAAGAGTGATATCCTATGGAAAAACTATGCGAGCAAAGGTGGGGTGGGCGGGCGGCCCCTACCAACCAAACTATGCCCGTCCACTATTTCAAATGACTTGAACTATGTACTACATTCTTTCTCATATTTTTTTATATATTAGGCGTAAATTAATAAATGAATTTAATTAAATCATAGAAAGTAATGGATAACAGTGTAGTACATAGTTCAAGTCATTTGAAATAGTGGACGGACATAGTTTGGTTAGTAGGGGCCGCCCGCCCACCCCACCTTCGCTGGCATAGTTTTTTTCAATGGATACAGACGTTTTATATTGTTTAAACTATTTCAAAAACAATGATATCCTATGGAAAAATTATGCGAGCAAAGGTGGGGTGGACGGGCGGCCCCTACCAACCAAACTATGTCTGTCCACTATTTCAAATGACTTGAACTATGTACTACACTGTTATCCATTACTTTCTATGATTTAATTAAATTCATTTATTAACTTACGCGTAATATATTAAAAATAAAGTGAGAAACAATGTAGTACATAGTTCAAGTCAATTGAAATAGTGGACGGACATAGTTTGGTTGGTAGGGATAAATAAAGAATAATTGTTCAAACAAATACTTGTGATTTTAAAACTAAAAAGTAGTTTAAAATATGATACAATTAACCCCCTAGGAGGAAAGTTAAACGCCATCTGGCTGCACCACATCAATTAGCAATGCACATCCATATGGTAATAACCGTCAACAAGTTCATGCCATCAGGATCACCGGGTAGTGCCCTCTATAGAATAATATTCCAACAGAGTGCTTGAGATATCAACACAAGGCCAATCTTATAAAAATATACAAGTGTGAATCCACCTCTCATGTTGACGGTTATTACCATATGGGTGTGCATTGCTAATTGATGTGGTGCCGCCAGATGGCGGTTAACTTTCCTCCTAGGGGGTTAATTGTATCATATTTTAAACTACTTTTTAGTAGCATTGCTAATTGATGTATATATCAATTCTTATATATAAAACGATATAGGAAACTAGATAATGTCATACGGGCTTTTAATAAGATGAAACCACAAAACATTATCTCGCCTGCTCTAAACAGCCCTGAGGCGTTGAGTGCCTGAAGTCACCTCGTTGTTCGAGTCTAATAAATCATCCTGGTATCAATAAATTAATATTATCAATTTAATCTCAACTCCACGCCCCGCGACACGTGCAAATCTATCTTTTGCTGCAATCAACCGTTAGCGCACTCTCGCCATATCCCATTGTCCGCGATTCTTATTATTGTTATTATCGGACGTCGCGTCGCCCCGAAAAAGTTCCCAGTTCGAGAGGTGCGGTAATAAAACTTGTGGCTGGATACGTATCGGTGTCAGGGAAGCGCGACCGACCGCAGCGAATGGATCGCACAAAATCGATGGCGGGCAAGTAAAAAGTAAGGAGCACACCCGCGAATTGGACCGAAAACCGGAGACAACAATGATTTAATGTTGGACATCCGGTCGGACGACGCGGCACATCGATTAGAGGCGGCACAGTTTGAAATAAACCAACAACAAAACCAAATAGAGTAGTTACAATTGAGTTAATTTGTAATGATTGATTGAAGTAAATAGTTAATTTTGAAGAAGAAGAAAAAAATCAAAAATGAATTTGATTTTCTAATATTATGTATGTAATGCCATTTTAACTCGGAGTTGTAATAAAACGAAATTGACAAAAATGTGCAGCATAGTTAAAAACAATAAAAAACATATATTTAAGCATTAAGGTCATTTTAGACTAGACAATTTCTTAACTCAAAAGTTGTTCAAGAAATGAATTCATATATCCTCCTCCCATACAATTTGCCCTTAACAATAGAACGTGTTATATTTTTCCATTCGATCTACCATCCAATTTAATATTTCAAATAATTTGCTGTATGATGCGAAACAATTTAGATTGTCTCGCATCTTGACTATCTTTTGAGTCAAGAGTTGTTTTGCGTTATAGCTTTATTTAATGCATAAAATTGAGTGTAGGGGAATCCAAAGATGAAGTTTTGTTTAGAACTTTAGTGAGTTATTGCGTATCGTACTTGGCTTATAAGCTGGCGATTCCTCAATAAGGTGGACGTTTTTTATTTTATTACTAAATTTGTCTTATAACTAGAGAAAGGTTTATAATAATTAGATACAAGAATTTTCAATGAAAAATGGGTGATTTAAAGTGTGAAAGCTTGAGTAGTTATTAGTATAGAAAAATTTGTAATAGTTATGGGTAAAATCTCATACAGTAGTTCAAGTCGTAGTGAACTTAATTGTGGTTGGTACCAACCATAAATTAAATCTTTTTTGTAATTAAAAATCATCCTCTGTTGGACGAAGGGAATTTCACCTAGTCAATCTAGTGTTATAAATAATTGTGGTATGGGAATGACCTCCTCGATAGAAATATAAGGCAATAAAATGTCACCAAATCATTAAATCACTACAATCTTCACAGCACGTAGCTATAATAAATAAAATCCTAGCGGCACTTGATCCAACGTTAATTAACCCTATCTCAAGACATCGCTAATAATATAAGGACGTGAATGCGATACTATACATTGAATTCGCACAGTAAGCGCCATTTATAATCCGCAATTTATTAATTACGATGAACCGTTACGAATACAGCAATAGCACGAACGCCAATTAATCTGCGCCGGCACCTGGAGGGCAGCCTGCACCGTTTCCTCGTCCGTAAATATCCCGGGAAAACGAGGCACAAAGAAGAAAAAATCGTGCACCACTGAGGGGGGCCCTACTTGCTCAGACACGCGGCCGCCGTCCGCCCGAACGGAAAACTGCAGCGACGACGCCAGTTACTTTCTTCGTAATGAACCAATTGTGTAATCAAAAACGAATTAAAATATCAACAATGAGGAGAAATGATAAACAAAGCGCGCACGCGATCGCGCCTAAATAATAAAGATTCGGAGAGAAAGCCTTTCATTAGACGCAGGCAAAAAAAATAACAGAAGACGCGGTGTGGATTAGAAAGAGAGCTGCGGCGGGATGGTGGGGTTGTACTACATTAAGACCATACTTGGCATAAATTTGTAATCACCCGTTTAAATCCTTCAGTTGCTTCGAGATTATTCCAGTGTGAAGATGAGAGTAATATTACTGTGCGCGCTGATTATCGGCGTGTCGGCTGCGTACACAACACGCTCATACGATTTAGAGGTGCCCGGTTCGAAACCCATTAGGATTATCGAGGCGGACCCTATTTGGGATGAATTTAGAGGGGCCCGACTGGAACATCGCACATTAAAACCTGAAACGGCTGTAGTGAAAACACCCGATAAAATTACTGATCGCGAGGATAGTGAATACGAGGAAACACCTGAGGATTTAAAAGATTTTCTAGACAACTACGCTGAGAAACATAAACGACGCCCCGGGGATCGTGATGAAGATGATGAGTTATTTTTAAAAGACACGAGTGATGAAAATAAACCTGAGAAATCAAAAGCGTGGAATTCAATTAACTATGATAGACATAATCATCCATACGATGACCAAAAAGGTTGGGTTAGTATGGAGGCTGTACCATGGTCTATGAGTAAAATATCGAAATGGCATAATAAACAAAATAATATAAAACCATATCAGGATAACGATAGATACTATAACAGACCCAGTCAGGAAACTGAGTATTCTGATTATGCTCCAAGCTATTCAAAACCGCAACGACCCAAACCGCAATACCCCAAACCTAGCTATTCAAATGAAAATGATGATGAGGATGATTATTATAATAATAACAAACGTCCACAATTTGATCGCCCTATGGCTACATACGGTCAAACTGTTCATATAAGACCCGTACCTGATTACGACAACCAAAAACCCTCCTGGAACAAGCGGCCACAAAACGTTGATAACTGCAATCAAAACCACCATCATCAACAACAACCTCACTACCACCACCAACATCAAGGCGATATAATCACCGATGGACGCCCAGCAGATTTTCCCGACCACAATCACGACCCTTACGGAAACCGACGTCGCGGCACCAGCGCGGACTTAATGCCAGCCACACACCCATTCAAAGGCGACGGTGAGTGGGTGCTAATGTCCACCACAAAAGGCTACAAACGTAAAAACCGACAGAGAAGCCTACAAATGACGCCAAGCGCCGAAAACTCAATTGACGCCCATAGAACCGTACGACTAACCGTGTTGCCACCACTAAACGACGGAAGAGTTAACATGACTACATCCCACGGAGGCCTCTTACAAGTGGAATCAACATTTCAGACCGTCGAGGAGGCGCATCGAGATTACACCAAAAAACAAAAACTAAAAACACGCAATACCCATCGCAAACCCGCCAATCTTAAACTACGAGCACCATCTACAACACCCACGCCTGCACATTACCCACACCGCTACCAAGTAACCAACACTAAAGACGGAGGGTCTGATACTGCTTCAGTGCTAGCTGCTGTTGGAGCTGGCATGATACCGGCTAGTATGGCGCTCTTCGTGCCGATGGCGATGAACGGCAGGAAACGTAGGGAGTTGTTTGGTGTTACCAGCAACCCGTACGCCGAGCAAGTTGAAATGCAGCTACCGAGTAGCTATAGAATTTGAGATTGGCGGCTGCTTGTTTTCTTTCGCGTGTTTTTATTGCTTCCCAATAAATTGTGATAATAATATATTTATGTATTTAAATAATTTTATGTAATATGTTTTTTTTTCTTGTTCATGATTAATAAAGTTTATTTATATGATACTCGTTTGTTTAATGCTCACCAAACAAATTAGAAAAGTAGACTCGAGACAATCGTATAAAACATATATAAGTGTGAATCCACCTCTTAGCAATCTACATATCTAGATTTCGATCTTATTAGATCTCATCAGTGTAGCTCAGCAAGTGAGGATGAATTCACACAATATCTCGAGTGGTTATGTACAAAAATAATACAACTACAGCATCATCAAGAAACTGTACTGGAACCAAACAGCTCAGATCAAGGTTGGAGACCTAGTCATGGAGGATATTAAAGTTAAAAAAGGAGTGAGACAAGGATGCATTTTGTCACCAACCTGTACCCCGAAGAAATATTCCAAAATGCCATGGATGAAGTCGACATAGGAATCAAGATCAACGGCAAACGACTCAACAATATTCGGTATGCATACTATGCTTCAGAAGACAGTTTAGAAGACCACCAGTTTCTCATCGACAGAATAAACCAAGAAAGCAAATAGTTTGGACTCGGTATGAATGTTCTAAAAACAAAGACAATGGTTATCAGCAAGCATAGGGTTAATAATGCTGTAAACACCTTAGGTGGAAGCCAGATTGAGCAGGTGTCGCGCTTCAAGTACTTTGGCTGCTGGTTAAATGATAAATGGATCCCGGTTAATGAGATCAAAATCAGAATAGAAATTGCGAGAGGAAAATTTCAGAAGATCAGCAAACTATTGTGCAATGGAGTGGGTAAAGGAGGTGAAAAGGAAAATGGTCACGATAGAAAAGAGAGAGGAGGAGAGACAAAGAAATGAGAGGAAAAACAATGTAGTGGTGTCGGGGATAGGAAAGAAAGGGGTGGAGGGAGTTATACAGAAGCTGGATGTTAGTGTGCAGGTGCGGAGAGAGGTGGAGCTGGGGAGAAAGGGGGACCGAATGCTGCTGGCCAGTTGGGACGAGAAAATGCAGATAATGAGGTCTAAACACCAATTGAAGGGGACAAACATATATATATATATATATATATATATATATATATATATATATATATATATAGACGATGATTTAACCATAGCGGAGAGGGACGTTCAGAAGAAAATAAGGGAGAGGGCCAAGGAGGAAAGAGCGAAAGGTGTAGAAGTGAGAGTGGGCTACCGAAAAATGAATGTGACAGGCGAGTGGTGGATCTGGCAGGGCGATGGTCTGGCAAAAAAGTGCTGACGACGAGCCAGGAGTATGGGGTGGATGGAAGAGGTGACGAGGGCAACTGCAGGGTGGGCTTCTGGAACACTGCGGGTCTAAAGATAAAGTGCTGGGAGGAGTGTGGGTAAAAGAACTAGAGGATTGGTTGGGCTCAAAGGACATAGTGGGGCTAGTAGAGACGTGGCTGACAGAAGAGGAGTAGGGGCAGGTAGAGTGCTGTATGCCGACAGGATGGGACTGGATGACTCAGGGAGCGAAGAAGGAAGCTAAGATGGGTAGAGCCAAAAGAGGAATCCTATTGGGGGTGAGGAAGATAGTGGGAAAATGGAACAGAGAAACGCTAAGAGAAGCTACAGGACTCGTAATAGGGAAGGTGGAAATGCATAGAAGTGCGGTGTGGGTGGGAGCAGTGTACTGTAACAAAAACCGGGTGGAATTAATGGAGGTACTAGACGAACTGGATACGGCAGCAAATATGTGGATCATCGGGGGCGACTGGAATGTGAGGGTGGGGGAGCTGGAAGGAGGGATCGGAGAAGACGGTGACTGGAGAAAAAGGTGCTCCCAGGATAAAGTGACTAACCAGGAGGGTAGAGAATGGATGCAATGGGTGAGAAAGTCAGGATGCGATGTGCTCAACGGTTGCTGTGAAGGAGACTGGGAAGGGAAAAAAACGTTCTGCGGACAAGGAGGAGGCTCGGTTTTGGACTACGTGGTGGTCAAAGGGATCGAAAGGGAAGAGTTGGTGTGCTTCAAGGTGGAAAACGTAGGAGGGTCGGATCATGTACCGGTGGAAGTGGTCGTTAGGGTGAGGAACGTTGGGAAGGGAGAACAGAGGAAGGGGCAGCAGAGGTTTGGATGGAGCGAGCCGGATTTGGATGCATATGAGAAAAAGCTAAAACGCGTCTAGTGGGAGGATGTGCATTCGATGCTCCAGTTGGAGAGAGTGATGGTGGCTGCATTGGAGAAGAAGAAGAGTGGGGGGCAGAGGGAGAGTTGGTTTGACGAGGAATGTAGGGTGAAGAAGTCGAGCTGGCGAAGAGCAATGGCGAAGTGGAGAAATGGGAGAGGTGAAGTGGATAGGGCCAATCAGGCGAAGAGGGAGTTCGAGAGAACCTGCGAGAGAAAGAAGGTAGAGGAGTTGCAGAAGGTAGAAACGAGGTTGAGGGAGTGTGTGACAGAGAAAGGGTTGTGGAAAATTCTGAGGGGAAGCGTAAAAAAGGGCAACGTTAGCATAGAGCTGGCAGAGTGGGAGAAGAGCTGTAGAGAGATGGCAGGGTCAGAGGTGGATTTAGGGAGTCCGAGACCGGTGGTAGGAAGGGAGGCGTTTTCGCGGGAAGAGGTCGACGTGGCCATAGGGCAGCTGAAACTGGGAAAGGCGGCGGGGGAAGATGGGCTGAAGGCAGAGGCCTTCAAAAGATTAACAGAGGAAGGAAAAGATAAGTTACTGGAGGATTTGAATAGAGTCTGGAGTGGTGAGGAAGAACTGCCGGAAGAGTGGCGTGTGGGGGTGGTGGTCCCGGTACACAAAGGGGGAGCAGCATCGGTCGTAAATAATTATAGGGGTATTACCGTTATGAATGCGGGATACAAAGCGATGATGACAATTGTGAAAAATGGACTAGCGAGGGAAGTGGATAGAAAAGGGCTACTGCCGGAATGCCAGGGGGGTTTCAGAAAGGGAAGAGGGACGAGGGAGCAGATTTTCACGTTTGCGAGAATGGTGGAGGAAGCGTTGGAGTGCAAAAAGAGTGTATGCGGTGTTTGTGGATTTGAAAGCGGCGTATGACTCAGTTCCTAGGTGGAATGTATGGATAGATTGGGTATGGAAGTGGAAGGAGTGGAGTGGGTGAGAAGTATATATAAAGAGACGTGGGCAAAATCGAGAGTGAATGGAGAAGTGTCTGAGAAGTTTAGGGTGAATGTGGGTGTAAGGCAAGGGTGCCCGCTAAGCCCCCTCCTGTTCAATCTATACACAAGCGAGTTGGAGGCGGTGCTGAGGAGAGGACAGGCTGGAGGGGTCGTGGTGGAGAGAACCAAGGTGTGGATGCTGGCATATGCGGATGACATAGTATTAGTAGCCAAAAGAGTGGAAGAGATGCAAGAAATGTTGGAAAGAATGGGAAGGTACATGGATAGGAGAGGGCTAGTAGTGAATGTGGAGAAGACTAAATGGATGATGTTTAGGAATAGGGGTAGAAGGGGTAGAGTGGAAGAGCTGAAATGGAAGGGAAGGATGATTGAGAGAGTGAATGTCTTTAAATATTTGGGTTTCTGGTTTGACAGTGGAGAAGGATTTAGGGTGCATGTGGAAAGTATGCAAGCGAAAGCGAGAATGGCTTGGGGAATAGCGAGAAGGAAATGGGAGAGGTTGTGGGGCGGTAACCTCGTAATGGCGTGCAAGATCTGGGATGCGTGTGTAAAACCTATTCTGTTGTATGGAGTGGAAGTGTGGGGATTGCGTGAGTGGGATGTGATAGAGAGAGAGCAAGATGTGCTCCTGAAGAGTCTGCTGGGTCTCGAAAGGTCGACACCGAGAGCAGTGCTGTTTCAGGAGACGAATCGTAAGAGATGTGGTGGGAGTCGTGTGTAAGGGTTGTGAAGTTTGAAGAAAGATTGCAGGAATTGGGTGAGGAAAGACTGGTGCGGGAGGTATGGATGAGGTGTAAGAGTAGGACGGAGAGTGGTTGGAGAAAGGATAGAGCAAGGATGTATGAAAGAGTGGGTATGTCTGAGGTGTGGGTAGAGGAGAAGCTGAGAGAAATGGGAAGCCTAGGAACTGAGGTAAGACAGAGATTGAGAGATATTGAGTGGCAAGAACGGCAGACTAGAATGAATGAGAGCTCTTACAACCCTGGCTACGTAGAGTGGCAAGTGAGTGGGAGACTCCCGAGTTACTTAGCCAGGGGTGAGTGGAGCAGGGAGGACAAGGTATGCATGGCAAGAGCGAGGTGTGGGTCAGACGAGAGAGGGAGGAAAGTGTGGATGGGTTTAGGGTACACCGCGTCTGCGCTGTGTAGTAAGGGAAGCCACACGTGGTGGCACCTTAGCGAAGAATGTGAGGGTGTGAAAGCAGAGTGGGTGGGAGACTGCAGAAAGCTGAATGAATGGTTATGCGATGATGGGGAAGGCGTGAAAATCTGCAGGAGGCTGACGTGGGAGAGGAAAGTGGCAAGGGCAAAGGGAGCGGCGATAGATGGGGGTAATTAGTAATTTTTGGCGGAGTAGTACTTTTATTTATATTGTATTTTTATTTTTATTTTTGTATATTTTTGTTGAGGTTTGTGATGTGGAGGGGCAGTGAGGAAAATGCCAATAAAGGTCTTTTTTTTGTGAAATCGTAGTCTCAGTTTTGACACACGATGGCGAAAAGTGCTACGTATTGTCAGTGCTACTCTACGGCGTAGAAAGATGGACTCTGATAGACTGAAAATATCTTCGACGAACTAGAGGCGTTCGAGATGTGGATGTACCGCAGAATGTTGAAGATACCATGGGTGGACCGTGTCACCAACGAAGAAGTACTCCGGGTACAAATAAAATTCTAGACAACTATAAAGCATATACCAGTATTCTGTTTTATAGAATTTAAAAAAATATATAAAAATTACAAAATAAAGAATAATAAGGTATAACTTTCATTTAACCTTGCCTTGTTTCGCAACCTTGTCCATTGCCTTCTTCACTGTCGCCGGGTCCCCAATAAACTGCAAACTGCCGCCCTTAATAGGCTCCAGTTTCTCATTTAACGTGTACACAAATGGAATACCAGTTGGTAAGTTTAAACCCATAATTTGTTTATCACTCATTTCTATAAAACAAAATATTACCATAAGTCTTTAAAATATGGAAGAATAGTAATATTAGGAGATATGAATAGACAGATAGAGAAAAGCTAAGAAATGGACGACTAAGGATTGGGGACATGATTCCCCCAGTGCAAAGGATATAGATATAGGAGGAATCAAGAGCTCACGTGGGCAGGATCGCTATCCCTGAAATAGATGTATCCTCTGGTAGGATTGCAGAGGATCATCTACTCGCTACCCTGAGTACCGAGTACTACATTTACTTTATTAACATGTAAAACGATTTTTTACTTTGTTTTTTATCACACTTCAGTTACACTTTGCAACTAGTTTCGGCTAAGCTCTAGCCATTTTCGAGCTCCTCCGATGACGATCATCGGAGGAGCTCGAAAATGGCTAGAGCTTAGCCGAAACTAGTTGCAAAGTGTAACTGAAGTGTGATAAAAAACAAAGTAAAAAATCGTTTTATTTATCCTTTAAAATGAATTATCACAAAGTAGATGCCTTAACAATCCAATATTTATTAACATGTATTTTTATATAACATAGCTTATATGCCCATTAAAGAAAAGGAAAACACTAGCATTCAGAACGTTCTAAATAATTCTGATCATGCTGAAGTTACAGACTAGACCCCCTAGTTTCCAGGGATACCTCGGAATACATATTTCGTGACGTCTAAAACGATCTTACCCCCGTATTCACCTACGTTCCATAAATCTATCAATAGCTATTGAACCCATAAGTATTCGTTGTCATAGCAATAATAAATAAATTATCTAGGGAATGTAGTTACTTTAGATTCTCTCTATTGGAAACACTGAATAATTAAACAAAAGGTGTCACCAAAACTCCAATCGCAAGTGCTATTCAAGGTTTTTGACATTTGTTTTGACATATTCTGTCATAATGACGTTGTCAATTTATGCATTCAATAGCTTATGGGATCTATAAAATTTATGGAATGTTGGTGAATACGGGCATTAAACCCGTATGATATCTAGTTTCTTATACTGAGTGTTATACACACATGTACAAAACGATATTGGCGATTCAAACGTTGACGGTTTTATCAGAATTCGTAGGTAACCAGCTGATCTTTGTTATTGTTTGATCAGCTGATAATGACTATAAATAGTAAAGTTTTGGGTATACAGTCATGTATATACCCAGCTCAGTGGCCGAGTGGTTAGAGGCGTCGTCTCGTACTGAGCATTGGGGAGCCGGAGTTCGAACGAATTTTCGCGAATCACCTTTCACAATTTTCAGAGGTTTTCTGTGAAGTTAAGGTAAATACTGGGTGATTAAAAAAACTCCTCTGAGCTTCTCCCTTGACCGGCGGAAAAGCCTCAAGTTTTTTTTTTAGTCATGTATGATGAAAAATCCAAGGTTATACAAACAGATTCCCTACTAAATGTAGTTCATTTTCTGCCACCAGATAGTGTGTGTGATATTTGGTTGCCATGGGTAACAGACCGTTCTGAAGTTACAGAATAGACCCCCAGGTTTCCCCGGAAATAGGTTGCTTAACAGGTTAAGCGCCATGAACATTTAGCCAAACTTTCCATTTTACCCAAGACTTTTGTTTGCCAAATTGTGATATTTCTGTTTGTCTTAAACCCATTTTATATAATTTTGGCAAACTTGCCTTATCATAAAACGAAGAAAGGGCGGCGGACACCAGTGTCCGCTGTGGCCGTAAAAATCATTCAGCGTTATCGCTTATATATTTTCTAAATCTAAAACCCTGGCGGACACCGGTGTCCGCCTTGGCCGAATTGGCTGGAGACATAGCGGACACCGGTGACCGCCATGGCGCTTAACCTGTTAAAAGCGGATGATTTTGACGTTACCAAATGTTTTACATGTGTAAAAATTAATATAGATTCCCATTTTGTAGAGCTCAAACTAATGTAAAGAATATTATCGCACGTTACATCCTGAGTACAAACAATATACAATATAGTATATGATTTGGTATTAAAAACATTCAAATACTCACTATCCAGATGCTTAACAATCCCCCGAAGACTATTCCCATGCGCTGCAATAATAAGTCTCTTCCCACTTTTAATATCCGGCGAGATAACTTTATCCCAAAACGGCAGCGTGCGTGCAATCGTCAATTTCAGGGATTCAAACATGGGGAACTCCTTCAACGGCGGCCCATCCGCGTACCGCGGGTCCTTCACGATTTTATCGTAGTACGGATGGTTTTTCTCCATTGGCGGTGGCGGCACGTCGAAGCTGCGCCTCCAGATCTTCACCTTGTCCTCGCCATACTTCTTCGCCGTGTCAGCTTTATTCAACCCCGTCAAGCTGCCATAGTGGCGCTCGTTTAAGCGCCACGTGCGTACGATCGGGATGCGCGTATTGCCGGACTCGCGGAGGATCAGCTGAAGCGTGTTCTGGGCTCGGCTTAGCAGCGAGGTATATGCTTTGTCTAGTTTGCAGTTAATGTTCTTCAAAGCTACTCCAGCGGCTTTTGCTTCGTCTTTGCCTGAGAAAACGACTCAAATATATAATATTCAGGAAATTATTTTAACCACCACACGAGTTTCCCAGTTACATTAACATTTTCTACTTTTTTTTAACATTTTAGACAATTTTTAACACATTTTAGACAATTTTTAACACATTTTAGACAATTTTTAACACATTTTTGAGAAAACTCGATATTTTCACATTTTGACATTTTACATTTTGACATTTTGACATATTGACATATTGACATTTTGACATTTTGACATTTTCACATTTTGACATTTTCACTCCACACGACTTATCCAGTTACATTAACATTTTCAACATTTTCTACTTTTTTAACATTTTAGACCATTTTTAACACAGTTTTGAGAAAACTCGAAATTTTCACATTTTGACATTTTACATTTTGACATATTGGCATATTGACATTTTGACATTTTGACATTTTCACTCCACACGACTTACCCAGTTACATTAACATTTTCAACTTTTTCTACTTTGTTAACATTTTAGACAATTTTTAACACAGTTTTGAGAAAACTAGATATTTTCACATTTTGACATTTTCCTATTTTCACTCCACACGACTTTCCCAGTCACATTAACATTTTCAACTTTTTCTACTTTTTTAACAATTTAGACAATTTTTAACAAAGTTTTGAGAAAACTAGATATTTTCACATTTTGATATTTTACATTTTGACATTTTGACATTTTGACATTTTGACATTTTCCCATTTTCACTCCACACAACTTACCCAGTTACATTAACATTTTCAACTTTTTCTACTTTTTTAACATTTTAGACAATTTTTAACACAGTTTTGTGAAACTAGATATTTTCACATTTTGATATTTTACATTTTGACATTTTGACATTTTGACATTTTGACATTTTGACATTTTGACATTTTGACATTTTCCCATTTTCACTCCACACAACTTTCCCAGTTACATTAACATTTTCAACTTTTTCTACTTTTTTAACATTTCTAGACAATTTTTAACACAGTTTTGAGAAAACTAGATATTTTCACATTTTGACATTTTACATTTTGACATATTGACATTTTGGCATTTTGACATTTTGACCTTTTTAACATTTACCCTCCACACGACTTTCCCAGTTACATTAACATTTTCGACTTTTTCTACTTTTTTAACATTTTAGACAATTTTTAACACATTTTTGAGAAAACTAGATATTTTCACATTTTGACATTTTGATATATTGACATATTGACATTTTCACATTTTCACTACCTTCTTCGATGTTAGTGTACCGATGTTGCTCAACTTTTCTCCGCCAATTGCGAACATTGGTCGCGATTCGTTGTCGTTTTCCCGGAATATTGTTCACAGACAGACATACACACAGGCATCGCAAAATGCCTCACGGCAATGCTAGTGCGGGGAAGTGCAGGATTCCGACCCATATAGGATCAACCTATCAGCTAAAACCTCATCTGCAAGGGGATGAGTAGGGGCTGGTAGGTTGATCCTATAGGATGAGGTGAGGTAGGGTTTAGCTGATAGGTTGATCCTAAGTGGGTCGGAACCCAGCACTTCCTCGGGGAGAATGATAGCAAAATTCACCACCTCAAGTCAAACAAAAAATTTGAAATGGCTTATCAGTGCAAACCTGTCGTCTGATTAGGTAGACTAGAAACATAAACGCTCACAGAGAAACAGCTATATGGGCTAAGGGTAAGACCACTAATAAGTAAAAAAAATAACCCTCTAATGCACAACACCGCCTCAAGGCGGACCATACATAATCGTATATAACGATGGTTTTAAATATTTTATAGCTTCTATGCCGAACGTCTCTAACATTTTATCAGAGGGTTAAGGGACATTTTCTATCGTATATCAGAGCTCTTCAATTATATGAGGAACATTTTTTCGCGATTATAAAAAAATCTTAGGCATCAGATGGTTAAGGGACATTTTCTATCGCATATCAGAGCTCTTCAATTATATGACGAACATTTTTTAGCGATAATAAAAAAATCTCAGGCATCAGAGGGTTAAGGGACATTTTCTATAGCATATCAGAGTTCTTCAATTATATGAGGAATATTTTTTCGCGATGATAAAAAAATCTTAGGCATCAGAGAGTTAAGCGACATTTTCTATCGCATATTGGGCGGGATTTCATTTGTAAAATAGAAAAAAATCGTAAAAACTTGTTGTTTTTAAATGGATTGTGGCATCACAAGGCTAATAAATGACAATCTAAGAAACCTACCCTTATTACTCAATTGCGCGTCGAACCAGCCACAAAATAGATTTTTTTGGTTCCATTCCGACTCCCCATGCCGGACCATAATTACTTTAAATAATTTCGGGCTACCAACCATTTTAATTGTTTTTGGCTTGCGGACTCCGATGAATTTATTTGCAATGAGGACTCGTGTACGTAATAATTAAATGCAAGAGGAAAAATAATGATGTAAATAGCACTGACATTTATGTCAATATTATATGACAAACATGGCCAACTGGCCACAAGTTAGGATCGATAACCTTTTTTTACATAATCATACATATACATAAGTATTTTAATCGTGCAGGATTTAAAAAAATAATATTATGTTACATATGATAAAGTAATGGCTTTCAAAGGGAGGTTTCACAATGGGCCCATTTTGAGGCCTAAGTGTCTGTAGCTATGCTACCCTCCAGGCAACTATCCAGAACTATCCAGAATGGCTTTCAAATATTTTTGATTATCATTTATTTAGTCATTATACCAGATGATAGCTATTAAAACACGAAAGAAAACATTCAAAGACTTCAACGAAACAATAAATAACTCCTTAAAAGATCAAACTAAGGAAATGACTGTGAATTTGTCGTTTTTTATAACTCAGTCGATTAATTTAAAACAGTTCGTATAATAAAAACCTTCCTGCAGACTTTATTTTTGGGTGAAAATTTTCAAAAAACGGCTTATTTTGAGCCCAATTAAATATATAATGTAAAATTATATCATACATTTAAATTTTTTAAATCTTTAATTTTTTATCATTTTTTATAACTCAGTCGATTAATTTAAAACAACTCGTATACTAAAAACCTTCCTGCAGACTTTATTTTTGGGTTAAAATTTTCAAAAAATAGCTAATTTTAAGCATAATTAAATATAGAATGTAAAATGATGTCATAAATTTAAATTTCTTAAATCTTTAATTTTTTATAATTTTTTATAACTCCGTTGATTAATTTAAAACAGCTCGTGCAATAAAAACCTTCCTGCAGACTTTATTTTTGGGTGAAAATTTTCAAAAAAGAACTTATTTTGAGCCCAATTAAATATAGAATGTAAAATAATATTATAAATTAAAATTTTATAAAATGTTGATTTTTTATAACTCAGTCGATTAATTTAAAACAGCTCGTGTAATAAAAACCTTCCTGCAGACTTTATTTTTGGGTGAAAATGATCAAAAAAACAGCTTATTAAATATATAATGTTAAATAATGTCTTAAATTTCTTAAATGTTAATTTTTTTAATTTTTTTTATAACTCAGTCGATTAATTTAAAACAGCTCGTACAATAAAAACTTTCCTGCAGACTTTATTTATGGGTGAAATTTTTCGAAAAACGGCTTATCTTGAGCCCATTTAAATGTAGAATGTAAAATAATATCATAAATTTAAATTTCTTAAATCTTTAATTTTTCATTTTTTAAAACTCAGTCGATTAATTTAAAACAGCTGGTAGAGTAAAAATATTCCTGAAGACTTTATTTTTGGGTGAAAATTATCAAAAAATAGCTTATTTTGAGCCTAATTAAATATAGAATGTTAAATAATGTCATAAATTTAAATTTCTTAAATCTTTGATTTTTTATCATTTTTTTTAAACACAGTCGATTAATTTAAAACGGCTCGTAGACTAAAAACCTTCCTACAGACTTTATTTTTGGGTGAAAATTATCAAAAAATAGCTTATTTTGAGCCTAATTAAATATAGAATGTTAAATAATGTCATAAATTTAAATTTCTTAAATCTTTGATTTTTTATCATTTTTTTTAAACACAGTCGATTAATTTAACACGGCTCGTAGACTAAAAACCTTCCTACAGACTTTATTTTTGGGTGAAAATTATCAAAAAATAGCTTATGTTGAGCCTAATTAAATATAGAATGTTAAATAATGTCATAAATTTAAATTTCTTAAATCTTTAATTTTTTATCATTTTTTTAAACACAGTCGATTAATTTAAAACGGCTCGTAGAATAAAAACCTTCCTACAGACTTTATTTTTGGGTGAAAATTATCAAAAAGTGGCTTATATTGAGCCTAATTAAATAGAGAGTGTAAAATAATATCATAAATTTAAATTTCTTAAATCTTTAATTTTTTATAATTTTTTATAACTCAGTCGATTAATTTGAAACAGCTCGCGCAATAAAAACCTTCCTGCAGACTTAATTCTTGGGTTAAAATTTTCAAAAATAGCTTATTTTGAGCATAATTAAATATAGAATGTAAAATAATATCATAAATTTAAATTTCTTAAATCTTCAATTTTTTATCATTTTTTAAAACTCAGTCGATTAATTTAAAACAGCTCGTAGAATAAAAACCTTACTGCAGACTTTATTTTTGGGTGAAAATTATCAAAAAATAGCGCATTTTGAGCCTAATTAAATAGAGAATGTAAAATAATATCATAAATTTATATTTCTTAAATCTTAATTTTTTTATCATATTTTAAAACTCAGTGGATTCATTTAAAAGGGTTCGTAGACCAAAAACTTTCCTGCTAACTTTATTTTTGGGTAAAAATTATCAAAAAATGGTTTATATTGAGCCTAATTAAATAGAGAATGTTAAATAATATCATAAATTTCAATTTCTTAAATCTTTAATTTTTTTATAATTTTTTATAACTCAGTCGATTAATTTAAAACAGCTCGTACAATAAAAACCTTCCTGCAGACTTTATCTTTGGGTGAAAATGATCAAAAAATAGCTTCTTTTGAGCATAATTAAATAGAGAATATAAAATAATATCATAAATTTAAATTTCTTAAATCTTCAATTTTTTATCCTTTTTTAAAACTCAGTCGATTCATTTAAAAGGGTTCGTAGACTAAAAACCTTCCTGCAGACTTTATTTTTAGGTGAAAAAGGTCAAAAAATAGCTCACATTAAGCCTAATTAAATAGAGAATATAAAATAATATCATAAATTTAAATTTCTTGAATCTTTAATTTTTTATCATTTTTTAAATCTCAGTCAATTAATTTAAAACAACTCGTACAATAAAAACTTTCCTGCAGACTTTATTTTTGCGTGAAAATTATAAAAAAAATAGCTTATGTTGAGGCTAATTAAATAGAGAATGTAAAAGAATGTCATAAATTTAAAATTTTTAAATCTTTAAATTTTTTAAAACTCAGTCGATTAATTTAAAAGGGCTCATAGACTAAAAACCTTCCTGTAGACTTTATCTTTGGGTAAAAATTATCAAAAAATAGCTTATTTTGAGATTAATTAAATAGATAATGTAAAATAATATCATAAATTTAAATTTCTTAAATCTTTAATTTTTTATAATTTTTTAAAACTCAGTCGATTAATTTAAAAGGGCTCGTAGACTAAAAACTTTCCTGCAAACTTTATTTTTGAGTGAAAATTATCAAAAAATAGCTTATATTGAGCCTAATTAATTAGAGAATGTAAAATAATATCATAAATTTAAATTTTTTTATCATTTTTTTTAAACTCAATCGATTAATTTAAAACAGCTCGTAGACTTAAAACCTTCATGCAGGCTTTATTTTTAGGTGAAAATTATCAAAAAATAGCTTATTTTGAACCTAATTAAATATGAATAATAATAAATGTTAAATAATGTCATAAATTAAAATTTCTTAAATCCTTAATTTTTTATAATTTTTTATAACTGAGTAGATAAATTTAAAATAGCTCGTGCAATAAAAACCTTCCTGCAGACTTTATTTTTGCGTGAAAATTATGAGAAAATAGCTTATTTTGCGCCTAAATAAATATAGAATGTTAAGTAATATCATAAATGTAAATTTCTTAAATCTTTAATTTTTATCCTTTTTTATAACTCAGTCGATTAATTTAAAATATCTCGTACAATAAAAACTTTCCTGCAGACTTTATTTTTCGGTTAAAATTATCAAAAAGTGGCTTATTTTAAGCCTAGTTAAATGTAGAATGTTAAATAATGTCATAAATTTAAATTTCTCAAATCTTTGATTTTTATCATTTTTATAACTCGGTCGATTCATTTAAAACAGTTCGTGCGATAAAAATATTCCTGCACACTTTATTTTTGGGTGAAAATTATCAAAAAATGTCTTATTTTGAGCCCAATTAAATATAGAATGTAAAATAATATCATACATTTAAATTTATTAAATCTTTTAATTTTTAATCATTTTTTAAAACTCAGTCGATTAATTTAAAACAGCTCGTAGACCAAAAACCTTCATGCAGGCTTTATTTTTAGGTGAAAATTATCACAAAATAGCTTATTTTGAACCTAATTAAATATAGAATGTTAAATAATGTCATAAATTAAAATTTCTTAAATCCTTATTTTTTTATAATTTTTTATAACTCAGTAGATAAATTTAAAATAGCTCGTGCAATAAAAACCTTCCTGCAGACTTTATTTTTTGGTGAAAATTATGAGAAAATTGCTTATTTTGAGCCTAAATAAATATAGAATGTTAAGTAATGTCATAAATGTAAATTTCTTAAATCTTTAATTTTTATCCTTTTTTAAAACTCGAGTCGATTAATTTAAAATATCTCGTACAATAAAAACTTTCCTGCAGACTTTATTTTTCGGTTAAAATTATCAAAAAGTGGCTTATTTTACGCCTAGTTAAATGTAGAATGTTAAATAATGTCATAAATTTAAATTTCTCAAATCTTTGATTTTTTATCATTTTTTATAACTCAGTCGATTCATTTAAAACAGCTCGTGCAATAAAAATATTCCTGCAGACTTTATTTTTGGGTGAAAATTATCAAAAAATGGCTTCTTTTCAGCCCAATTAAATATAGAATGTAAAATAATATCATAAATTTAAATTTATTAAATCTTTGATTTTTAATCATTTTTTAAAACTCAGTCGATTAATTTAAAACAGCTCGTAGACCAAAAACCTTCCTGCATACTTTATTTTTGGGTGAAAATTATCAAAAAACAGCTTATTTTGAGCCGAATTATATAGGGAATGTAAAATAATATCATAAATTTAAATTTCTTAAATATTTGATTTGTAATCATTTTTTATAACTCAGTCGATTAATTTAAAACAGCTCGTGCCTATCATAAGTTTATTTTTTTTAAATAGGGTTTTTTGTGACCTACAGATAGCTCTGCCAGTTCAGAACTGCAATTGCCCGAAAACTGTATCACGCCTGACTAATATCACGTATATAGCCGTGACATTCGATTCCAAATAATTGTTGGAATTGATTCAGACAAAATATTGTTTGTTAGGTAAATATGCCATATGTTGAGTGAACTGTGTAACAAATAACAAACTACTATCAACTATTACTATCAGGACGATAGCCTTATAAGGATATGTTATGCTAGTTCGCTGCAAATACATGTTTAAGTCAGAAATGTTTCTAAAATACCCAGAAGAAGGAGTTTTGACCTACCGAACGCGAGTAACTAGACAGAATAAGGTGTTTGAGTATTTCAAATTGGCCATGACTATACGATGGATAACCCCGCTACGAGCATATCCTTTTTTTGCCGGTGTTTTGATTTCAATTTCCGACTGCACTTCAACATTCATCCCCCCGATACTATGATATAGGCAATTGATAAAATTGGTATAAAGCGTCTGATAGATTTACTATACGATGGATAACCCCGCTACGAGCACATCCTTATTTTGCCGGTGTTTTGATTACAATTTTTCGACTGCACTTCTACATTCATCCCCCAGATACTCTGATGTAGGCAATTGTTAAAATTGGGATAAAGGATTTAATACATTCTGGATTAAAAAAAACCAAAGAATATTTCGCATATCGTAAAAAGTGTCTATACATAAATAAATAAATAAAATACGTGCGCTATGAACAAAATAATACTAAAAACGTAAGTGGCGTTTAAAAAAAGTTTAAGTTAAAAGTTTTCGTCTACCGCGCCCTAAACACACACCAAATAATACGCCCCTGGAAGTTAACTTAAACTTAATTCAAAATCAATCATTGAGACATAGGTTAGAGACATGTGCTTGGTATGTAAATATAAAGGAGCAAATATAAAAGGACCTATCTAGCATATGCCAATTGGTTATAATAGTCATGTAATATATAGTCCGATTAATGGAGGAAGCCATGCACGTTGAGGTGTTTAATGCTAGTATACAGCTTTAACACGCCGCGGTCATTTTTGTAAAAGGGTCACGTTATTTGTAACAAAATAATGTCATCAGACCTACAATACTATAATTTGGTATTGTTTTGTATTCTTCCTATTACTTCTATAGAGAATAGAAAATTATTACCATATGCTGTGATATCACAATTACGGCTGGCCTATATAAACTACAACCAGTCTTAAAAATATCATATTTGTTCATTTCATACCAAGTACCAATCAATAACATATCCCTCAATTCAACACTCACACCTTACGAAACCGGCCTCGATTTCTCAACCTCCCTATAAGTATCATCTATCCTCTCCTGCACCTGCCTGAAATACCTCGACAAACTCTCCGTTTTATTCTGCAACATCTGCAAACCCAACCGCATCTTATAAAAGAACAAATCCTTCAGTAAATCCAAAATAGACTGCGTCTTTTGTATTAAAGGATGAGGTGTTGTAGTAGCCACTAATGTTACCCCCTCAGTAACCGGTGTAGTGTATTTATCACCCACATAAATTTCATTGTCGATTTCATTCGCCTGTTCGGCCTGTCGACGAAAACGCAGCGCACGCGGACCATGCTCCACGACTCGAGCAGCAGCCTCAGCCCCAGGTATGCTTTGTACTATAAAAACATCCTCCTTCCTCTCGATATTTCTAGGACCATGTTCCGGAACAACTGCCGGTGTTACCTCTTGATACTCCTTAGGAACATTCCCCACTACAAACTTTTGATCATCCTCCACACTGTTATCGTAAACATCATTATGATTCTGGTAATTATTTTTGGGGCTACCCACAATCACCTCCGCAGACTTGTAATCGGCATTCGGGTTCAATTGAACGGTTTCCACCGAGCCCTGCATGTAACGTTGATCGACTTGTCTGTAGCGATTGCGGGAGTTTTGTGCACGGGTGTTGTAGTTTGTGGCCGGCATTCCAGCTAGGACTTTAGCGATGGCATCTTCTTCAGCGATACCGCCCGAGTATTCATCTTTGTAGTAGTAGGCGGGTTCCTTGTCCTTGCGGTCGATATCATACGAGCGGCGTAGTGGGGTGAATGGATAGAGGAAGTAGCTTGCTAGGCCGGCGGTCACCATTAAACCTACTAAACCAACACCTACGGTTGGCATGACTTCTCTGCTCAAGTAGTTGTAGATTTGGGTGCCGAATGGTTTTTCTTTGTTTTTGTGGGTGGAGAGTTTGGTGGCTGATTTGGTGGAGTTTGTGTTGTCGGTTTTCGCGTCAGCGGTGGGGCGTTTGCGGCGGTTTTTGTTTTTCTTCTTTTTGGGGTTAGTGGATGTGGTTGCGGGACGTTTCGTTTTTTTGGTCTGTTGGGTGGTGGTTGATAGGTCTAACGCGCCTTCTTTGGCTTCGGGATTTAAATCTGTATTGGGTTCTGTTGTTTTCGTGGCGACCTTGACGAATTCGGTTGTTGTTTTCTTGGTTGTTGCTTCAGTAGCAGATTTTTTAGTTGTAGTAGGAGCAGGTGTTGTAGTTTTTTTGGCTTGGGTTGTAGTGTTTTTTAATAATGACGCTTTTACTTTTGTCAACTTTGTTGTCTTTTCTACAAGTGGAGTTGTTGCGACGGTTGTTTTAAGAGTTGTTGTCGGTTTTTTCGTTGTTGTACTAGTTGAGACCGGTGTGGTTTTGCGTTTAAAAATTGGTTTTATTACCTTATTTGCATCTTCCATTGCGAATGTGTTGGTAACGTTCTTTTTGATGGGTTTATATGTGGTGGAAGCACCTTGGCCGCTTAATAGAATCCAAGTCGATAAACCGCTGTCGGTTGTAGGTTTTTCCGTTTTATGGTAATGTAGTGATTTTGTGGATTCCTCAAGGATTAACGCCTCTTCATCTATAGGCTCTGCAATGCCCGGATGTGAGTCTTCCTGCGGTGCTTCTGTTTTGTTCTTTTTGGGCAGTAGTTTAATTTTTGGCGGCGTTCGTGTATCGAATACCATTTGGGATGTTGCATTGGTATCGATTAGTTGGTCCGTTAATAGCCTGATTGTCTCCTCTCCAATTGGAGATGACCTAGAAATATAAATTAACTTTTATTCAATAATTAATTTTTTTAGTGCGGATAACCCACAGATTTTACACTAAATAATTGTACATTGTACTCTATACTCTGTTCAATTTTATTGTATCAATAAAATTTAACAGAGTATAAAGTAGAAAACTTTTAAATATAGTAACGTGAATCAAAAATATCAATACTAAATCCATATTTTGGACAAAGAATAAACAATCGTCCCGAAGTGGTGACAAGTATCAATACAAAAAATTCTATACCAATAAATATACAAAGAAAATTAATTCACCATGGAACAGATTAAGTTATTTTTATTCATAACATGACTGCTGAAAAAATATTCAGTCTGGACTCATTATTTAGTTAATTTCTGTTTATTCTTGGATCGCGAAATTTTGAATTTGGAAGGAAGGAGATGAATCAAACTACTATGTTTTATTGCTGTTTAGTTTAATTTAGCTGTATATTTCGTATACCGAAAGGTAAAAGGCAAATTGATAATATATAATATAATTGTATACTGATTATTTATATACGGTATCTGTAAACCTATATAATCGCGAACTTTCCTTTGTACCATCAGTCATCGGAAAAACTTGGAAAATGCCTAGCGCTTACGCGAAACTAGTTGTTTTAAACAATAAATTAAGTGATAAAAACATAGTTTGATTCATCTTCTTCATTGAAAATTAATTTCCACATAGTACACGCCACAACTATTAATTTTCTAAAAACGTTTGGCTTTTGTAGTTAGATAAACCCCCAGTGTTTCAAATATTCCCTTATTACTTACCACTATGACAATAGTTAAACGAAATAGGAAAAATTGTTGATACAAATTAATATTAGGAAATAGGAACATTTAAAAAAAATCTTTTAAACATGTTAAAAGTAGTAGTAGTATTACAATATCAGGTAATCAGGAGATTAAAGGTAATACATTTTGTATCAAAATCAACATATTTATTGAACACTGTGCCATCGCGTTAATATGCTTGATGGCAGATGATTAAGAGTGCAACAAACATAAAATAATGAATCAAATAAATTAGTAAATAATAAATTAAAATTGATAAGTTTGGATTACACAATCTAGATTTTAATTTACATACAAGCCTTGTATTTTTGTATAAATTTAAGCCAATGTTTTGATACCACGCAACTCGGTGAACTATTTAATATAACCGCAGTCTTTATCTGAGTAAGGGTTAAAATTCGCGAATCACCTTAAACATTTTTTCAGAAGTTTTCTGTAAATTTAGGGCATTTGCACACGGCGAGTTTTTCACGCGCAGCTAAAGCGCGGCAGACACAACTAAAACGAGCTGTGTACACGATACAGTCAATGTCAATAGGCGGTATGCAGCGCACATATGAGACGCTTTCGTTTATCGTTCGGGAGCTGCTCTGGGCTGATTTTAACTGGCTTAGTACATCCCGTAACAGCTCCAGAACGATAAACGAAAGCGGCTATGCTCTCACACACAATCGCCTGTGCGAGGTCGCGTCTGCACCTCGCCTACACCGCGCCTCCGCCCGACGCCGCTTATATGTGAATTGGGCCTTAGATCGTTTGCAGCGCAATAGATACTCTGCTTAGGAAAACCGGCTTTGCTTCTGCAATTCCAAGAGAAAAATTGGTGCCATTTACTTGTCCTTGTTGGACCACGATACCATATATTGCACATATTCTGTACACAAAAACCTATACGTATTATACCTATATACACTTAAAAATAATCGTTCAATCCTTATCTTCATCATATATACAAGAACCTAACCAAATAATTTATAATTACAACTATATACAGATACCTAATTTAATAATAATAAAAGTAATTCACTAACTACCCCTCAATTACTTTTTCCGACTCTTCCAACCATGCCCGTACTTTTTCTGAAAGTCCTCAATTTGTCTCTGAACAAAATCTAACCTTCTGCCCTCCCTATGTGTATGTATATGGATCCCATGTCCATGACCATGACCATGACCATGCCCATGATTATGTTTATAATCCATTACATTCACCCACGACTTCGTACCGTGATTCCAAAACCATCCATTAGGATGATAAATAGTCTTAGTCGGATATTTATGAACAACCACCTGTTTCTGCGGTTTCTTCGACTTAGTTGCAATATAAAGAGCAGGGATCCACCAAGGAAACAACGCCACTAATGTGGTGAAAAGCGTTTTAAAGAAAACAATAACCGGTATGGCGACCAACACAGGCCAGATAAACCGCAGGAAGCGTGCTAATAAATTCCACAACAACCCGATACCTTTGAAAAGACCTTTTAAATCAGGCAGATTAAACTCTGGCAGCATTGGAAACCCAAACTGGGGTAAGCCTCCACCGGAACCACCCGAGCTGCTCGAGCTAACCGGTGCAGCAGCTGGTTGAGCTAGAGCAGCCGGTTGTGCAGCGGGTACATCGGATAGTGCAGCACTTTGCACGGGAACTACTTCTGATGGAAGGGTATCTAGTGTTGGCACAGGTGCGGATTGTACTTGCCCAACCGGTGCACGATCTGTTATCGAGTTTTGATGGTAGTGCGAGTTGAGCACTATGTTAACATCGGGACAATCAGCTTGTCGTAATTGAGGGTTATATAAGTTTGAAGATAGGTGCAGTGAGGGGCATCTTATTAAATCTTCGGCTGAGTATGTGTCGGGTATTAGGTCTAACTTGATGTGGCCCAGCGGGATATCAAGTGGCGGGCCTTCATCAACATCGTCGAGTAATGGGATGCCGTTTGATGAGGTTTCAACTGCGTTTAGTGGTACAATGTTTTCGCTGAAATCAGGGGTTGGGCGTGGTGCATCTAAGCTGTACTGGGGGGAGTAGGACGTTACTTCAGGCATGGGATCAACACCAGGGATGTGTACGAGTACGAAGTCGTCTTGTTTTAGTTCGTTGGGTTTAGGAGTTGTGCGGCGTTTGGTAATAGTTGTGACTTTTGTATATTTTTTTGTACTACTTGGGGAAGTAGTTTTGCGTTTTAGTTTAGGACGTTGACTGGTGACTGTTTTAATAGCACTACCACTACCGCTACCTACAGTGCCCGTCGCGAAACCTGATGTTACTTTAGTTGTATGTTCGATTGCGTTACTTGTGTTTAAATTGGCATCTTTTTGGCCGCCTAGTTTGAAATAAAATTCGTTATTTTCGGGGTTTCTTTGAGCTTGATTAGCGCGGCCCGCGGGATGCTGTACGTTAACCGTAACGCTAGCTAAATTGCGCAAGGCTTGCATGTAAACTGTACTTTCTAGATCAGGGTTGCGCGTTGTGCTCGCATCGGGGTACCTTGTTGAGGAGTTTTGCGGCAAACTCGATGATGTGCTGATGGCTACTACGGCCAGTGTTAGCAACACTCGCCACGAGAGACTCATTGTGAAAACCTGAAACAAAAAAAGGGTTCATTATAATAAAAAAAAACTACTATCTTTTTAGATTTATTTAATCTAAACTTTCATCTCACCTAACTAATTAAATTTATCTTTAATTAGTTCCCCCTAAACTTTTATTAATCTAAACTTTCATATCAACCCGAAGGAAAGTTGGTACAGGGATAAGCTCAGAGGAGTGAAATCGTTTGTTATTTAAATACACAATAATCACAAACTGTGAAAGGTGATTCGCGAAATTTCGGCCATAACAAGGCTTGGACTTTCGTCCCTCAATGCTTGGTACGAGATGTACTCTAGCCACCAGATTGATGGCCTATGGCACGTCGTTTCTAGAGCCGGTTTTCTTTATTGTTCGGGAACCGCTTCGGGCTGTTCGAAACCAATTAAGACCAGTCTAGAACAGCTCGAGAACGATAAACGAAAGCGGCTTATGTAGCACGCCAAACATGTTATAAGTGCCTTTCGTTTATTACTCTAGGCTGGTACGGGCTTGTTGTTTCTTGTTCTATTTGCCGCTTCCGATGCGCATAATTCTACCACGGCCCTTACAACCCGCGACGCACGGCCACAAGACCTGAGCGATACTGCACGACTCGGGGGCGACTAGCAATGATAAACCATGCTAAACGAAAGCGCCTCAAATTGCATAAAAAAAACTCCCGGATCGTGGCTCGCGAAGAGATTATTTATGTATTTTTTTTTCATATAAAATGGCGTGCAGATCCAATATGGTTACCGACTGCAACACCAGGCCACCGAGTTAGGTGGGTACATTATATGTTGACAAATTGAGGTATTAAGTTATTAAGCCACCGTGTGTAGATGCCCGATTAAAATCACTTTCATTCATCATACATTCTTGGCGAGCCTAAAGTCATCACACAAATTCCATTTCCTTAATGTCTAAAATACAAGCGGATGACGCGTGCTCCTTATAGGAATGCGGATTATAATACAGTTATTTTGTCAGCATATTGTATGACGATATAATTACGAATTAACTCGGATTGGAATAATCAGTTTTGATAGAACTCAAGCGTCATCAGATATCATTCCGTATGTCCTATAACAGGGATGGCGAACCTTTTTAGGCTTGCATGCCAGAAGCTCAAGAAAAAGAATTCTAAACCATTTAACATGCCTAGTATTTTTTGGATAAACAAACAACATTTTATTTAACCCTTAAATGCATACTGTTGAGTATAAATATGTATAAATATATATAAATATATATAAATATATATAAATATATATAAATATATATAAATATATATAAATATATATAAATATATATAAATATATATATAAATATATATAAATATATATAAATATGTATTATATATTATATTATATTCGTTTTGGCGAAAAATATATGAATGCGCTAGTGCGTTAGCTCCGCCCATTTTACAATGGCCGCCGTCCCATGAATGAAAACAATAACGGCCATTGTTAATGAATGAAATAGTAATCGTATGTTTACATGGTGAGTAAACAAAATCATAAGCGCATTTGATGTATACTTGGTGGACTAATTTAATGGGTTTCACAAAACATTAGACGCTAATAATTAATTTGTTAATTATGTTTGTTTGATATATTTGTCGCATACTTTGATCAATTTTATCACTATATACATTTATTTATGATCTTTTTGAAATCTGTAATTTATCCCCAGCAATAAACTGAATTTGAATTTGGTAAAATAATCCAATTGCGACACATCTTATAAAGCCTTAAGGTCGTTTTAGACAAGACAATTTCTTGACTCAAAAGACTCAAGATACGAGACAATCTAAATTGTCTTGTATCATACAGCAAATTATTTGAAATATTGACTTGGATGGTACATCGAATGGAAACATATAACGCGTTCTATTTGTCAAGGACAAATTGTATGACAGGAGGATATATGAATTCATTTCTTCAACAACTTTTGAGCTAAGAAATTGTTTTGTCTAAAACGACCTTTAGGCCCAATTCACACATAAGCGGCGTCTGACGGAGGCGCGTTGTAGGCGAGGAGCAGGCGCGAAGTCACACAGGCGATTTTGATGTCTATATGCAGTGAAGGGGTGGACATTGCACCATATGTTTACATAGAGGCGGTGTGGAAGAGTTGTGCCTCTCGCCTCGCAGCCACCGTGTCTCAGGCGAAGAAGCTAAGACATGGTGCCGGCACTACGAGAGGCACGAGGCAAATGCCCGCGCCTCATCACCTAAGTGGGCATTGCACCATATATTTATATAGAGGGGGCTTGAAAGAGTCGTGCCTCTCGTCGCGCTGGCACCGCGCCTCCGCCTCCTCGCCTCATATGTGTGAATTGGGCCTTATAAGGCACGCACGATGCTTCTATGCCGCCTTCCCAACAATCTCTTCCTAATTTTTTTTAGTAATAGTTTTATTCGTCAAATGGGCACTAAAAACAACGCATTAGTAGGATATTTGTGTATTTTCCTAATAGTTTGAGAGGAAAAGAATACACATTGTCTCTCACACGGACTCAAAGAAGTTGGCAAAATTATTCATTCATCATACGCTATCGGACGACGGAAATTTTAACTAGTACATATCATAATAATTTAATTAGAATATTGTTTTTAAGAAATATAATCTTTTTTAAATTTCGATTTTATTAATGATAAAATAACATTTGCAATTCTCGAGTAAATGATGTGAAAATAGTAAAACTAACCCCCTATGAGGAAAGTTAAACGGCATCTGGCGGCACCACATCAATTAGCAATGCACATCCATATGGTAATAACCGTCATCATGCTCATGCCATCAGGATCACCGGGTAGTGCCCTCTATGGAATAATATTTCAACAGAGAGCTTGAGATATCAGCACAAAGCCAATCTTATACAACATATGAAAGTGTGAACCCCACCTCTTAACTAAGAGGTGGGTTCACACTTATATATGTTTTAAATGATGTGATTTATTGTGTCCATTTTGATAATGATAATGTCATACAAATGATTTGAAAAAATTACACAATGTTTATCACAAAATGGCAATAGAAAAAGGAAAGTGTCAATCCTAGCAATTTGTTCCTTCTATCTCGATTTTAGTGACTGGGTCGATAGAAAAAATTATGCAACATGTTTTGTTTAATGTTTTTACTGATCTTAGTGCAGAAGATATCTGTGCACCAGATGCCCGCAGGAAATTGGAAAATAATAATAATGAAATATGTTCAACTTGGTCGCCGAAAGAAAAAATACTTATAATCAAAATTTTCCAATTTCCTTCGGGCATATGGTACACTGATATGTTCTGCAAGATCAGTATATATATATATATATATATATATATATATATATATATATATATATATACATATATATGGATGTTGACTTGTTCTTTCTCAGGGCTATATATATATATATATATATATATATATATATATATATATATATATATATTATTTATTGTTATAGGAATCAAAATAAATAAATAGTTCACATCTGGCTCAATAAACTCGCGACATGTAGTCAAATGACACAGTTATAGCAACAGTTGGCGGGCATACCAATAAATAACATTCAAGTTAGCCTTCATGGGCTACTGCACCGCAGTTTTTTGTGCGTGCTTACATGACGAGGGTGGAAAAATTAGCGGGTATTTACGAGTATGCTCGACGCTTGGCCGGTTGGCCTAGATCCGGGCACAATAAAAAAAAGGTGGGAGCCGCGGCTGCAGTCGCGTTGAAATCACTGCCATGGTCAGGGAAAGTCAACGAACTTAGCGGTATTCGATTTAATCCCCAATGGACGGGCTCACCATGTAACTGGCATGTTAAGTGCGTGTGTAATTGCACAAGAGACCACGAAAATTACAATAAAAGAAATAGAGTAGAACAATATCTATTGATATCAAAATCAAAACGTTGTTACAAACCGTGTTACTCCAGAATGTAAATTCGAATTTTCCTGCCGTTTTGGATTGAACTATTTTTATGGTTACTAAACACAATTTTGTTACAACATAGCTCTACTACTATTGAGAGCAAACAAATTATTGATAAAAAAATTTTAAAATTCTATACAATATTAATATATATATATATATATATATATATATCCAAAACTAGAAATAACCAGACATCAAATAAAATTCCTTTTAGAAATGTCCTTGAAAGAAAAACATATATCACAAGTCAAGTCATAGCTCTACTACTATTGAGAGCAAACAAATTATTGATAAAAAAAATTTTAAATTCTATACAATATTAATATATATATATATATATATATATATATATATATATATATATATATATATATATATATATATCCAAATCTAAAAATAACCAGACATCAAATAAAATTCCTTTTAGAACTGTCCTTGAAAGAAAAACATATATCACAAGTCTTTTGGGAGTAAACTAATGAATAAAACATGAGCACTCTTGAAACCTGTTAATTAATAAGGAGTTACCAATAAATTATTTGATTCCAACAAAACGGCCACATGCAAATAGAAGACATTGATTATTGCGACAAATTATACAGTAAAACCCTGGTTTCCTCGGAGAGTGGTCGCTTAAAAGCGACCGTTTTTGACGTCATTTATACATCACAAAAATCGTTTTCAAGTATCTGAAAGATAACTCACGATAAATCACTGTAAATCATTGGCTTGTTGAATTACGTTGAGGTATTGCTCGGTATGGGAAACCATGTTCATTTATATACATGTAAACCTATATTTGTGACGTCAAAATGACGTCAAAAGCAGCCGCTTTTCAGTTGCCGCTTCCCACGAAACCAACGCTTAAGATAATATAAATTTATTACACAGTGATGTAGTGTAGTAGTTAGACCTCCGGGCTGGAATCCCGGCCCGGATATTACTATTAGACTGTTTTCGTTTATCACTGTGCGACTAGCAATGCTAAACGAAATCGCCTAAGGTGTACTAGGTAGAATTGTGCGCATCGTGAGCGGCTTGCACGACAAATAGAACCAGGGACAATAGTAGCATGGAGTAGCACTATTGTCCCTGGTTCTATTTGTCGTGCAAACCGCTCACGATGCGCAAAATTCTACCTAGTACACCTTAGGCGATTTCGTTTAGCATTGCTAGTCGCACCCGTGGCGTGCAGTATCGCTCCAAGTTTTGTAGTTGTGCGCCGTTTGTAAGAGCCGTTTTCGTTTAACACTCTGAGAGAGTTCAGAAATGAAATAATTTATTAGTAACTGCTTATTAATTAACACATTTCAAGAGTGTTCTTGTTTTATTCATTAGTTTACACCCAAAAGACTTGTGATATACGTTTTTCTTTCAAGGTTGTAAGGGCCGAGGTAGAATTGTGCGCATCGGAAGCGGAAAATAGAATAAGAGACAATAAGCCCGTACACCGACAAAGAACAAAAGACAAGAATTAGAGACAAGAACAACACAGAAGCAGATGCAGAGAGTATCAAGGAACAAGAACTACTAGAGCCTACACCAAAAGGTAATATATATATTATCTAGTTGCCTTTTACCTTTTGGTGTTGGCTCTAGTAGTTCTTGTTCCTTGATACTCTCTGTATCTGCTTCTGTGTTGTTCTTGTCTCTAATTCTTGCCTTATATATATATATATATATATATATATATATATATATATATATATATATATATACAGTATACATTTAGGTCATCTGGAGCATTACATAAAGTCGTTCAATATGTTCTGCAAAGTTTTAACATCACATACATTTTAATCAGATTTGTTTACGATGTTTTCGATTTTAGAAAAAAAAATTCGGTCTACCGAATTAAATTATCCATATATCCGGTAATTATTCGGTTTGCCGAATATGCCTTACAACCCTACTTTCTACACATGCCTCACAGCATATAATTCATATTTAGTTAAATGTCTTAAATATTTGCACAATTAACAAGATAGCCATCAGCTTGTTCTATTTATCCACCTTTAGGCATTTCGTTACGCCAAATAAAGCACGGGATTTATAAGCCATACACGAGAGTATGTCTGTGTCTAGCAATTCATACAGCTGTTAAAGAGAGAAGATTACAGACTTAGATCTACTAATTGGATTGTCAACGGAGATCTGCAAATAAAAAGGTTTGTTTGTAATGACTTAATTACTACCGCATTGAAATTGCATGCATTTTGTTTGTCGTTTCGAACGATATTGTGATAATTAATAATGAAGAAATTGATGTTTTTTCAATATAGGATTAAAATGTATTATTATTAAATTTTTTGCTCTACCTAGAAGTATATAACACCATGCCCTAGAGCAGAAGATGAAATAATCAAAACGACATAAGTAATAAAGTTGTAGTAGCACCGTTAATTATATTACAACAACGATGAATTGTGAGCACCTAATATAATATTCGGTTTATAGTGAATATAATTATCCACCGACAATTCGTTGTAATTGAAAATTCTGTCAGCGCTAATGACTAATTAGCTGCTATACCCGCGTTTGTTCGCCATTCACATATTTAAGATTCTATTCATGTGAACAGCATTAGCGGATTATAAAAGTTCATGTTATGAGAGCTACTTATAAGTAATCGCCGGACGTCAACCTATGAATGCATAGTATTTGTCAATATAATTACCGTGAGCCTGAACGACTGACGGTCATTTACTAGTAGACAGATTTATTTTTTTATGTTATGTATAAAATTCATTTCGTGTACAATGGTCTTACAATGTTCTCATCATTAAGACAATATGATTAACCGTTCTTGTAGAGTTAACAGAAATAAAAACATTAGAAATTACTTCTACGGGTTAAGTTTAATGTCAGGATAAATTATTTAACATGTTAACTGTCATTTTTAGAAAAGGGTCCCTTGAAGATTTTTAAATTAATTATATATATATATATATATATATATATATATATATATATATATATATTTAATTTATTTAAAAATCTCCAAGGGACCCTTTTCTAAAAATGACAGTTAACATGTTAAATAATATATCCTGCCATTAAACTTAACCCACAGAAATAATTTCTAATGTTTTTATTTCTGTTAACTCTACAAGAACGGTTAATCATTGACAGTTAACATGTTAAATAATTCATCTTGACATTAAAGTTATATATATATATATATATATATATATATATATATATGTATAATAATAATAATAATAAAATTTATTTAAAAATCTATAAGGAAGAAATAAAAACAAAAACGATGACAAGCGGAAACGTGGTTGAAACTAAAAAGGACAAAGTGCAAGAAAGAAACTGCAACTGAGAAAACTGAGAACTGAGAAATTCAGAATAGACAAACTAAAATATAAAGAAACAAAAGCTAAGTACTAGAAGTATATTAGAGAACTCACATCTTTTTCAAAATCTAATGATGTGGAGCAAATATGGAGCAGTTTCAAACACATAATAAAAGAAGCTACAAAACGCGCATGCGGAACAACCAGACAGGCATACAACAGAAAGCAAACACGATGGTGGACTATAGAAATAAAAGAGGAAATCAAGAAGAAAAAGCAAAAGTGGATAAAGTACATCAACTCCAAGAAAGAAGAAGACTACGAAGCGTTTAAATTACAGGGAAAAGCAACGAAACAAATAATCAAAGAATCAAGGGAAATGACATGGGAAGAATTTGGGAAACAACTCGAATACAGCTTTAACGAAAATAAAAAGTTGTTTTATAGAACACTAAAGAGAAGCAAGAACGAGAACGTACAAATAACACTAAGACAACTAAAGGATAAACAGGGAACAATAATAAAACAAGATCATGATATAATGAAAAGTTGGAAAGAGCACTTCGAAGAGCTTTTGCAAGAGATAATGATGATAAGCACAAACGAAGGAAATGAGAACGCACAGGTGGAAAATATTCTGAACGAAGAACCAGACAATATAACAGAAGCAGAAGTAAAAGAAGCACTTATAACATTAAGAAATGGTAAAGTAGCAGGCCCTGATAACATAAAAGCTGAACAACTCAAAAATATGGGCGAGGAAGGTGTAAATTTGTTAAAACAGCTTCTAAACACTATATGGAAAAGTGGAAAAATTCCAAATGACTGGGAGAAAGCAGTAATGTTCCCAGTATATAAAAAACGAGACAACAAAAACTGCAATAATTACAGAGGAATATCAATAATATGCACAACTGCTAACATTTATGAGGTTGTACTAAAAAACACTAAGACAACAAACAGAAATAACGATGAAAAATGCACAAAGTGGCTTCAGGAAATGCCACTCAACGCAGGACCATATATTTACACTAAGAAAACTGATGGAGAAAACAATGGGCCATGACAGAAAATTATTCATAGCATTTATAGACCTGGAAAACGCGTTCGACAGAGTATCGAGAAAAACGATGTGGAATATATTACAAAACAGGCAAATAAGCAAACTACAAAAAGCAATACAAGATATAAAAGAAAGAAATACAATTACATAAGGACAGGAAATCAGATATCACAGGAATTTACAACCAAACAAGGACTAAGACAAGGTAGAGCATTAAGCCCTCTACTGTTTATAATATTCCTACATAATATATTAAAAAATATAAAGGAGAAAACAAGAAAAATGAACATAGGATACTATAAACTACGACACACAATGATAGCTGAGTGTGCTTTGCTGATGATATTGTATTACTAGCCAAATCCGAAGAAAACCTGCAAGAGAACATTAATATATGGAACGAAGAACTAAATAAACACAACATGACAATAAGCACAGATAAAACAAAAATTATCGTGATCGCCAAACAGGAAGTGGAAACAAATATCCAAATAGCGAGAAAAGTATCGAACAGGTGGAAACTTTTAAATATCTGGGTATAAATATAAATAACAAGGGAAGTCTGGAACCAGAAATAAACAACAGAATACGGGCAGCAAACAAAAGCTACCATATGCTAAACAAAATAATTCTTAATAATAAGCAGGTATCGAAATTGTTCAAAACAATATATAGACCAAAACTGATATACGGAAGCGAAACATGGACATTGGACAAGAGACTTAAAAGCAAAATACAAGCAGCAGAAATGAAGTAATTAAGGAGAATAGACGGTATCACAAGAATTGACAGAATACGAAATGAACATATTCTAACAACTCTACAGATAGAATGTATACAGACAACTATAGAAAGGAAACAACTCAGATGGTATGGACACATAATTCGCATGCCAGAAGGGAGACAGACAAAAAGTGTATGGAACACAAGAATACAAGGAAAAATAGAAGACGTAGACCACACAAAATGTGGGAAGACAACATACATGAAATACTAACGAGGAATGGCATTGGATGGCAGGATGCAAGGAGAATGGCGAGCAATAGGATGGACTGGAAGGAATTTGTACAGGAAATGCAATAGATTTAAAATACGCTTAAATAATCTCGACATCCGAAAGGGTATAAAGAGATTTTAAAAGATATATATATATATATATATATATATATATATATATATATATATATATATAATGTAGATAAAAATAAGAAATATCTTCTTTTATGAATCGATATTTCGTTTTTAATTAGTTTCATCAGGATTATACTATAATAAACGAAAACTTATAAAATTACAAAGTTATTAAAAATAAATATCGCTTGATAAAAGAAGGAGTTTCTTATTTTTTGCCTTATGCCGCATACCCAATAGTTAATATACATTGCAAGTTTTCGGCGAAAAAATACCCTCAATCTATATGTATATATACATATATATATATATATATATATATATATATATATATATATATATATCTATATATATCTATATATATATATATATATATATATATATATATATATATATATATATATGTGTGTGTATATGTATATGTATATGGAGAAGAGCGCGTATTTTTCTTTTCTGCATATAATTTAAAATACGTTTGACGTTAAAAGAGACAAATCTTTATATGATTTTTAGTATTTATTTTATAAACACCTACGCGTTAAAGTCTATAATAAATTCAGAATTTAAATCATTGTATATATTTATTATATAAATAGCTAATAGAAACCAACCTCGACACCCAACACGGGTACAAGAGGATAAAAAGAACATATAAAGAAGAATATATTTATTATAAAATAACAGGTTTTAGAAAACCACACAGGGTTGAATTGTGAAATAAGGCAGAAGATTATATGTAGGACAACCGATATAATCGAATAACTTATTAAATATGTTACACCAGTATAACTAATAAAATCGCAATTAAACATCATGTAATAATAAAAATTGTATTATTGTGATTTACTTACTTGTCTATAATATATTTTTCTGTCGTAGCTGGCACTGACACATCTGAAGAACTACTGTTGGACGGGACGAGTCGCGGTGCAGACGTCGAGGAATAACGGCACCCATGGCATACGGCTGAAACACAGAAGAGGCGACGGTCGTCAGTACACATGGGACGAAAAGTAGACAGCCAGTTACACCCGAGCGGAGGCGCGCGGTTCCCATCATCAAATTATTAAACAATCTTTACGAAACGGACAGGTGAACAACCTACCGGTACCGTCGGCGTATTATTAGTATTATTCGCTAATTGTAATGGGAATCAAGCGGCGCGTAATTGCCGGCCCAAAATAATCAGAACAAAAATATGTATCGGTATATGCACACACACACAAAATAATACGCGCGTATTTACAGTTATTCAAATTTCTTTTGGTGTAATTAAAACACAGTATGTGTTGAGACTGCTTAACTTTCATACAGTCACTATGCTAAAATAAATATGTAATAAGGTACCCTCAATCTATTGATATAGTTTTTTTTTTTTAAATATGATTTAAAGGTTTAAGCAACCTCCAAAAACGGAAATCAATAAAAAATACTTGATTTCCGTTTTTGGAGGTTGCTTAAACCTATAAATCATACTAAAAAATAATACTAATGAGACAAAATGTATATTTAGTCATTTTGTAATTGTAAAACTCTCGAGTTAATTTTCAATCCGTAATTCAAGTGTCACTTTTGACACATAATGCGACGTTGCCATATATATTTATATATATATATATATATATATATATATATATAGATATATATGTATATATATATATATATATATATATATATATATATATAAATATAAATAATAAACAAAGGTACACGAGGGTATGAAATGGAAAGCTAACCGCAATTTATGTAACATCTAACTATATAATCATAGTTTGTACATTGGCAAATTCTAAGCTGATCAAGAGAAAGGACACCGATGAGAGAAGCCATCACTCTTCACGAGAGATTGACTGCTACATTGCGGTACTTAGCAAGTGGATGCTTATACGAAGAACTAAAATTTCCTACAGCCATTTCACCCTAGGCTTTAGGATTTTTGTTTTATTTTTGTACTGTTTCTCTGTTTGCCGTTAGATCTTTGTACGAAATAATGATAATATGTCATCCAAAGCAACATTCCTTTTGGTTTTATCATGATAATGTTCACTTGTAATTTGCCGAAGGCATTCATGGTTTCTGTATTTGTCGATCATCTCCAAGACAAAATCATGACCGCTAGTACCCATAATTTACATTATTACGAGTATCTATTTAATATTAGAAACACTTATTCTATATAGAAATGAATGTAGAATCCAAATATCCAATCAATTTTTTTATAACTTTGCCCATTTTCATGATACATGCACATGAAAGACAGTGGCAGTTGAAATATCCTTGATTTCTTATAAAATGGTGCTATAATCTATATATTTCTGAATCTAATTAATGTTAGAAACACCTATTCTATATAGAAATTAATGTAGAATCCACATATCCAATCAATTTTTTTTATAACATTGCCCATTTTCATGATACATGCACATGGAAAACAATGGTATTTGAAATATCCTTGCTTTCTTATAAAATAGTGCTATAATCTATATATTTCTGAATCTAATTAACGTTAGTAACACTTTTTCTATATAGAAATGAATGTAGAATCCAAATATCCAAACAATTTTTTATAACTTTACCCATTTTCATGATACATGCACATGGAAAACAATGGTATTTGAAATATCCTTGCTTTCTTATGAAATAGTGCTATAATCTATATATTTCTGAATTTAATTAACGTTAGAAACACATTTTCTATATAGAAATGAATGTAGAATTCAAATAACCAATCAACTTTTGTATAACTTTGCCCATTTTCAAGATACATGCACATGGAAAACAATGGTATTTGAAATATCCTTGCTTTCTTATAAAATAGTGCTATAATCTATATATTTCTGAATCTAATTAACGTTAGAAACACATTTTATATATAGAAATGAATGTAGAATCCAAATATCCAAACATTTTTTTTATAACTTTACCCATTTTCATGATACATGCACATGGAAGACAGTGGTAGTTGAAATATCCTTGCTTTCTTATAAAATACAGTATACACAGAAACAAGCGTATGACCGTGACAATGGCAGTAGTTTGGATCGATGGCCCGGCGCCATTTGGCTCGTGATTTCACCACACACGGCAGAGCCTAGGTCTGACTCGATGGATCGGCTCCATGGATTTTGGAATGATTGAAAATCCAACTCGACGGCTTTAGCCCACGAGTCCATCCGAGTTTCCTCACACACGGTGAGATTTTGGCTTGGCTCCGGGCCATTTGGACCGATTGATCGCTCGTGTATGGGGGCCTTTATAAGGCACGTTACACGATCAATATTACTGTCAATATTTTAGAATAATGACAGTATTACTGTACGATAATATGTTTAAAATGTTCATTATTATAAAATGTTGCCAGTATTACTCATCGTGTAAGGTATAGTAATGATGTAATGAAGAGAATACTGATGTATATCCGGATAATTGATTACTTGATAAATATAAAAGGAGGATTGAAGGAAATATTGACAGTACTAGGATTGACAGTATTATTGACCGTGTAAGGTGCCTTATAGATGTGTGCAATTTGTTTATTATTTTTGTTTGTTTTTTGTTGTTAATTAACCTACTAGGTAGATAATAAAACAATCGCAAACCAAGCATATTTAATGAATACACAGTGTAGTAATTATTACATATATAATTCGGTGCTTTATCCACACGTGAAATCATAATTATGTTGTCGTTAATGCCATAATTCAGCAATACACGCTATTAAAAGTAACGGTATAAAAGTATTTTGTTTTCTGTCACACTTTCCGAATAATAGTCATGCTCACACAATAATTGAATTGTATAGAACAATACAATGCAATGAATGTGCACGGTATTGAAAAAAAAATGCACTTTTCATATCATCTTATAACGCAGCGTGACTGACTGCATAATTATCAACGTCACAAAAGTACAATGATAATTATATACTAAGTAATAAATGTGATTAACAAGAGCAAGTATATACATGTAGGTTATTAGTTAATTAATTAGGAATCACATAGACCGTACGAGTTTTAAAGGATTTCAAGTGAGGGCGATTATTATAACAATTATACGAATGTAAAGATTTAATAACCATACAATTCAATCCTAATTGATTCACAAAAATATACGACTTTTCGAATTATTTAATTAATATTAAATCAATATTTAAGTTTCACTAAAATCATTATAACTCTAGTCGTAGCCATTAGCATTAGCACAAATATCATCAACATGGTTTATTAAAAAATGACAGATTCATAAAATTCTCTTTCATCAAAAAGACCAAATACGAAATAAATAGTAATAAATGAAAAAAAGGAGGACATTTTACCTAGAGGGAGGATGCGAGTACATTATAGCCAACAGGAGGATTGTCTCCTCAAAAGGAGGACTGTTGGCAACAGTGTTACCAGACGTACGATAATTATCGTACATATGCTATAATTTTGAATAACAATACCGATGTACGATAAACGATAATATATTATGATCGTACGAAAATATATTTTGAAGGATATTTGTACCATATTTTCATTTAAGAGAAATAAAATTTACTAATAATTTACCACTTTATTATCTGCCCTAAGTGATAGTGAATTTTTAATTGATGTTTATAAAATTTTAAGAACAGTTCTTAGGTTTAGTCAAAATATAAGAATTTATTTTATTTAGATTATTAGGATAATATCTATATAGATATCTATATATCTATCTATAATATAATATATTACTTCATTTATATTAGTATTTTGAAATATTTTTATTTTTTCCTTCACGTGATTCAAATAAATTTTAAAATTTGAGGTAATTTTAAACATGATTTCGAAAAATTTCAATTTCGGGCAGTTGTACGATAATGTACGATCATTTTCATCCAGTTGGTACGATATTTTAGAAGTAGGTCTCAGGCAAATCTGATTGGCACCCCTACTTATGAGCCGTACATCAGAGCCGTACCTAGGGTAAACGCCAATCTTGCGCCCCTGTCCGACCGTTGCTTACGTTCTATTTTCGAAAAACACCCTTTTTCGCATAGCCCTTTTAGTGGCTCGTGCCCTGTGTGCCACACTCTAGTTACGCCTCTGTTATACATTAAATATATGCTTGTGAATTATACACACCCAAATTTGGAGAGAGATAGATCAAGACATAGCGATACGCAATTTGGCTTCTAATCTACAAACTTAATTATGTTTTGTAGAGGTAATTAATGAATGATCCATGAATAAACTGAGTTTCATAACTGCTCATACCAACAGTGAATTCATTTAACAGTAATTAACACCAATTAGAAACATAATAGTAGTATAAAGTGAGAAATAAGGTGTAACAACATACTATTTACAATGCTATACATATAATTATGACGCATTAGCTGTATTTTACCAAATAATTACGTAGATTTGAATTACTAAACAACCTAAAGCTAGCAGCGTGCTTGGTTGCATATAGTAATTCCATGCTGGTTTCTAATTGGTTTTTACATTCTAAATACGACTAGTAAATGTATACACATGAAACATAATTAATAATTATAAAACATTATTAACGTGCATGATTTTACTAAACATAAAAAACTTAATTCAGCTTACAGTGTGTGTGTATGGCGAAATAATATAAAACACGCATTGATTACCAGAAAGTTTAATAAATTTGTATTTTAATAACGTTGTTTATAGAACACAGGTTTCTCTCGATATTTTAATCAGTGTCTTGGTTTTCTAGTAGATATAATTGTCTTATTTTAAAATCCGGACCGATGACAAGCCCTTGGAAAAAAAACTTCCGACAATGGCATTTGAATACAAGCATTGAATAAGATACAAGTAAATGCCACAGTATGTGCTTTAATTTAAAAAAAAACATAGTGTCTGTGCTTTAGTTTGAGAAAAACATAGTGTTTGTAGAATTACAATATCTCTAGATTATATTTCTACCACAAGAAATCTGGGTGTTACCATGAATGAAAAGTTATCATTTATTCCACACATACAAGAACATGGCTGTAAATATTATTATTAAATTGTATTTTAATTAGTTTATAATAGCAAATACTAGGTGAAATTTTCGTCGTTCAACGGGGTATGAAGAAACAATTATTTTGACCTTTTCTTGTTGTTTCTTGCTGAATACGAAAAATGGCTTGAGACATGATTATTGTAAATATAGTCGTTTCTCACTTGGAAACATTTTTCCTATACAGCAGGCAATGAAATATATATATATATATATATATATATATATATATATATATATATATATATATATATATATATATATATATATATATAGACAAAATCAGGGTGCAATTGGTTTTAACGAATTCAGAAATTCAGAAAAGAATTTAATGGAGAGAATTTTGAAAAACAATAAAGCAAAGAATTTTGAAAAACAATATTTGCTTCAATCCTCCTTTTATACTTATCAAGTAATCAATTATCCGGATAAAGATCAGTATTCTCCTCATTACATCATTATTATACCTTACACGATGAGTAATACTGGCAATATTTTAGAATAATGAACATTTTAAACATATTATCATAGTAATACTCTCATTATTCTAAAATATTGACAGTAATATTGTACGTGTAAGGTGCCTTTATGATACAGTAAATATAAACTTCTTTTTGTTATCTATTTCATGTGAATTGTTGTAAATAATAAATAAAATTATAATGATACCTTTCCACCCACGATATAATAAATAACAACACTATATCAAATATCTGTAATCATAATATATACTCGTTATATAAATACGTTTTTTTAAAAACTTGTTTCCGAAATAAAAAGCGGTACGCGACCGAAATATTTGGAACCTGTTCGAGATGGGCACCATTTCTCTAATTAGAAGCGAAATTAACATGTAAGAGAAATATTTAAAAATCGAAAACTGTGTCAACTCACCAAATATTAAGTCTGTGTCTTTATAGACGATTGATGCAAATGTAGCTAATGAAATATAAATCAGACAACCATTAAAATTCCTTCACATGACATCATACCGGCCTACTATCGACTGTCAAATGCATAATGCTATATAAGTTAAAATAATGGAAAATGTGTTTAAATGCTTGGTAATAACAAAGCGAATATATTATTTAACATATGCCATGCATAATTTAAAGCAGTTTAATCTGCGCGCATCTCATGCGTCATGACATGACCTCATTTTAAAGTGTTATTTGTATTACGGAGGATGTGCGAAAGTCCACAATGATCTGCAATTTATTCTTCATTATCTGTGTTTTTAGACTGTTTTAGGATTACTTGCGGGGTATAGTTAAATGTATTCTTTATACCAGCAAAGAGTTAGAAATAGCTGCAAGATTTGTACTGAAAATAAGTGAGCCTGGAATTTCAAAACACGGTCGTATGAACAGGAGGACGAATTCATGCAGGAGCTATAAGTATAAAGGAGCAAGGGGGCACGAACATGTCGAAAAGGAAAGAGGAAATATTAGCCAAGCTCAAGGCAATTAGAAAAAAGCTGATGAATGAAAACAAAGAGAGTATCGAAGATAGAAGTGGGCCGAAGGTCGAAAAAAAGAGCCTTCGCCATGCTTGACGAAGAAAAAAGACGATAAAAGACAAGAAAGGACGAAAAATGATGAAAAAAACACGGTAAAAGACCAAAAATAACATAAAAGGCAAACAAATACAAAAAAAAAACAGAAAAAAGGACGAAAAAATATGAAAAAATGCAAACTAGGACGAAAAAGATGAAACAAGGCGAAACAAGACAAAACGAGGCTAAACAAGACTAAAAAAGACGAAACAAATACGAAACATATGCGAAACAAATACGAAAAAAGACGAAAAATACAAAAAAAAAGACGAAACAAGACGGAAAAAAAGAATAAGAAAAATAGACGATAAAATACAAAAGAACAAAAAATGACGAAAGAATATGAAAAAATGTAAAATAGGACGAAAAAAGATGAAACAAGGCGAAGCAAGACGAAACAAGACTAAACAAATACGAAAAAAAAACGGAAAAAAGGAAAAACGGACGAAAAAAGAAAGAATACGAAATATAGATGATAAAATATAAAGAAAGAACAAAAAATGACGAAAAAATATGAAAAATGCAAATTAGGACGAAAAAAGATGAAGCAAGGCGAAACAAGGCGAAACAAGACGAAACAAGACTAAACAAATACGAACAAAATACGAAACAAAAGAAAAACAGACGAAAAAAAAAGAATACGAAATATAGATGATAAAATATAAAGAAAGAACAAAAAATGACGAAAAAATATAAAAAAAGGAAATTAGGACGAAACAAGATGAAACAAGGCGAAACATGATGAAACAAGATGAAACAAGACGAAACAAGGCTAACCAAGGCTAACCAAGACTAAACAAATACGAAAAAAGACGAACAAATACAAAACAAAGACAAAACAAGATGAAAAAAGAAATAATACGAAATATAGACGATAAAATATAAAAAATAGACCAAAAATTGCGAAAAAATATGAAAAAATGCAAAATAGGACGAAAAAAGATGAAACAAGGCTAAATAAGACCAAGCAAAACGAAACAATACTAAACAAATACGAAAAAAGACACACAAAAAACAAAAAAGGACAAAACCAGACAAAAAAATATGAAAAATGCAAAATAGGACGAAAAAAAGATGAAACAAGACGAAACAAGGCTAAACAAGACGAACCAAGACTAAACAAATACGAAAAAAGATAAAACGAAACAAGACGAAAACAGAAAGAATTCGAAATATAGACGATAATATATAAGAAAAAAACAAAATGACGAAAAACTATGAAAAAATTCAAAATAGGACGAACAAAGATGAAACTAGGCAAAACAAGACGAAACAAGACTAAACAAGACGAAACAAGACTAAACAAATACGAAAAAAGACGAACAAATACAAAAAAAAGACAAAACAAGACGAAAAACAGAAATAATACGAAATATAGACGATAAAATATAATAAAAAAAAACAAAAAATGACGAAAAAATATGAAAAAAATCAAAATAGGACGAACAAATATGAAACTAGGCAAAACAAGACTAAACAAGACTAGTCAAGACGAAACGAGACTAAACAAATACGAAAAAGACGGAAAAATACAAAAAAAGACAAAACAAGACGAAAAACAGGAAAAAATACGAAATATATACGATAAAATATAATAAAAAAAAACAAAAAATGACGAAAAAAGATGAAACAAGGCTAAATAAGACCAAGCAAAACGAAACAAGACTAAACAAATATGAAAAAAGACACACAAAAAACAAAAAAAGAACAAAACCAGACAAAAAAATATGAATAATGCAAAATAGGACGAAAAAAAGATGAAACAAGACGAAACAAGGCTAAACAAGACGAACCAAGAATAAACAAATACGAAAAAAGACAAGACGAAACAAGACGAAAACAGAAGGAATACGAAATATAGACGATAATATATAAAAAAAAAACATAATGACGAAAAACTATGAAACATTCAAAATAGGACGAACAAAGATGAAACTAGGCAAAACAAGACTAAACAAATACGAAAAAAGACGAACAAATACAAAAAAAAGACAAAACAAGACGAAAAACAGAAATAATACGAAATATAGACGATAAAATATAATAAAAAAAACAAAAAATGACGAAAAAATATGAAAAAAATCAAAATAGGACGAACAAATATGAAACTAGGCAAAACAAGACTAAACAAGACTAAACAAGACGAAACGAGACTAAACAAATACGAAAAAGACGAAAAAATACAAAAAAAGACAAAACAAGACGAAAAACAGAAAAAAATACGAAATATAGACGATAAAATATAATAAAAAACACAAAAAATGACTAAAAAATATGAAAAAATGCAAAATAGGACGAACATAGATGAAACAAGACGAAACAAGGCTAAACAAGACTAAACAAGACGAAACGAGACTAAACAAATACGAAAAAGACGAAAAAATACAAAAAAAGACAAAACAAGACAAAAAACAGAAATAATACGAAATAGAGACGATATAATATAAAAAAAACAACAAAAAATTACGAAAAACATGAAAAATGCAAAATAGGACGAAAAAATATGAAACAAGGCGAAACCAGACTAAACAAGACCAAACAAGACGAAACAAGACCAAACAAGATGAAACAAATACGAAAAAAGACGAAAATATACAACAAAAAAAGACGAAACAAGGCAAAAAAAGACAAAACAAGACGAGAAAAAAGAAAATAATACAAAAACTAGACGGAAAAAACAAAAAAAATATGAAATAAAGACGAACAAATGCGATAAAGAACGAAAAATACGAAAAGTGACGAAAAATATGGTAAGAGACGAAAGAAGACATAGGCAAAGAATATTATTATCAATGGACTACCCGACAAAACCGTGAGGAAAATGGTAAAGGCAAAGCTGAAATTTGAAATTAGTTTCAGTAAAATTATCGTCTAGAGAAAAAGTAAAACGGTAGATGAAGTATGAACAAATGGGTTTCCAAATTTTTCACTGCCCTTCAGCCAACCTTCAATTATATATATATATATATATATATATATATATATATATATATTATATGAACCAGCACCCCCACCCCCCTTCCCCCATCACTCTCTGAAATTAATCTAATTTGGGAAACACAGCTTTAGATTAAATATTGTTCTATTTGTAACATGAAAATGTTTAATCTGAATTGAAACCCTGGAAAATCCATACGAATAACTAAACTCGGCGTAAATAACTTCATATTGTTATTATTATACATAATAATCAATTATGTTATTATTATTTTTAAATTCTACTTTAATTACTTTATAATTTTATAATTTAAATATTGATACTACCAACACACCCAATTTAAACATAATATTATGCACACAAATACTTAAAGACATATACATATGTGCATAATCTTATACGTTTTAATTGGAATCAATCTTGTATATGTTGTCACCCTATGAATTATTTAAACGCAAGTGGGTGTCCTGAAAAATTCCGCAGCCCGGAAAGGATTTACTTTTTTACTGGGTCAATGCCGCGACGCGCACTGGGTCATCTCAATTGAAATCGGCGTAGAGCGTTAATCAATTACCGTGTTATTAAAAATAAATAATAAACGTGGGCTGTCGCATGTGTTGCAAATTTTATAATAGGTTGATATAATGGCGCTATGCTCCACATGTGCTATGTGTGATCATTGCTTGAGACAACGCGGTTAATCTGTCTATCTGGATCGTTATTTCATCATTAGAGAGATGAAAAGGTGTCAATTTTAGATACTTTATTATTGTGCGAGTTAAATGAGTTAAAGAAAATAATTAGTATATTGTGAACAGTGGGTGTAGAATTACAATCAATATGTTTAGATTATATTTCTACCACAAGAAATCTTGGACTTATCATGAATGAAAAGTTATCATTTATTCCATACATACAAGAACATGGCTGTAAATGTTATTATTATTATTATTATTAAATTGTACTTTAATTATTTTAATTTAATTGTGTATGAAGAATAAATAAAACGATTTTTTACTTTGTAAAACATCGTTTTATTTATTCTTTAATATGAATTATCACAAAGTAGACGCCTTAAAAATCCAATATCTAATTGTGTATGTGACGGGGCACACAAAAAAAACGCATTCTGACACATCTTGATCTTGTTTTGATCTTGTCCAATATTGGCACTATTTAAAAATAAAGCAAGTGCGTATTACTTTTTTATACATATCATAATCATTCTTTCTTTGCTCTTTACCTCTTGTACCCGTGTTGGGTGTCAAGGTTGACAGGACTTTTAAATAAAATACTCGAAATGTATTAATTCTATTAAAAAATCAGCTAAAAAAAATTTTAGTGAGATCAATCATCCACTTAATATTCTAAGATTGATCTCCGGCTATCGCGGCCGTCGCGCTACCAACTGCGCCACGGAGGGTGGTAGTGGATAACGCGTGAGATGTTCATTATGTCCAATTATTCACACAAATTGACGCTTGAACTGCGTTGAGAGTCCAATGGGATTTTTGGATGTCGCGTCGATGTGGCGCAGTTGGTAGCGCGACAGCCGCAATAGCCGGAGACGTGGGTTCAAGTCCCACCGGAGAGTGACATTTTTGAGAAATTATTTATTAACATTCATATATCTGGTGATTCTTTATGCGTAGTGGCAACATTTTTATTCAATAGTAGTCTCCAATTGAAAACCCCACGCAAAAATGAAAAAGAAAGAAAATGTTTGTTGAAAATCATATTATATTATTATTATTATCATATTTCATTTTCGTCCTTCAGTTATGGATCATCTTGCATATACAAAATATTATTTAAATGTATATGAGTGTATTGTAGTATTTTCGCACATTTCTCTGTACAGCCTGCCATACACATCAACCTCTCATCAACTAACGACTCGGCATAGAAAGTAGAGTAATTGTTATAAGCAACCATCAAAAAAAAATTGTAACATTACCGGTTTACCAGTCGCACAAAAACACATCTTTCGATTCCGGTTATGAACACTTTTTATGTGCCGCGCATTAAATTCCAGCAATAGTAGCGCGAAAGTTATTTATTTGTTTAATGCGGTCGCTATGAAAGTACTATTTGAACCTAAAAACTCGCTCGGTTTGTTTGCAGCCGGCGTACGTTTTGGCGCAATTTGAATAATGTTATGGCTCTCCATGGCGCATGTACTGGACAAAAATTACAATATTCATAACAATTTCAACGAGGATATTGCGAAAAAACGAGGTGATCCACTTTGGAAGGTTACCAAAGGGTCACGGTTTAGTTTTTTTTTTTTAAAGAAATTGTAGAAAAGTTTCATCATGCGTTTTTATTTAATAAACTAAAAAAGACAAAATGCAATTGTGATTGCAAAACTATTTGCTAAAGAAACTAAACTAAACCGAAACAATATTGTTTCGGTTGTTAGTATTGCTGAGCATTTTGTCTTTTTGTATTTTTTCGTTCTTCATTTTCATTCGTATATACGAATTTTGCATAAATTATAAGTAGTAACGTAACTACCCAACGAAATTAAATCAGCGTCATGCGTTTTGTTCAGTAGAAGAAAACAGCGCAACAAATAACTCACGACACGGTCATAGAAACAATTAAACACAAACCCTCAATACTCACAGTCTGAGGAGGAATCACAACCACAAACCTCGTGGCGAGGAACGAGGGAAGAAACCATCATTCATCTGTTTGTGTGTGTGTAGATATACAATTAATTTTAATTTTACATTTTATATGATTACGACTCTGTTGTGTAAACCGTAAACCCTAAACCCTAAACCCTAAACCCTAAACCCTAAACCCTAAACCCTAAACCCTAAACCCTAAACCCTAAACCCTAAACCCTAAACCCTAAACCCTAAACCCTAAACCCTAAACGCTAAACCCTAAACCCTTGCTCTGCCCCCAACCCGGTACTGACTTCTCATTTAAGCCTTCAAGCTTGGGGGTTTGTCTCATTTTGTCTGTTTCATCTGATAATAAATACATTTTTGGATTCAAATGTAGGACTGTTAACAATACAATACAATCCATGTCAGTAGTAAATATGTTATGCCGGTTCTCGGGAAATTACTGAAACATGTGGCGAGAAGCGCCGGGTATGCGTAAATGTATTTCCCCACAGCAAAAAAATTTGAAAATTTTATTTTTTAATTCGATTATATTTAATCCTAATCTTGTGTAAAATTCCCTAAATTCAAAAATCTAATTTTTTAATGTAATTATAATTGTGAAAAATAAAAAAGTTAATGTACAAAACCAATTCATAATAACACTACGTGTTCTAAACAGGACTATAAAAATCTATCACATAAAACTAGTTTCCTTAATAAGCCATAAAACCCCATTAATCTAAAATTCTATAAAAACCACGTTACTAATTACACCTATCAAACAAATTACCAGTGTTCTACTGCGAATTAATCAATCACCGCGGGGCCGACCACACAACAACAGTGGAGATCTCAACGCCCGAGCACCGCCAGAACCCGCGCGAAACAATTCGCAACGGATGAAAGTAAAAACAACCAGGCGCACTTTCATCGCGTGAAAAACGCCATTCCCAGCGAATGCAAATTAACCACTTTTCCGCCCCAATTAAAACGTTCTAATCCTGCGTATGCGTACCCACACAACCAAAAAAGCGCCTCAACTCACCTCATTTCATGTATGTGGGATGATGTTTGTACAGGCATCTCCCGGACACAATCAGTTTAATTAGATGGACTCTCTGGAAAATAAAATAACAACTGTCACACTCTGGTTAGTTGGCTGCGTTGCGGATTAATTAGTGAATTAATTCCTTTTTTCTCGACAGGCGTAATTGTAATTTTCATGCACTGCGTAGTATTTGATGGCTGGGTCCAGTTAGTTTAATTTAATGCAGTTAGTTACTGACACTATGTAGTCATTAAATTATAACATTAAAAATTTTAATTATCACTAAAATATGTAATGTTGTTAGAGTATATTATTATTTATAAGTTGTATACATAATATTATAAAACTAGTGACAGGCGGGCATGTAGTACAAATCATTAATCAATATTTTATAAATATACGAATTTGGGATAATTTATAAGTAGGTTTGCGACAATTAATAAAAATAATAATAATTAAACGGGAAACCCCTTTAGAAACATTTGTTACAATTCAAGAAGATAAAGAACGACAAAAATTCACTAAATAACATGAACATGATTACAATGTTTTTCACGTTTTTCTATACACGGTGATTGTAAAACCGAGCATTTCATTTTCAGTTTATTGTAGGGCAGGGGTCGGAAATCTGTGGCCGCGACTGTGTGAAATTTTGTCTATATTCATAAGTAACTTGAAAAACATGCGATACTAAACTAAAACCGATGGTGAAACTTCGGATGAATCCTTCCTTAAATGTTTCTAGCTATGCTGGAGGGTAACAGACAATTCCAGAGAAATAAAGCGAAAACTTGCGGCAGTGAGAATATATTCTAGGGGAAATTAATAGTTTATTAGAACATACATACAATGCGAAATGAAGAGCATTTGAGGTAATTAAGATGCAAAAGTTGATCTACAGGCGAGTCTTAAGCCCAGATGAGAAACAGGAAGGTTGAGCGAAACGTTAACTACTCTTAAAAAAAGCAGTTCAAGGCACTCCTCTGAACGAACGACGACCCACGTTAAGGAAAAATATATAAAACTAGCAACCTGTAACCTAAGAAGCCTCTATATCGTAGGGGTATTAGAAAACGTGCTAAAAGACCTCCAAAATTACAAAACTGATATTGCAGCTGTTCAGGAAATGAGATGGATAAATAGTGGAATCCCCGCTATGAATAAACATACATTCTACTTAATGATACAACTAACCCCCTAGAAGGAAAGTGAAACGCCATCTGGCGGCACGACATCAATTAGCAATGCACACCCATATGGTAATAGCCGCCAAATGGCGTTTAACTTTCCTCCTAGGGGGTTAGTTGTATCATTTTTGTATATAACTACCCGAGATATTGTGTGAATTCATCCTCACTAGCTGAGCTACACTGTTAAGATCTAATAAGATCAATGTAGATTGCTAAGAGGTGGATTCACACTTGTATATATGTTACTTACTATTCAAACACAAGGATATACATAAATACACAAGGGGAGTGGTAAGCAGGAACGAAAAATCTATCATAGATTAGGTTTTAATAGAAAAAGGAAAAAGGAGCAAAATAATAGTTACAAGGGTAAAGAGAAGCTACGAAATTGGAAGTGACCACTATCTAGTTGTGACGACAATTAAGGAAGACTCCCAAGACAGTAACAGAATGATCCAGCGACCAAATATAGCAATAAACTACAACAAGATAAGATCATACACAATTAGGGAAAAAGAAACAGCAATACAATATATGGAGAAAATGGAGAGGAAGATAGAAGTGACCAACGATAGAGAAGAAGTAAAGGAAATGTGGAATAACCTAAAGAAAAATATGCTTGAGACAGCAAAAGAGACATGTGGTACGAAGAAAAGCACAAACAAGAAACAACAGACAGCCTGGTGGTCAGAGGACATACGAGAGAAAAGAAAAGAAAAGAAAAAACCATGGCAAAGATACCTAAACGACAAAAATAGCAAAAACTACAAAAAATACAGAGACAAGAGAAAAATATTAAAAAAACGAGTTTAGACTAGCAAAAAGCAGGGAATGGGAAAAGTTCGAAGAGACAATGAAAAAAAACGCAAGGGAAACCCAAAAGCTACTTTATAAAACCCTAAAAGATGGCAGGAAAGAAAAAGGATAAGAAATAAGATACATACAAGACAAACAAGGAATAATGCTGAAGGAAAACGAAGAAATATTAGAAAGATGGAAAGAATATTTTGAAGAATTACTAACCACAAATAATGACAAAGAACAAAAGACAAGAATTAGAGAAAAGAACAACACAGAAGCAGATACAGAGAGTATCAAGGAACAAGAACTACTAGAATTAATAAGTGAATTTAAAATAGGAAAAGCACCAGGACAAGACTAGATTACAGCGGAAATGATCAAGCACCTGGGCCCGGTAGGTAAAGAAAAACTACGGAAACTACTGAACAGCGTATGGAGCACAAATACCATACCAAAAGACTGGCAAACAGCACTAATCGTACCGATACACAAGAAAGGAGATAAGACGAAATGCTCAAATTATAGAGGCATAATACTAAAAAGTATAGGGATGAAAATATTAGAAGACAATAAACAAGAGAATAATAGCAAGAATAGACCAGACACTAGAAGAATTGCAATGCGGTTTTAGGAAAGGAGTTCCACACAGGACAACATCTTCACAATAAAGCAAATCACAGAAACAAGAACTACAAGTAATAAAAACGCATATTTAGGATTCATAGACCTAGAAAAAGCGTTCGACATGATCCCAAGAAATAAATTATGGAAAATCCTGGGAGAGAGGTGTAGAAAGAAAGACAGTCGAATTAATACAAAACATATATAACAACCACACCCATGCAATAATACACAAGGGACAAACATCAAGAACATCTAAGACAACCACTGGACTCAGACAAGGAGGAGGGCTCAGTCCTACGTTATTTATTATATACATGGATGAAATAATGAAGAGCATGAAACCAGAAATCAAAAAAGCAAATATAGGGTACAAAAACATGCAAGTGAAATATCGGAAGGAACATTCGCTGATGATGTCTAGTGATAGCAGAAAATTAAGCTAATCTGCAGCACAACCTGACTGTATGGAACAGACATCTAGAAAAGTATAATATGAAAATGAATTATAACAAAACAAAAGTGATGGTAATAGGAAACCGGAAAGAACAAATAAATATAAAGATATAACAACACAAAATAGAGCAAGTAGAGCAGTTCAATAACCTAGGAGTAGCACTGACAGAAGCCGGAAAAATGGAAGTTGAAGTTAGTAATAGAATGAACAACACAGTTAAAACATACCACGCATTGAGCAATATACTGATTAACAAAAAAGAGATAAGCAGAAAGACAAAAATAAATATATACAAAAGCATATATAGACCTATACTGACTGTTGGGAGAGAGACGTGGAAACTAACGAAGAGGGACAAAAGTAGAATACTGGCAATGGAAATGAAATATCTCAGAGGAGTAAAACAAGTTACGAGAAGAGACAGAATAAATAATGATGACATGAGAGAAGAATTGGGAATTGAAGCTATAGAGTCTTAAACCGTTTTGTCACCGACAGCGACCATATACTCGTAAGAGCTAGGTTCCGAATGAACACCCAAATATATGTAACAGTAAACAGTAACAGTATCCGTTGGGTGTAAAGAGAGTGGAGGAAATTCGTTAAGAAAGAACACCACAACAATGGTAGAACTAAGGGAAAATAAACAAGAATACAGGAAACAACTCGAACAGAAACTAAAACAAACAGAACTTGAATATAAACGAAATATCAGACAAAATCACCAACAGTATCCGTTTGGTGTAAATAGAGTCCACTTTACGAATAAAACAAAACTCAAAGGTCAGCAAGGTGATAGCCAAGAACAGATTCTTACCTGAATACAAAAGAAGTGACACCAGCAAGAAGAAAAGACTGGAGAAGACCCAGCAAGCAACGGAAGATAACATATATATGAAGGCCTTATGAGCTAAAAGATCAACAGGAAAACACTGAATACACAAGCTGAAAAACAAACACGAAACTATATCAGAAAGAGACGGTTTCTGGAGAGCTTCTATCAGAAACTGTATCAGTTCCAACGCAGCCAATTTTTGTAGTAACAAACTGCCTAGTAGTACGAAGCACACAGTTTGAAGCAACATGGAAGTCAGACGACGGAAGAAGCAAAAACCAAATAGACCTCGTCATGATAGAAAACAAGCACTCGATAGACATTATAAACACCAGAAGTCAGCACATGAATAAGTCCACGTACTAGTCAAAGTGATATTATAAGGTGCAAATGAAAACAGCGCTAGATTCCAAATAGAGGTAGAACATCTACTGAACGAGTAAGATTAAGCAGCATCAAACGCACCGGAAGAAATGATAGAGCAAAAAAGTTGAATAAGCTAGGAAACTAGAAAAAGTTTCACTAATAAAGAGAAACAAATGATTCGAAAAAGAGTGCGAAGAAGCGGTATGAAGGAAGAACTGGTACGAAGGAAGAAGTGGTACGAAGGAAGAAGTGATATGAAGGAAGAAGTGGTACGAAGGAAGAAAGAGGTAAGTCTAAAAATGCAACAGAGGAATAGAAGAGGACACCTAAACGAATATAACACCAGAGAGGAAGCATACAAAGCGAAAACTAAGGCTAATGAGGTAAAATTAGCGAGGAAGTTATTTTCAGCAGCATTTTCAAAAATCTTACGACGCATTTGTTGTTTTCTGACGACTCTTCAGTAACCAATAGGAAAATTAAATTGCTCTAAAACATTAGAGATCAGTGATTTAGAGCAAAAATCAAAGTTTACTAATAATATAACAGATATATAATTATATAACGTTTTTATGCCTTACTTACTCTATTTTATTCTTCTTAAATCCGTGCTAACACCTAAGGCTGAAAGACCACGGTCGATAGCTTCTTGTACATGTATGTATATCTTGTATGTATGTATGTTACAATAAATATATCTTCTTCTTCTTCCGTGCTAACAAAATTTAAATGGTTGTTTCACAATACTTTCAGCTTAGTTTTATTAGATTCATCGAATCAATAATGGCAAGCTGAACCAGTTATCACTTCTTCACCTGCTATCGTTTAGCAATATTTTTTATTTATATCGTGTATGTGTTTTATCGATCTCTTTATTTAACTTAGTGATTTATACACACCTTGTCTTTTGGTTGAATATTTTATATTATAATGTCTGAGAAATTGATGAATTGACTTTTATTTCGTTATTTAATCAATAATGGCAAGCTGAACCGGTTATCATTTCTTCACCTGTTTACATTTAGCAATATTTTTCTTTATATCGTGTATTTAGTAAGTATATTTTAGTAAGTTATCACTTTTATTTCGTTATTTTCGTAAGTTATCACTTTCAGTTCCAGTTTTGTTCTGTTGATATTCACACATAAATTAATTCCTTGTTGGATTGAAGTAGGTTTTTAACATTATCTATAATGTATGTATATATAATATATCATTATTATAAATCAATTATTTTAAAATAGTTTTGAGGCCCAATAAAGAATATTACCATCAATATGGTACTAATGGCAAGCTGAACTGGTTGTCACTTCATCATTTATTGATTTTTTTTAAATCAATTCGATGTGATGAAGAAATGGTGAGATTTTCAATAATATGATCCAATGTATGTATTATACTGTCAACAGTTTTCTGCTACTGCCGAGTGTTTTAATCTACTGTCGAGTGTTTTATTCTACTGCCGATTGTTTTGTTCTACTGCCAAGTGTTTTATTCTACTGCAGAGTGATTTATTCTACTGCCGAGTGTTTTATTCTGCTGCCGAAGGTTTTATTCTACTGCCAAGTGTTTTATTTTACTGCCGAGTGTTTTATTCTACTGCCAAGTGTTTTATTATACTGCCGAGTGTTTTATTCTACTGCCGAGTGTTTTATTCTAATGCCAAGTGCTTTATTCTACTGCCGAGTGTTTTATTATACTGCCGAGTGTTTTATTATACTGCCGAGTGTTTTATTCTACTACCGAATGTTTTATTCTACTGCCGAGTGTTTTATTCTACTGCCGAGTATTTTATTCTACTGCCGAGGGTTTTATTCTACTGCCGAGTGTTTTATTCTGCTGCCAAGTGTTTTATTCTACTGCTGAGTATTCGATTCTACTAAAGAACTTCTTATTTCACTGTTAAGCATTTTTATTCCACTGAGCACTATATTCTACTGCTACTGAGTGATTTTTCTACTGCACTGCGTTTTATCCTACTGTCGAGCATTTTATTCTACCGCCGAACGTTATATTCTACTGCTGTGCCTTTTATTCTACTTATGAGTATTTAATTCCACTGCAGAGTGTTATTTTTTTCTACTATACAACAGCCAACAGCCAATAGTTGTATTTTACTACTGAATGTCTTATTCCACAATCGAGCGTTTTATTTTACAACTGACAAGATTATTCTAGTGTAACAACTATAAACTGTATTGTAATAGCAACAGCCAATAGTTGTATTTTACTACTGAATGTCATATTCCACAATCGACCGTTTTATTTTACAACTGACAATTTTATTCTAGTGTAACAACTATAAACTGTATTGTAATAGCGTATTTTTTCAATCGATTGAAAGTATTTCCACAGTCCATTCGTTTCCCCAGCACGCTTTTTTTTGTGTTCTTCAGCACGATCGTCGTGCCACTTAATAAATTTCTTGCGCGTTGTTCGCTGCGTATTAATACACTATCAGCCGGCCTGTTGATCTAGTTATTCGAAAGTGGCAATCTCTTCGGAAAAATTAATCACGAGTGTTAGGTGGCTGCGATTTCATTAACTGAGTCTGTTTAATCGAATTCCTGCGTTGCAGAATATTAATTTGAGATTGATGCGAATTTCCAAGCACCGCTGTGGCTGGTTTGATTCATAAATAATAGCTCAACTTTCTTGCGAAAATTTCTATGTATGCGTGTATATGTGAAGAATGTGTTACTGGCTGTCTTCATTAGTCATCATCATCAATTATCGTTATAACGGGTTTCTTATGATTTTGGGTTTTATTTATTAACAACTTGCTGAATATATTAAATTATTAAACGCAGATAAATTAAATTTCTTCTTATTTTATATTAGATTATGGATTATAAATCGTATTCGTCCTATTTTTCAAGATATTTTATGCTACTGCTGAGCGTTTTATTACTGCTGAGATTTTACTGTCGAGTGTTTTAGTCCACTGCTGTATGTTTTATTCTACTGCCGAGCATATTTTCAGTATGATTTATTCTGCTGCCGAGCAAATTTGCTGTATGTTTTATTCTACTGCCGATCAAATTCTACTGATAAGCGCTAAGTTGTTTCTCTAGTAATAGCTCTATTCGAATTGTATCTTATTACATCATTTGAGAGCTTCTTTTCAAAGGAATTTACCTTTTTCTTAAGATACTGCTTTGTAGTTTTAACAATATATCCTATTTTGTTTCCTCTCTACTTGTCCCCCATTCCAATTTATGTATACAAAAACAAACAACTCAATAACTGTTAATATTTATTGAGTAATCTGCAATTGATATAATCAATCACTGTTTATGTCCAAAGAATGTGTGTAAGAACAAATAGCATTAATATATGGCTGGTATTGCGTTAAAATGTATAATGTAGATATTTTTAAATATGCAAGTTCTTATAGAATATACAGTTTGTTCTTATATGCATCTGATGTCTTATTAAATTCGATAAGACCAATAAATAAAAAAGTATAATGTAGATATTTTTAAATATGCAAGTTCTTATAGAATATACAATTTGTTCTTACATGCCTCTAATGTCTTATTATGTTCAATAAGACCAATAAATAAAAATGTATAATGTCGATATTATTAAATATGTAAGTTCTTATAGAATATACAATTTGTTCTTATAAGCCTCTGATGTCTTATTATGTTCAATAAGACTAATAAATAAAAAAGTATAATGTATAATGTAGATTTTTAAGTATGCAAGTTCTTATAGAATATACGGTTTGTTCTTACATGCCTCTGATGTTTTATTTGGTTCAATAGTCTTATTAACCTATTTTTAGTATATTAGAGTTTAATATAATTTAAATTGCACTTTCCTTTATATCTGCTATAATTTCTAAATCAGCAATAATAGGTCTGTTAAAATTCAATCCAACTTGACCCTACAAATTCAATACTTGCTGTTTTAAAATCTTCAAATTTCCATTTTTATAAGTGTAATTGAAACACTTTGATTTGTTCAATATTTACCATTTCTGGCTTCATAAAACCTTTAAATTTCCTGTCTGTACAAGTGTAATTGAAACACTCTGATTTTTCCAATATTTACCATTTCTTGCTACATAAAACTTTACTGCTAAATGTGTGCTTATCCAATATTTGGTGTCTTAAAAGCCTTTATTGTTCGCTGGCCGCGCCTTGTTTGTTGCCCTGATTTAATTGGAGAGTGTTTCGCGAATTATTGTTATGCACCCGTGCGTTTTATGCATAATATTTAGCACATGCGTTCCAATTTTTCGGTCAGAAACATTTCATTACAACAAACAGTAGGTGGTTGTTATTAATCATTTGCAAATGTGGTTGTTCTTTATAAATGTATGATGGTATAATGTTTGTATAATTTAACTTCTATTTATATCGGGCTATCAGCTAAAGGGTTTTTCCACAACAATTAAAAATTAAGCAAGAGAGTAATTATTAATCCAGAAATTACTTCTATTGGCTCTTGAATAAAAAAACCCTGTAGTTTGATTTTGGCAAGTAATATTCACATTTATTGGTGGTTTCCTGTGGCCATTCTAATATGTGATGAATGTGAATCTCATCACAAAGATATAAAAAAAGCATATGGTTATTTCTATATGCATACCAACGTTTTTAAATAATTTAAACCCAATTTATAAATTTCACCAATTAAACTATAAGCATTTCTCTTTAATTGATGTAATTAAACTCACTTCATTATTAGTATTGTATCCTTTAGTTTTGCACTATTATTCATGCAGAATAACACAATATGATTAAAATCACAAACTTAACACCCTGATAATCAGTTTTTGTGTGAAAATCCAAATGTTTAATGTTTTTTTATTGGCACTATTTTTTAAAATAAACTATTGCTTGTAATAGATTCTGCACTGTTAAATTTCACATGTTGACTACATAGTGGTCATACAAACGTGTATGCTGCTCATCGTGTGGTTGTCGGTGATACAAGACACGGAGAAGAGTTATTCGCAAAGAAGTTAGTCGGTCGGCCTGGCCCGCACCAGCAGGGCCTCGCCAGTGGGGAGAAGAAATGTGTAGCGAGTGTGTTGCGAAGAAAGCGCCAAGGCATTTCACCTGTTGGACGCGCGCGAGGTCGCAGCATCGGGCAATTTTAATGGATAACTGTATAGACGTGTGGACGATTCAAAAAGGATGGACCCGGTGTGCTGAGTAATTCGGTGCAGTTATAAATTGAGAGCCGTTGCGGCCGATACAGTTCTTTCAGGGAAATTTCGCATTTACTTATGGTGTGCACGTGTGGTTTTACTTTCCCAATGCAGGCAGTGCTGTATAAGGAGAGTAGTGATGAAAAAAGAAAAGAAAATGCATATTTTGAAATCACTTTACATTTTATGGCGAATGTTCGTGTATATATGTGTATCTAAAGGTCGTTTTAGACAAGACAATTTCTTAGCTCAAAAGTTGTTCAAGAAATTAATTTATATATTCTCCTACCATACAATTTGTCCTTGACAAATAGAACGCGTTATATTTTTCCATTCAATCTACCATCCAAAATATTTCAAACAATTTGCTGTATGATACCAGATAATTTAGATTGTCTCGCATCTTGACTAACTTTTGAGTCAAGAAATTGTCTTGTCTAAAACGATCTTAAGGAAAAAAAAATGCGAAATAATTATTATTTACTTTTGGTTTGTATAAATGAATAAAAGTTGTGTATTATAACTTTAATTCATTTATACAAACCAAAAGTAAATAATTTTTATTATTTAGAAGACAGAAAACGATTGTTGCGAATAATTGTGTATGTCTAATTGAACGAAAATTATATAGATTTATAGTTATCTATGTTTTCTAACTACCCAGTGGTTAGAATCGTCGTCCGTCTCGTACTGAGCCCCGAATTCCAACCTCACGAATTTTTGCGAATCTCCATTCACAGTTTTTCTGTAAAGTTACGGTAAATGCCGGGTTATAAACTCCTCTGGGCTTCTCCCGACGAAAAAGCCTTAGAGCTGATAGCCCTATACAGATAGAAGTATTTTTTGTTTTTTACTGTTATAAAATAACACTGACAAAATCTGCGACTGTAAGATTAACCCCCCCGACATTAAGGAACCCACGAAACTATCAATAGGATCTGTACAAGGAATACCTGCGACAGTGCATGGATGGAACTAACAAAAAACGGCAAAGCGCCCGGCCCTAATAACAACAAAAACGAACTGCTGAAACACGGGGCACAAGCTATACCCCCTTGACTGGAGTGCAAGCATTACACTGTACAAAAAAGGCAACAGGAATGACCCGAAAAACTACAGATGCATCTCCCTGTTGGATGCAACTATGAAGACATTCACAAAACATCTAGCGAACATTGTAACACAGAAGATCGCGATGCGGGAAGAGCAACAGGGCTTTCGGAAAAATCGCTCCATCACAGACGCTATCTATGTGGTGCGACAAATTGCAGAGAAGACGCTGGAGTTCAACAAACCCGCCTATCTCTGATTCGTGGACCTAGAAAAGGCGTTTGATAAAGTCCGGCTCTCAGATGTACTAAAGACGTTAATTATCAAAGACATACACCCCACAATAAAACAACTGAACATGGACACCACGACCAACTTAAGAGCGACGAACGGGGAAGAAGTTGATATCCGAATCAGATCGGCGATACGGCGAGGGGGCAGCTTGAGTTCTCTACTATTCAACCTCCTGATGGATAAGATTATAACAGCCCTTGACCCAATAGAACATGGCTACAAACTGGGAAACAAACTCATTAAAACAGTGTGCTACGCTGACGACGCTGTACTAATCGCAGAATCAGAAGACGGTTTACAATGGCTACTCAACACGTTCAGAAAGGAGTGTGAAACAATAAGCATAACAATAGCCACAGCTAAAACCAAAAGCCTAGTCATTGCAAAGAATCCAATCAGATGCAAGCTAGCCGTGAAGAACATCATCATTAATGACATATGAATAACTATAAATTCCTACGGAGACCTAAAAACTAGGTAAGAGGAGCGTAAAGAATATCAGAAGCACTGCGAAATTCTGTCTGGAAGAACAAAAACATAACAACTGAGAGCAAAGTAAGGATTTACAAAGAATGCGTGAGACCCATTCTTACTTACTCCACTGAAATCAGAGCTGATACGGCAGAGACAAAACGTTGACTAAGATGCGAGATGAATACCCTCAGATCCATCACTGGCTACTCACTTGCAGATCGAAAAACAAACAAGGGAATGTGGGAACAGTGCAACACACCGGATATTATAAGATGGGCGCGGAGCAGAAGAAGACAGTGGAACGAGCACGTAATACGCATGCAGGACGATAGAATCGCCAAGATAGTCCATAAAACATACACCAAACGCTCTCTCGGCAGGCCACCGAAGAGGTGAAAGGACAGCTAGTCGTCGATATCACAGGAGCAGGACCTGAGATAAGAGCTTGGCCAAAACAAGCAAGCCACAAGGCTTCCGAAAAGAAGAAGATTGGGGGGAAAAAAATAGAAAATGTCAACCAGTAGGCGTGTACTGTTGGAAAAGTGTAAAGTTTGGGTCTGACTTATCCAATTTTAATTATAATTGTCCTAAAGTATTGCTGCAAAAAGTGAAAATATCAAATTTCAAAAAATATCCGTAAACGTAACAAAACTATGGTCCGTTGCGTCAAAATTGGGGTCGTCCTATTAGTAGCATCGCCCTGAAGCTACAGAGCTTGGCAAATTTTTGAAACGTTGAAAATTGTATTTCAAGATAGAAAGTGGTTTTTAATCTTATATTGTAGATACTTCATTTCCAAAGAGGAAAACACAAAAATATTGTTATAAAAAGTGTACCGTATTGACGGTAAACTCGAAGAAGTGAAGAAAATAAAAATAAAAATAGTCCAATCAAGATGAACTTCCGCCTGTTGGATAGACAATCTGGAGTCAAATGAAAAATCTTATCATATTTTTTCCATAAAACAAAAGACAAACCCGTCACATGATATACTATAAAAGTGATAAAAATCGGTAAAAATGCTAAAACTACCGTCCGTCCGTTCAAAATTGGGGCCGTCCCAGTGGCATGGTACTTAAACTTATGTCGTTTGATTGGAAATATAGTCTAGATGGCTGGAAAATGCCAAGATTGTTGTCAATTGAATCTGAAAAGCTACAGGGCTTGGCAAATTTTTGAAGCATTGATAATTTTATTTCATGATAGAAATTGTTTTTTGGTACTTCATTCCCAAAAAATAAAACACAAAAATTATGTTATAAAATGTGAACCGTTTTGGTGGTAAAGCCGAAGATGTGAAGAAAATAAAAATAAAAATTGTCAAATCGAAATCTACTTTAGCCTATTGGATAGACAATTTTGAGCTAAATAAAAAATCTTAGTCAAATTTTTCCCTAAACCCGGCACTAGTTGAATTTGAAAATTGATAAAAATAGACAAAATCGCCAAAACTACCGTCTGTCCGTTCAAAATTGGGGCCGTCCCAGAAGTGGCATGGCCCTGAAACTTTTGTCGTTCTATTGGAAATATAGTCTAGATGGCGGGAAAATGATTGTTTCAAAATGAACCTGCAAAGCTACAGGGCTTGGCAACTTTTTGACACTTTGAACATTTGATTTCATGATAGAAAGCGGTTTTTGGTCTTATTTTATAGGTATCTCATTTCCAAAGAGAAAAGCAGAAAAATATTGTTGTAAATAGTGTACTGTTGTGGCGAAGAAGAAAAAAATAATAAAAATTGGCCAATCAAGATGAGCTTTGGCCTGCTGGATAGATAATTTTGAATCAAATGAAAAATCTTAATATATTTTTTCCCTAAAACAAAAGACAAACCCGTCACATGACAAATTATGAAAGTGATAAATATCGGTAAAAATGCCAAAATTACCTTCCGTCCGTTAAAAATTGGGGCCGTTCCAGAAGTGGCATGGCCCTAAAGCTTATATCGTTTGATTTGAAATATAGTCTAGATGGCGGGAAAAATGTCGAGATTGTTTCAAATTAAACCAGAAAAGCTACAGGGCTTGGCAAATTGAAATTTTGAAGATTTTATTTTATGATAGAAAGTTGTTTTTGGTCTAATTTTGTAGGCCGTTCATTTCCAAAGAGAAAAACATAAACATATTGTTATAAAATATATACCGGTTAGGCGGTAAAGTCGAAGAAGTAAAGAAAAATAAAATTAAAATTGTCCAATCAAGATCAACTTTAGCCTGGTGGATAGACAATTTTGAACCAAATGAAAAATCATAATACATTTTTCTCTAAAACAAAAGACAAACCCGTCACATTGCCAATTATAAAAGTGATACAAACCGATAAAATGAGTCCTGGCATTTTACCGATTTGTATCACTTTTATAATTTAAATTGAGTCCGGTCAAAATTAGGGCCGTCCCAAAAGTAGCAGGGTCCTGAAGCTTATGTCTAGTTGGTAAGAAAAATGTCGAAATTGTTTTAAATTCAACCGATAAAGCTACATGTATTGCCAAATTTTTGGAACTATGAAATTTTATTTCATGATTACAAGTGATTTATTTTGTAGGTCTTTAATTTCCAAAGTAAAAAACACAAAAATATTGTAATAAAAAGTGTACCGTCTTCGTGGTAAAGTCGAAGAAGTGAAGAAAAATTAAATTTAAATTGTCCAATTTAAATCAACTTCAGCATGTTGGATATACAATTCTGAACCAAATGAAAAATCTTAATAGATTTTTCCCTATAACAAAAGACAAACACGTCACATGATAAAATATAAATGTTATAAAAATCGGTAAAGATGCCAAAACTACCTTCCATCTTAAACTTAAGGTCGTTTTAGACAAGACAATTTCTTAGCTCAAAACTTGTTCAAGAAATGAATTCATATATCCTCCTCCCATACAATTTGTCCTTCACAAATAGAACGCGTTGTATTTTTCTATTCGATTTACCATCCAATTCAATATTTCAAATAATTTGCTGTATGATACAAGATAATTTAGATTGTCTCGCATCTTGACCAACTTTTGAGCCAAGAAATTGTCTTGTTTAAAACGACCTTTATGTCGAGTGATTGGAAGTATAGTCTAGATGGCGGGGAAAATGTCGAGATTGTTTCAAATTGAACTTGAAAAGCTACTGGCCTTTATTTTCTATTTTATGATAGAAGGTGGTTTTTGGTCTTATATTGTAGGTCTTTTATTTCCAACCATAAAAACATTAAATTATTGTTATAAAAAGTGTACGACGAAGTGAAAAAAATAAATTAAAAATTTTCAAGATGAAGTTCAGCCTGATGGGTAGACAATTTGAAAAATTTGTATATATTTTTTCCCTAAATCAAAAGACAAACCCATCATATGATGAATTATAAAAGTCATTAAAGTCTATCCTTAAAATTCGGGCCGTCCCGGAGGTGCCCTGGCATTGAAGCTCTTATTGCATTTGATTGGAAATAAAGTATGAATAGCCGAAAAAATTTAGAGATTGTTTGAAATTGACCGGAAAAGCTACAGAGTTTGGCTAATTCTTGAAACTTGGACAATTTGATTTATGATAGTCGTGTTTAGTCTTCTCATAATATCACGGTGTTTAGTCTCATTTTGTAGGTCTTTCATTTCCAAAAAAAAAACACGTCTTTCAATTTCAATGAAGATTCTTTAAAATTATTGTCATAGAAACACCGTAAGGGCGATAAAATCAAAGAAGTGATGAAAAATAATATAAAAATTATCCTATTAATATGCTATCACATGAGCCCATTGAATAGACAATTTTGAACCAAATAAAAAAATACAATTTTACTTTAAAATAAAAGACAAACCCGCCTTAAAGAGGCACAAATTAAAAATACAATTTTCCCATGATTACATATTTATCTATACTGCAATATCGGCAATGGGAAAACATGTCATTTGTTTTATTGAACAATTATTCTTTCGTGGCATTGTGATGATAATAATAATAATATCAATTTCTAAAGTTGGTTAAAACACAAGTGAATGAAATCAGCTGGAAATTGGTTTTCAAGATAGGTAGGCATTAAACGCTAACTTCACAAGGGAAATTTTAAAAGCACTTTTTTCCGGTTCATTTGTTACACAATTAGTGTTTGTTTGTTCACGATTGTTTGCTTGTACATGTTTGTCTGTTTGTTCACGTTTGTCTGCTTGTTCACGTTTGTTTGCTTGTACACGTTTGTTTGTTTGTACACGTTTGTCTGCTTGTGCATGTTTGTCTGTTTGTTCACGTTTGCCTGCTTGTTCACGTTTGTTTGCTTGTACACGTTTGTTTGCTTGTGCATGTTTGTCTGTTTGTTCACGTGTGTCTGCTTGTTCACGTTTGTTTGCTTGTACACGTTTGTTTGTTTGTACACGTTTGTCTGCTTGTACATGTTTGTCTGTTTGTTCACGTTTGTCTGCTTGTTCACGTTTGTTTGCTTGTACACGTTTGTTTGTTTGTACACGTTTGTCGGCTTGTGCATGTTTGTCTGTTTGTTCACGTGTGTCTGCTTGTTCTCGTTTGTTTGCTTGTACACGTTTGTTTGTTTGTACACGTTTGTCTGCTTGTGCATGTTTGTCTGTTTGTTCACGTTTGTCTGCTTGTTCACGTTTGTTTGCTTGTACACGTTTGTTTGTTTGTACACGTTTGTCTGCTTGTGCATGTTTGTCTATTTGTTCACGTGTGTCTGCTTGTTCACGTTTGTTTGCTTGTACACGTTTGTTTGTTTGTACACGTTTGTCTGCTTGTGCATGTTTGTCTGTTTGTTCACGTTTGTCTGCTTGTTCACGTTTGTTTGCTTGTACACGTTTGTTTGTTTGTACACGTTTGTCTGCGTGTGCATCTTTGTCTGTTTGTTCACGTGTGTCTGTTTGTTCACGTTTGTTTGCTTGTACACGTTTGTTTGTTTGTACACGTTTGTCTGCTTGTGCATGTTTGTCTGTTTGTTCACGTTTGTCTGCTTGTTCACGTTTGTTTGCTTGTACACGTTTGTTTGTTTGTACACGTTTGTCTGCTTGTGCATGTTTGTCTGTTTGTTCACGTTTGTCTGCTTGTTCACGTTTGTTTGCTTGTACACGTTTGTTTGTTTGTACACGTTTGTCTGCTTGTGCATGTTTGTCTGTTTGTTCACGTTTGTCTGCTTGTTCACGTTTGTTTGCTTGTACACGTTTGTTTGTTTGTACACGTTTGTCTGCTTGTGCATGTTTGTCTGTTTGTTCACGTTTGTCTGCTTGTTCACGTTTGTTTGCTTGTACACGTTTGTTTGTTTGTACACGTTTGTCTGCTTGTGCATGTTTGTCTATTTGTTCACGTGTGTCTGCTTGTTCACGTTTGTTTGCTTGTACACGTTTGTTTGTTTGTACACGTTTGTCTGCTTGTGCATGTTTGTCTGTTTGTTCACGTTTGTCTGCTTGTACACGTTTGTTTGCTTGTACACGTTTGTTTGTTTGTACACGTTTGTCTGCGTGTGCATCTTTGTCTGTTTGTTCACGTGTGTCTGTTTGTTCACGTTTGTTTGCTTGTACACGTTTGTTTGTTTGTACACGTTTGTCTGCTTGTGCATGTTTGTCTGTTTGTTCACGTTTGTCTGCTTGTTCACGTTTGTTTGCTTGTACACGTTTGTTTGCTTGTGCATGATTGTCTGTTTGTTCACGTTTGTTTGCTTGTACACGTTTGTTTGTTTGTACACGTTTGTCTGCTTGTGCATGTTTGTCTGTTTGTTCACGTTTGTCTGCTTGTTCACGTTTGTTTGCTTGTACACGTTTGTTTGTTTGTACACGTTTGTCTGCTTGTGCATGTTTGTCTGTTTGTTCACGTTTGTCTGCTTGTTCACGTTTGTTTGCTTGTACACGTTTGTTTGTTTGTACACGTTTGTCTGCTTGTACATGTTTGTCTGTTTGTTCACGTTTGTCTGCTTGTTCACGTTTGTTTGCTTGTACACGTTTGTTTGTTTGTACACGTTTGTCTGCTTGTGCATGTTTGTCTGTTCACGTGTGTCTGCTTGTTCTCGTTTGTTTGCTTGTACACGTTTGTTTGTTTGTACACGTTTGTCTGCTTGTGCATGTTTGTCTGTTTGTTCACGTTTGTCTGCTTGTTCACGTTTGTTTGCTTGTACACGTTTGTTTGTTTGTACACGTTTGTCTGCTTGTGCATGTTTGTCTATTTGTTCACGTGTGTCTGCTTGTTCACGTTTGTTTGCTTGTACACGTTTGTTTGTTTGTACACGTTTGTCTGCTTGTGCATGTTTGTCTGTTTGTTCACGTTTGCCTGCTTGTTCACGTTTGTTTGCTTGTACACGTTTGTTTGCTTGTGCATATTTGTCTGTTTGTTCACGTGTGTCTGCTTGTTCACGTTTGTTTGCTTGTACACGTTTGTTTGTTTGTACACGTTTGTCTGCTTGTACATGTTTGTCTGTTTGTTCACGTTTGTCTGCTTGTTCACGTTTGTTTGCTTGTACACGTTTGTTTGTTTGTACACGTTTGTCTGCTTGTGCATGTTTGTCTGTTTGTTCACGTGTGTCTGCTTGTTCTCGTTTGTTTGCTTGTACACGTTTGTTTGTTTGTACACGTTTGTCTGCTTGTGCATGTTTGTCTGTTTGTTCACGTTTGTCTGCTTGTTCACGTTTGTTTGCTTGTACACGTTTGTTTGTTTGTACACGTTTGTCTGCTTGTGCATGTTTGTCTATTTGTTCACGTGTGTCTGCTTGTTCACGTTTGTTTGCTTGTACACGTTTGTTTGTTTGTACACGTTTGTCTGCTTGTGCATGTTTGTCTGTTTGTTCACGTTTGTCTGCTTGTTCACGTTTGTTTGCTTGTACACGTTTGTTTGTTTGTACACGTTTGTCTGCGTGTGCATCTTTGTCTGTTTGTTCACGTGTGTCTGTTTGTTCACGTTTGTTTGCTTGTACACGTTTGTTTGTTTGTACACGTTTGTCTGCTTGTGCATGTTTGTCTGTTTGTTCACGTTTGTCTGCTTGTTCACGTTTGTTTGCTTGTACACGTTTGTTTGTTTGTACACGTTTGTCTGCTTGTGCATGTTTGTCTATTTGTTCACGTGTGTCTGCTTGTTCACGTTTGTTTGCTTGTACACGTTTGTTTGTTTGTACACGTTTGTCTGCTTGTGCATCTTTGTCTGTTTGTTCACGTGTGTCTGCTTGTTCACGTTTGTTTGCTTGTACACGTTTGTTTGTTTGTACACGTTTGTCTGCTTGTGCATCTTTGTCTGTTTGTTCACGTTTGTCTGCTTGTTCACGTTTGTTTGCTTGTACACGTTTGTTTGTTTGTACACGTTTGTCTGCTTGTGCATGTTTGTCTATTTGTTCACGTGTGTCTGCTTGTTCACGTTTGTTTGCTTGTACACGTTTGTTTGTTTGTACACGTTTGTCTGCTTGTGCATGTTTGTCTGTTTGTTCACGTTTGCCTGCTTGTTCACGTTTGTTTGCTTGTACACGTTTGTTTGCTTGTGCATATTTGTCTGTTTGTTCACGTGTGTCTGCTTGTTCACGTTTGTTTGCTTGTACACGTTTGTTTGTTTGTACACGTTTGTCTGCTTGTACATGTTTGTCTGTTTGTTCACGTTTGTCTGCTTGTTCACGTTTGTTTGCTTGTACACGTTTGTTTGTTTGTACACGTTTGTCTGCTTGTGCATGTTTGTCTGTTTGTTCACGTGTGTCTGCTTGTTCTCGTTTGTTTGCTTGTACACGTTTGTTTGTTTGTACACGTTTGTCTGCTTGTGCATGTTTGTCTGTTTGTTCACGTTTGTCTGCTTGTTCACGTTTGTTTGCTTGTACACGTTTGTTTGTTTGTACACGTTTGTCTGCTTGTGCATGTTTGTCTATTTGTTCACGTGTGTCTGCTTGTTCACGTTTGTTTGCTTGTACACGTTTGTTTGTTTGTACACGTTTGTCTGCTTGTGCATCTTTATCTGTTTGTTCACGTTTGTCTGCTTGTTCACGTTTGTTTGCTTGTACACGTTTGTTTGTTTGTACACGTTTGTCTGCCTGTGCATGTTTGTCTGTTTGTTCACGTTTGTCTGCTTGTTCACGTTTGTTTGCTTGTACACGTTTGTTTGTTTGTACACGTTTGTCTGCTTGTGCATGTTTGTCTATTTGTTCACGTGTGTCTGCTTGTTCACGTTTGTTTGCTTGTACACGTTTGTTTGTTTGTACACGTTTGTCTGCTTGTGCATCTTTGTCTGTTTGTTCACGTGTGTCTGCTTGTTCACGTTTGTTTGCTTGTACACGTTTGTTTGTTTGTACACGTTTGTCTGCCTGTGCATGTTTGTCTGTTTGTTCACGTTTGTCTGCTTGTTCACGTTTGTTTGCTTGTACACGTTTGTTTGTTTGTACACGTTTGTCTGCTTGTGCATCTTTGTCTGTTTGTTCACGTTTGTCTGCTTGTTCACGTTTGTTTGCTTGTACACGTTTGTTTGTTTGTACACGTTTGTCTGCTTGTGCATCTTTGTCTGTTTGTTCACGTTTGTCTGCTTGTTCACGTTTGTTTGCTTGTACACGTTTGTTTGTTTGTACACGTTTGTCTGCCTGTGCATGTTTGTCTGTTTGTTCACGTTTGTCTGCTTGTTCACGTTTGTTTGTTTGTACACGTTTGTTTGTTTGTACACGTTTGTCTGCTTGTGCATGTTTGTCTATTTGTTCACGTGTGTCTGCTTGTTCACGTTTGTTTGCTTGTACACGTTTGTTTGTTTGTACACGTTTGTCTGCTTGTGCATGTTTGTCTGTTTGTTCACGTTTGTCTGCTTGTTCACGTTTGTTTGCTTGTACACGTTTGTTTGTTTGTACACGTTTGTCTGCTTGTGCATGTTTGTCTGTTTGTTCACGTTTGTCTGCTTGTTCACGTTTGTTTGCTTGTACACGTTTGTTTGCTTGTGCATGATTGTCTGTTTGTTCACGTTTGTTTGCTTGTGCTCGTTTGTTTGTATGTGCATTATTATTATTTTCAGCTATTATCAGTGTATGATACTTAGATTAAGGATTGTGCCACACATATATGTAAATATTCTACACTAAATAAAGGTATATTAATGTACATGTATAAAAATATATCGGTATATCGTTTCGAGATATCAAACGTAAGACATTGGTTTAACTGGTTTAACCAGATAATATTCCAGCTCGACCCCGTTGAGCGCAAAAAATCAAATCGCCTTATCACATATAACAACGCATCGCGGTGTCCTCAGATAAACAACAATGGCGGCCGCAAAAAATATAACCAAGCTAATATCTTAGTCCTACATATATTGCACGCTCATCAACATATACCAAACACATTCGGGTTGCATTAATTTTCTGTTCTATGCAACAAAACGCGACTATATTGCACCTACCTGCTGAATCCGAAAAGCCGCCTACAGCACCAACACCAGGTGGATACGGCGTATGCGAATAACAATGAAAATAACTAACACCGCGATTGCATACGGACGCTGGCGGGACTCCATTAGTAGTGGCCACATATTCACAGTAGATTTACCAGCCACGGGGACGTTTTCCATGTTAAACATGCACATTTTCCGGAGGACGACGCGGACACAACCAAAAACAGCGGTGAACTAACGCCACGGGCCCGACCAATCAGAGACGACAAGCCTGATCGCGGTGAAAGCGCGCCAAATTCAAATCATTTAAGCAAGGTATATTAATGCACATGTATAAAAATATATCGGTATATCGTTTCTATTTGCCTTTTACCTTTCGGTGTAGGCATCGTTTCGAGATATAAATTAGTTTGGCCAGATAATATTTCAATTCGACCCCGTTGAGCACAAAAATCAAATCACCTCATCACATTGTAACAACGCGTCGTGTCGTGCTCAAATAAACAAGATGGCGGTCTCAAAAAATTTAACCACGCAAATATCTTAGCTCTACATATATTGGACGCGCATCAACATATACTAAAGACATTCGGGTGGCATTCATTTTCTGTCCACTGCAGCAAAACACAATTATATTGCACCTACCTGCTGAATCGGAAATGCCGTCTGCACCACCAACACCCCGTATGCGAATATCCATGAAAATAACTAACACCGCCGATTGCATACTGGCGCTGGCGGGTCTCCATCAGAGTCGGCCACATATCCACAGTAGATTTACCAGCCATGGGGACGTTTTCCTTGTTAAACTTGCACATCTTCTGGAGGACGATGCGGACACAACCAAAAACAGCGGCGAAGTAACGCCATCGGCCCGACCAATCAGAGACACCGATTGAGCGCGCCGAAACCGCGCTAAATTCAAATCATTTAAGCAAATTGTTAGTAAAACATCACTTACATAATTTTCTTAGCGTACCGACTAGGTAATACAATGTTTTAAACCCATTTACAATTAAATATAAGTAGTTTGCACCGTGTCGTTTGCGAAAAATTTAATTTTATACACTATTTATATAATACACATTTAGTGCAAGGCTAATGGATTCTAGTTGGCGTACAAATGTTTTCCCACGGGCTAGTAGCCGAATGTTTTGTTTTTAATTGCAGGCGAATTGTGATCATAAACAGTTTAAGTTTAACACGACGAGAGAAGTTTCATCAAAAGGTTAATTCATTAATTCGCGGTTATTAGTGTCCACGAGTCATGCTGCTTTCCTATCTGGTGAGAAATGTAAGTACAGTAAGAAGCATCAATTTGGGGTAATCCGGGACATTGTGGCCGACGTGAGGTAAACGAGTGAATGCCTATTTGTTAATTTGGTCGAATGATAATGTTGCAACTGTTTTGAGATTAGTAGCGCATTTATTTGCAGTGGGGCGACAGTGATCTACCCACCAGTCCCCAATATGACAAAATCAACAATTGCTTTATTGTAGTGGCTTAAAATTTGGGCCCCCCACTTGTAGTTACATCAATATTGCCCGTATTCATCAACATCCCATAAACTTTATAGGTACGATACGCATTGAATGGATAAATTGGCGTCATTATCACAGAATGCCAAAACAAATGTCAAACACCTTGAATAGCGCTTGCGATTGGAACTTTTATGACACTTTTTGTTTAATTATGCAGTGTCTCCAATAGAGAGAATCTAAAGTAACTACATTCCCCAGATAATGTGTTTATTGTTGCTATAACAACGAATACTTATAGGTTTAATAACGATTGATAGATTTATGGAACGTCGATGATCAGTGTTTGATATTATGAATGATGGTAGCAATCCCTAGGCAGATATAAAGGCTCAATATTTGGCTATAACTTTTGAATAAAGCATCATTGAAATATAATATTGTAATTAAATAAAATCTATATTATTTTTTAATGATGCTTTATTTAATTCAAGAAATATTATGTTCTTAATAGTTCAATTTACATGAAAATAAGTCAACAAAACACACTAATGAACAGCTAACGATGACTTAGTTATATTTTATGGGAATTGTAGTTTTAGTTATTTTCTCCATACCAACTTATAGCCCCAGCAGTTAAACCCCAGTTACTTAAACCGCAGATAACTCACGCATGTGCAACACAATCCAAATTAATCTCAAGTTCAACTTAATTGAAGGGTTAGTTAAACCTCAGGCTATTGAACAGCCGGCCCTTAATAAGAATGAAATTCAGTAGCCTGTATAAGCTGTAAATTGTAACATTCTTATTAAAATTATTACATCCCAAATTTAAACATTTGATCAGGTATTTATAGCAACAGTATGTACTAAGTTATAATAAATTTTTTAATTCATGCAAAACATGTTTATAGGAAAACAAGTCAAAAATGAACAATATAAATCCATATATTTATTAAATAGATGTGAAATAATATGAAAATCGTTTTGTAAAATTGTACATATATATATATAACACTATTTATTGTATCATCTACGAAATATTTATATAAAAGTCGTGTAGCGAAACAAAGACAGTCTCCGCAATAATAAATTAATCAACAGAATTATATAATTATGTATAAAGGAAATTGTATATAACAAAGCTATTAAACATTTAATAGTACAATCATTATATAAATCACATAATACATTTAGTTATAAACACACACCCGTAGGTACATCCATATGCAAAAAGTGTTTTAGTTGCCCCCCCCTAAACCATCTCCCCGCCCACTCTATCACACTAACCACCCTATAAAGTTATCACAATTATCAGTATTTGTCATGATTAGATCCGCAGTGTTTCCGTTTGATTAGAAAAATACCCGAGCACCGTGGTAAATTCAGTGCCGGCACGTTAAATTTTTGCATATGAAATCTACAAGGTCCATGACTACGGTGATTGATTAGGGTGCTATTTTAGGCCTGTCACTTGTGTAAAACAACTACCTATGCTTTATTCAAACTAAAATCAAAATCACATAATTACATCATGTTATTTCTAGTTTATATGTACAAATTAAATTAAACACCCATGCGAATTGCAAACAGCTATAGCTACTTAAATTGTAAAAAAATGCACGCCGGAATCATTGCTTAACTTTTTTAAAAAAAAAATAGAAATTATTTACAAACATTTATAACTCGGTGCGGTTATTTGGACACTTAATGTAAATTATGAGGATCGTACCCGCAATGGCCACAAAAAAAAATTAGTTTTTATTGGTCGTGGTCGTTTTTATTTGTGTCTACTCCGTGTGACTAGCTGAACGAATACTTGAGTATTTAAGAACTAAATTATATACATCGGATTTATTCGATCACACTCACACATATACACTCACTCACTAAATGTAGTACATCTCAAGTATATAGACCAAGCAGGCTACAGCCGACTGCTAATTGATTAGGTAGTTGTAGTACTCGTACGCTGCCATGAACATCTGTACATGGATGTAGGTGGACGTGATGAAGAAGAGGTGCAGGATGATGAACCGCAAGCAGTCCTGTGCGACGACGTGGGGCTGCACTGGGTTGCTGCAAAAAGCGGCCGCGGGGAAGTGGCCGGTGCGGTAGAAGAGCTCCAGCATGCGTTCTTTTTCGACGAAACGGTCGAAGAGCCATTTGGAGAGGGCTTCGCTGTCCTGTGGCACGTCGCTGCACGGGTAGAGGCGGTAGAAGAAGGTGGTTTTGCAGGGAGCACGGTGCCCGAAGATGATCGACTTCAGGTCGAGGGGCTCGCCGTTGGGGTACGCTATGGTTATGTCCAGCACCCATGCGAGTTTTGTCGATAGCGTCATTGTGCCTAAATATTGCAGATTACATACATACTTGGATATCTAGTTTATAAATCTTAGGCTCGGTTGTATAAAGGTGACGTATCTATAAAGCCCTGGTTTGCTAGGAAGATGTGACGATAAAGGCCGTTTGTGACGTCATTTACACATTATAGGAAACGTTTTAAGTATGTGTAAATAAATAAAAGCACCATAATCCTGTAATTCATAACTATCTCCCATTACATATAGGTAGACCGCTCTCCGAGTTACCATATTTATATGAATTCATGTAAAACTTTATTTGTGACGTCAAAAACGGCCGCTTTTATCGGTACCGCTAAAGCCCTGGTTTCCTAGGAGAGCGGTCGCTTTAAAGCGGCCGCTTTTGACGTAATTTTTACGTCACAAAAATAATTTTACGTGTATATAAACAAATATGGCTTTCCATAAAGAGTAATACCTCAAGGTACTGCAAAAACTCAATGAATTACGATGAAAACTTGTAACTTATTCAATTACATATATTTAAAACGAATTTTGTGATGTGTAAATGACGTCAAAAGCGGCCGCTTTAAAGCGACCGCTCTGCTAGGAAACCAGGGCTTTACTAGGAAACCAAGGGTGCTCTGAATATAGCGATCGAGAGACGTCCGCTATTATTGCGAATTGTGACGATTTTTGCTAGGAAACCAGGACTTTACCTGTTTATTTTTGTTAAACATAGCGACCACCTTTCACGAAGCGAAAGGTCCGCTTCGTGAAAGGTGGTCGCTATGTTTAACAGAAATAAACAGGTAAAGTCCTGGTTTCCTAGCAAGCGGTGTAGATAAAAACGGCCGTTTTTGACGTCATTTACACATTACAAGATACACTTTAAGTACATGTAATTAAATAACTTACCAGATTCCAGTGTAATTCATTTTCCCAATACTTTGAAGTATACCGCTCTCTGGATTACCAGATTTATATAAATATACGTAAAAAAAATGTGTGACGTCAAAATGACGTGAAATACGGCCGCTTTTGTCGACACTGCTTCCTAGGAAACCAAGGCTTAACAGTAGTTATGTTTAATTTTTGATTTTATTCTAATAGACCATCGCTATAAAACGTATACGCCTTACAGCGAGTGATCATAGCGATCGCTCAAAAATAGTACCCCTGGGCTTTAGATAGATCGTGTGATGTCACTGTTGCACGATTTTAAAAAATTGTTTACTGACTTGCATAACTTTCTAAAACTCAGTTTTATCTATTACTATGAATGTCAGAAAAAAATGCCTCAGTAGCTCACAATATCTAGATTTTAATATATTTACCTTCCGATATCAAATTGTTGTTGGCCGGCCGTCCCGGCCCTACAGTGTTCATGATGGCCTGCAGGGCGCCCACTCTAGGCAGCGTCACATTATTCAGTACGGGTAGGTTGTTTTTCTCTGCGTAACGCTGCGATACAGCCTTTCGTTTTCTCAGAAAACCACCCTCGGGGAACAGAACCATCCAATTCCTATGGCGAGGGATGTACGAGTCTAATAGGTGCCGAACTAGCTCCTGGATGGACTGTTCTCTTTTACTTCGACCCTGAAATCATAACAACTATAAGATGATAGCAGTATGTTATGAAAATATGCTGTTACTGGGACAAATCAGGCCTACAAGGTGAGCAATATTAAAATTAACTTCTATCTTTATAGATATCATCCTGAGGGCTTTTTTATTATATACTATGAACACAATGTATTATTATTATATACTAAATAATAATAGATTGTGTTCATAGTATATAATAATAATTCATAAAAGAAGCTCATGCCCATATTCACCAACATCCCATAAACTTTATATGTCCCATAAGCTATTGAATGGATAAATTGACAACGTCATTGTGACAGAATATGCTAAAACAAATGTCAAACACCTTGAGTAGCGCTTGCGATTGGAGCTTTGATGACAACTTTTGTTTAATTATTCAGTCTTTCCAATAGAGAGAATCTAAAGTAACTACATCCACTAGATAATATATAATAATATACATAATCTGATTTGTATATATACATGTATGTTGTAAATGCTAATAATAGCGTTAATAAATAAATAAATAAATAAAATAATATATTTATTGTTGCTATAACAACGAATACTTATGGGTTCAATAGCTATTGATAGATTTATGGAACGTCGGTGAATACGGGGGTCAGAGTTTAATCGCATTTACCTTATCTTCAGAGAAAACCTCTGAAAATTTGTGAAAGGCAAAATTTCGCCCACAACGTGGTTGAATTCCCGAAATGCACTATACAAGATGGACTGCGCCTCTAAGCCAAGTTGAAGTTAAATTGATGAGCAGGTGAATTACTACTTTGAAAGGAATTACATCGTTCAATTAAATATGCATATGGTAGAAGGCAGGGCCACTGACAACTCTGCTTGGCACCGCGGACGCCATAGGAACCCAAATGATAAGACTAAAAGGGACGCGTAAGAGCTGATTTTCGAGGAGTAGATAAGGCCCTGTCCATACAGGCACTATCCCCGGAGCAGGAGGATTAAGGTTAGGTCAAAGTACTTGGAAAGAAACTGGCAGCGGCCAAGAGAGAGAACGAAGCCCTGAAGGCCAGGCAGGAAGAGTTGGAAATAATGGAGTACGCGTACATCAAGAAGGAATAAGGCGAGGCGGCACCCTGGGTCGAGGATGAGAAGGAAGGGGACGTTTGAACAAGCGACTAAGACACTGGCTGGATGAGGTATACAGGGTTGTCAAGGCTATGCCCATGCAGGCACTCTCCCCGGGGCAGGAGGATTAAGATGAGATCAAAGTACTCAGAAAGGAGCTGGCAGCGGCCAAGAGGGAGGACGATGCCCTGAAAGCCAGGCAGGAAGAGTTGGAAATATTGGTGTACGCGTACATTGAGAAGGAATAAGGCGAGGCGGCACCCTAGGACGGGGATGAGAAGGAAGGAGACGTTTGAACAAACGACTAAGACACTGGCCGGATGAGGTATACAGGGTTGTCAAGGCCATGTCCATGCAGGCACTATCCCCGGAGCAGGAGGACTAAGGTGAGGTCAAAGTACTCGGAAAGGAACTGGCAGCGGTCAAGAGGGAGAACGAAGCCCTGAAAGCCAGGTAGGAAGAGTTAGAAATATTGGAGTACGCGTACATTAAGAAGGAATAAGGCGAAGCGGCACCCTAGGACGAGGATGAGAAGGAAGGAGACATTTGAACAAGCGACTAAGACACTGACCGGATGAGTTATACAGGGTTGGCAAGGCCATGTCCAAGCAGGCACTATCCCCAAAGCAGGAGGATTAAGATGAGATCAAAGTACTAAGAAAAGAACTGGCAGTGGCCAAGAGGGAGAACGAAGCCCTGAAAGCCAGGCAGGAAGAGTTGGTAATATTGGAGTACGCGTACATTAAAAAGGAATAAGGCGAGGCGGCACCCTAGGACGGGGATGAGAAGGAAGCGGACGTTTGAACAATAGAGGGTTGTCAAGGTGGAGAGCGAAGAATCCAGCTGACTAGGGTGACGGGACCCGGCCAGATTGTAGACCAGGTATCTAACCAGATAAGGGAAAGGGGGCGAAGCATAGTAATCGAAGCAGAGGAAGTTGAAACGAAGGATGCAAAAAATAACCTAGAATTCACTTTCGCAGAGGCAGGCATCGAAGTTATACTCCGAGAAACATATGCGGGAAGCCCAAACCCTACTACAAAGAAGGAGGGAGCTAATATCAAAGAGGACACTACGGAGCCAAGTGCTAAGCCCCAGTTGAGAAATGCACGCTGTGTGGGGAAGCGAGGACCAGCAAATGCCCGAGGGTAAGGAAAATGGCTAGAAGAAGAGACAATTTCTACGGACGAAAGTAATATACAGCAGAACAAGAGGTGGCGCGGGACAGTATGTGTGAACACCTCGGGAGGAGAGGTCATGATCGGAGCTGCAACTGGTCCAGATCAACCTCACCCACAGCAAGTCCCCAAGGGTGAGGAAAATGGCTAGAAGAGAGACAATTTTTACGGACGAAAGTAATATACAGCAGAACAGAGGTGGCGCGGGACAGTATGTGTAAACACCTCGGGAGGAGAGGTCATGACCGGAGCTGCAATTGGTCCAGATCAACCTCACCCAAAGCAAGTCCCCAAGGGTGAGGAAAATGGTTAGAAGAAGAGAGACAATTTTTACGGACGAAAGTAATATACAGCAGAACAGAGGTGGTGGGGGGACAGTATGTGTGAACACCTCGGGAGGAGTGATCATGACCGGAGCCGTAACTGGTCCAGAGCAACCTCATCCACTGTTGGATGGCCTACGATATTCAGTAGCCTATAGTTGAGGAACGTGACTACCACTTCGCTAATGAGACCAATAAGGGAGCAGCGAAGGAGAGGGGTTGGACGACCTCGTGGGACGAGGGGCGACTATCTGGGTACGAGAGAGAATGAAGAGGAAAATTCTTTCTCGTACGGAGCTGTAACTGGTCCAGATCAACCTCATCCACTGTTGGATGGCCTACGATATTCAGTGGCCTATAGTTGAGGAAGGTGACTACCACTTCGCTAATGAGACCAATACGGGAGCAGCGAAGGAGAGGGGTTGAACGACCTCGTAGGACGAGGGGCGGCTATCTGGGTACGAGAAAGAAGAGGAAAATTCTTTCTCGTACCCAGATAGCCGCCCCTCGTCCTACGAGGTCGTCCAACCCATCCCCTTCGCTGCTCCCTTATTGGTCTTATTAGCGAGCACCAAGTGGTAGCGGTTAAGTCGTCATGAGACTAAAGGAGGTAACCCTGGACCAGTGTCTATGTCTTCCAGAACAGTGGGGATGATGGGACGCGAAACTGCATGGGCGAACTAGATAGGACGCGACGTATCGTCGTACCTAGTTCGTCCATGCAGTTTCTCGTTGGAGAAAACTTGTAGTTGGGGGGAGACTCCAACGAGTGGACCGAGGTCTGAAGAAGTGGGAGCGAAGAACGAACATGAGGGAACACTTCGTTAGTGCCCCCAGCAGCCAACTATCACCAGTTGCATATCATTAGAAGCAATAACTCAATAAATTACTTACAGATTTGATGAAAAAGTCTTGATGGATGACACTGACGATGCCGAAATTGGTGTACTTGAAGAGGCTGTCCATGATCCACATGAGATTCGGCAGGATGGCCTTGCGAGCGTTAAAACACGCCATCATCAGCGGCACGTCCGCCGTAGACTGATGGTTCGCCATCACGAGTGTTCGTTCCTCTAAGCAGTCGGTGATGTCGTCGCCAACTTCCACAACTAGGTACAAAAAAATCATTTATGCCCGTATTCACCAACATCCTATAAACTTTATAGGTCCCATAATCTATTGATTGGATAAAGTGACAATGTCATTGTGACAGAATATGCCAAAACAAATGTCAAACACCTTGAATACGCTTGTAATTGGAGCTTTGATGGCACCTTTTGTTTAATTATTCAGTGTTTGCAATAGAGAGAATCTAAAGTAACTACATTCCCTATATAATGTATTTATTGTTGCTATAACAACGAATACTTATAAAAAAATTATACAACTATTCTCATAGGAAGAAAGTTTAACGCCATCTGGCGGCACCACATAAATTAGCAATGCACACCCATATGGTAATAAGATCGAAATCTAGAAATGTAGATTGTTAAGGGGTGGATTCACACTTATATATGAATACTTATGGGTTCAATAGCTAATGATAGATTTAACGTCGGTGAATACGGGGGTTAAGTCCTGGTTTCCTAGCAAGCGATGTCGATAAATACGGCCGTTTTTGACGTCATTTACACATTAGAAAATACGTTTTAAGTACATTTAATTGAATAACTCACCAGATTTCAGTGTAATTCATGACATTTTCTCAATACTATGAAGTATACCGCTCTCTGGATTACCAGATTTATTTAAATATACATAAAAAAAATGTGTGACGTCAAAATTACGTGAATACGGCCGCTTTTGTCGACACCGCTTCCTAGGAAATCAAGGCTTTATGGAAAAATTATACAACTAACCCCCTTAAGCCCTGGTTTCCTAGGAAAGCGGCCGCTTTTGACGTCATTTTTACGTCACAAAAATAATTCTACGTGTATATAAACGAATATAGTTTCCTATAAAGTGTAATACCTCAACGTACTGTAAAAACGCAATGAATTACGATGAAAAATTGTGAGTTCTTCTATTACATACTTAAAACGACGTTTGTGATTTGTGAATGACGTCAAAAGCGGCCGCTTTAAAGCGACCGTTCTCCTAGGAAACCAGGGCTTAAGAGGAAAGTTAAACGCCATCTGGCGGCACCACATCAATTAGCAATGCACACCCATATGGTAATAAGATCGAAATCTAGATATGTAGATTGCTAACGGTTATGTATATGTTTTATAAGATTGGCCTTGTACTGATATCTTAAGCACTCTGTTGGAATATTATGCCATAGAGAACACTACCGGGTGATCCTGATGGCATAAACATATTGACGGTTATGCAGCTCATTCTTCAACTCAAAACTTGTTACATGCCGATTTCTTAAGACATTTTGGCCGAGAAAACGGTTCCTTCCATTTCTAGATATTTTTCTACTCTGCTCGTGGCTCAATAGATTGAGAAACGATAATTTTGAACAGCAATTTATAAATTTTACAAATTTTAAAGACATTACCATCTTATGAGTGAAAACCTTTTAAGGATTTATTATTTAATCCTTGAAAGGTTTGCACTGCATTAATAACCTAATTATGACTTATTGTTAAACACAAACATGTTTTTAAAATAAATAATATAGACTTCAATGCCTCCCAAAGTTATAAATATAAATAAAACTGTCAATATTTTAGAATACTGACAGTATTACTATATGATAGCATGTTTCAAATGTTCATTATTCTAAAATATTGACAGAATTACTGATCTTCTATTGAAAAAACTATGCGAACGAAGGTGGGGTGGGCGGGTGTCCCCCACCAGCCAAACTACACCTGTCCACTATTTAAAATGACTTGAACTCTACACTACATTATTTCCTATATATTTTTAAAATTAAGTCTTAAATAATAAATGAAATTGATTGAATTATAGAGAGTTATGGATATTAGTGTAGTGCAGAGTTCAAGCCATTTGAAATAGTGAATGGGCATAGTTTGGTTGGTAGGGGCCACCCGCCCACCCCACCTTTCCTCGCATAGTTTTTTCCATAGGATAACACTCTTCTTGGAATGGTTTAAACTATATAAAACGCCTGTATCCATTGAAAAAACTATGCGAACGAAGGTGGGGTGGGTGGGCGGCCCCCACCAACCAAACTATGCCCACTCACTATTTCAAATGGCTTGAACTCTGCACTACACTAATATCCATAACTCTCTATAATTCAATCAATTTCATTTATTATTTTAGACTTAATTTTAAAAATATATAGGAAATAATGTAGTGTAGAGTTCAAGTCATTTTAAATAGTGGACGGGTGTAGTTTGGCTGGTGGGGGCCACCCGCCCACCCCACCTTCGTTCGCATAGTTTTTTCAATGGATACAAGCGTTTTATATTGTTCAAACCATTCCAAGAATCAAGAGAATACTGATGTTTATCCGGATAATTAAGGCACTTTACACGATCAATATTACTGTCAATATTTTAGATTAATGACAGTATTACTGTGCAATAATATGTTTAAAATGTTCTTTATTCTAAAATATTGCCAGTATTACTCATCGTGTAAGGTATAGTAATGATGTAATGAAGAGAATACTGATCTTTATCCGGTTAATTGATTACTTGATAAATATAAAAGGAGAATTGAAGTAAATATTGACAGTTCTAGGATTGACAGTATTATTGAGCGTGTAAGATGCCTTAATTATCCGGATAAACATCAGTATTCTCTTCATTCCATCATTAGTATACCTTAGAAGATCAGTAAATGTCAATATTTTAGAATAATGAACATTTGAAACATGCTATCATACAGTAATACTGTCAGTATGTCTGATGCCTTTAACTAACTGAACAATAAAAAAAACTTTGTTGCCACGTTTTGGGAAAGTCCATTTTTTAACAACCCTATATCACATGTGGCTAATTTATTTATTCTACGGAGAATGAAACATTTAATTAAATAGAATTGTTCAAATTAATTTATTTTGTGTATGATGAAAATCAACATATCAGACTGTATGTAAGAGAAAATGTGCACTGACCATTTCAGATTATTTGTTAATTGTAAATTACTTTGAAATCTTATAGAAAATAATTTAGTATTAATATTAATAATATTTTAATTTTAATAATAACTGAAAACACTATATGAAACGGCTCTAAACATACAGTCTTTAATTATAACTAACTCATTTGTATCGATAATTGACACAGCTGATAATTTTAAACCTTTGCAGATAAACTTCTCTAGAGTCTAGATGATAAGACCCAACAAATTAACATAGTAAAACCCGTTGAATGATAAGACGCAGTAACGCTATTGATTTTTATGTGTATAGGACGCGGCGTCTAGATCTTTTTCATTCTCCGGGCGATAACCCAAATTTCGTAAAATTGCGATAGATGAGATCACCTAGTGGGCAAGGTTGCGATAACGTTGTGTATTTATTGACTCGTGCGTTTCGTTAGTTTATTGGACTATTAAGCATACAGACTAATTATGTAAATAACCTCTGATGGATAGTTAAACGTATATTAATTGTATGACAATATTTGTATTACTTCGTTTTTAACAACCACAGAAATTCAAGATAATACATATTATATATATATATATATATATAAAATAGTTATACATATGTTAAAGATTAGCAACAATGAATTATAATCTACAAACTGTGTTAATTAGTTGATAAATCGTCAATCGTCAGTATGTGAATTAGCTGTAGATGTAGGTGCAACCCACAAATGGTAGTTACAGGACATTATTCTTTATAAAAATGGCTGACGATGACTTTAGATTTGATATATTAACAAACAACGTCAAACGTTAGGGTGATGTAAAAAAACTCGATATTATGTGTCAATTAAATAATACTAAATTCTTGGTTAAAATTAAAAAAATACAAAAAACTCTCTCTATACATAATAATACCAATAATAACACCACGTTTATCTATACTATGTTCAATTAATTATAAGCACAGTGTACTATTGTAGACTATCCTGATGATCGAAATATTGATATATTATAAAAGGAGTTTCACTGCCCTCGCGCTTCCCAAAAAAACGTATGCCTAACTAACTTTCGACGAAATATGTTAAAATATAATAATTAACTTACTGTCGTATCCTGCAGACCAGCTCCACATGGATACCATAGCCAGCAGCCAGTGGAAGAAATAGCCCTCGATTCGCCAAAATGTGTCCGGATTGATCTTTCTCAGCGGTGATAATAGTATCATCCACACAACGTATGTTGGAACGCAGTAAGCATTGTTTAATAGTATGAAACTTAGTCGACATAATGCCTTCGGCACGATGAACAAATGTCTGAAACAATACAGAAATTTTTTTTATAGTAAACATTTTTCAAATTTTTATCAATTTAGGCTGGGTTGTATAGAAGCGAGTTAAGGTGACACGTCCCGACTTTCCCGGGACAGTCCTGAATTTTAATTCCCTGTCCCGATTTTTATACTTCGCGTTTTGATCCCGTATTTATAGCTTTTGTCCCGAATTGTCCCGAAAAACAGTAGTGTGGGAACGTATAAGTTGAAAAGGATATTTATTTAAGTAGTGATGAGTATCTTTTGTCGTCCTGTCACTAACATTGTGAGCAGTTTTTGGACTTTTAATAAGACAGGATAATTAATAAGGGTATTTTAATAACCAAACTTTTTCATCATTTGTAGGTACTATAAATATTGAAAGAGATTTCAAATAAATATCTCATCATGAATATGCCCAGACAGGAAGTGCTTATTTAAGGATTCGTCGCGTTTAGTCAGAACACAAAAAAGCGCCTTCAATTGCTCCCCCATTCATTACGTAAATTGCATTTCTTTTATGCTTTTATGTCTGTGTATATGTGCGCTGTTATGGAATTAAAATCATCCATCTAGTGCAGCAAACACCAACTTAATTAAAATGCGATCATATTAGTTTAAAATTCATGCCAATTCTCCTAAAATTTAAGCGAAAAATTATAAAAATAACAAGTTTTAAAATACTAATGCAATTTCTATCGATTTACATTTTTTTACTTATTATTCACAAATTTTTACTTTGTTTTTCTTATATAGTTTTATCTATAATATGCAAAAATTCGTTTTATTTCTTGTTTAAAATTAATTATCAAAAAGTAACCATCCAATTAAATTTTTGATCTAAAATAATGCTTGTTTTAAATGTATTTCTGTTGTTTTCAGCACTATAATATAAAAACAAAGACAATATTCTGATGTCATTTATATGACTTCTGTGCCGTCAGTGCAAAAGTGGAGGTCGCGGGATCAAATCCCATCGATCGATGAAGGTGTTTTTTATATCTAAGTGTGAATCCACCTCTTAGCAATCTACATATCTAGATTTCGATCTTATTAGATCTCATCAGTGTAGCTCAGCTAGTGAGGATGAATTTACACAATATCTCGAGTGAAATTTACGTCCTTCCTATGATGAATCAATTGCCAAAGTGTGAAATGCTAATTGCAGAGGATAATGAATAAATTATTTTTTTATATATAAAAAACAAACCCTTACGTAACAGATTAGCATTAATAGCATAAATACAAAACACTTAATACTCCAATTAAATATAGAATTAGAAACATACAAACATGATATAACTAACCCCCTAGGAGGAAAGTTAAACGCCATCTGGGGGCACCATATCAATTAGCAATTACCATATGGATGTGTATTGCTAATTGATGTGGTGCCGCCAGATGGTGTTTAGCTTTCCTCCTAGGGGGTTAGTTGTATCATGTTTGTATGTTTCTAATTCTATATTTAATTGGAGTTATAAGTGTTTTGTATTAATGCTATTAATGCTAATCTGTTACGTAAGGGTTTGTTTTTTATATATAAAAAAATAATTTATTCATTATCCTATGCAATCAGCATTTCACACTTTGGCCATTGATTCATCATAGGAAGGACGTAAATTTCACCTAGTTATTATTATATTATCATAAACCTAACATTTCAAGTACATTTCAATAGTATAATTTTCGAGAAACCAACTTTTTACTTTCAATCGTAAAATAATCGTTATCTACATACTTACATACATTATTGATATCAATTACACCCAAACACGTTTCTAGTTTTAAGTAAAGTATGTACGTTATTCATTTCCATATAATTGCTAAATGGTTTGGAGATAGTAACGATTGGCTGCTGTAATGCACATGTTGTTTGCGCTCCAATCAGATCGGCCCGCCGGTATAATGTATGACTAATATGCGACGCGTAATGGCTTTATTTTTATATTGTACACAACATACAATATTATACAGAACTTGATAGTAAAACAATGAATCATAGCGCCGAAATAAACAGGTTTTACAAATTGGAAATTACACCATACCATTGTTATCTGTTGCACATAATGAATAATATTATAGCAGTATGAATACATTCTCACATATTAATAATGCAAATTGTGGTAGCAATTATGCTTATATATACACTATGTAGTAGTTTATACCGAAATTAAATAAGAAATTCATATATATATATATATATATATATATATATATATATATATATATATATATATATATATATATATATATATATATATATATATATATATATATATATATATATATATATATATATATATATATATATATATATATATATATATATCCACGTTTTCCCACGTTTTTTCAAATTTTTCCACATTTTTTCAAATTTTTCCACATTTTTTCAAATTTTTCCACATTTTTTCAAATTTTTCCACATTTTTTCAAATTTTTCCACATTTTTTCAAATTTTTCCACATTTTTTCAAATTTTTCCACATTTTTTCAAATTTTTCCACATTTTTTCAAATTTTTCCACATTTTTTCAAATTTTTCCACATTTTTTCAAATTTTTCCACATTTTTTCAAATTTTTCCACATTTTTTCAAATTTTTCCACATTTTTTCAAATTTTTCCACATTTTTTCAAATTTTTCCACATTTTTTCAAATTTTCCCACATTTTTTCAAATTTTCCCACATTTAATCAAATTTTCCCACATTTAATCAAGATTTCCCACATTTAATCAAGATTTCCCACATTTAATCAAGATTTCCCACATTTAATCAAGATTTCCCACATTCAATCAAGATTTCCCACATATTTTTACATTTTCTACATTTTCTTAAGGTCGTTTTAGGCAAGACAATTTCTTGACTCAAAAGTTAGTCAAGATGCGAGACAATCTAAATTATCTCGTATCATCCAGCATATTATTTGAAATATTGAATTGGATGGTAGATCGAATGGAAAAATATAACGCGTTCTATTTGTCAGGACTAATTGTATGGAAGGAGGATATATGAATTAATTTCTTGAACAACTTTTGAGCTAAGAAATTGTCTTGTCTAAAACGTTGCAACTTTTACCCACATTTTCAACATTTTCCCTCGTTTTCTCACATTTTTCTAGGTCTCCTCACAATTTCATACATCTCCCACATTTTTTCATATTTTCACATATTTTTCCACATATTTTTTCAGATTTTCTCCCTTTTTCTAACGTTTCCCACTTTTTCACATTTCCCCACAATTACCCACATGTTTTCACATTTATCCATATTTTCTCAGATTTTCCAACTTTTACCCACATTTTCACCATTTTTCTCACAACTACCCACATTTTCTCACATTTTCCTAATAGATGTAGATAAATAGATTCTTCGCCCCGTCCTAGCCGCGAGTTGAAAGTGATTTCACCCCATTTTCTCATATTTTCACATATTTTTCCACATTTTCTCCCTTTTCCTCACATTTTTTCACATTTCCCCACGATTACCCACATGTCTTCACATTTTTCCATATTTTCTTACATTTTCCAACTTTTACCCACATTTTCATCATTGATTTCACCCCACATTATTTTTTATCTCCACCCCCGCCATCTCAAGTGGGTACTCGACCGCCGCCTACCCAATAAAACTCTTCACCACTACTATATTCCCTTACGTACTTTTTGCTTAATATAATTTTAATTTATCCTAACAATACCAATCATTGCGGCAGGCAAATGATGCGCTCGAAACGCGTTTGTATTGATTCCGACGCCGCATTATGCATATTTTATAAGCCTTACTGACACAGATACTAACATTTTACTTATATTTAGTTACAGTCAAGGTGTAAACTTCAGTAAATTAATACATTTAAGTATTAGAGTTGTGTTATTATCCAGCCAACAATTTTACTCTAGACGTAAATTGATGGTTGCGACAAACAAGAAAATAAATAGTCCCCTATTAATTGTTTATGACACTGGCTGTGCCTCATTTGGGCCGACTTAATCGATAAATCGAAACTTATGGATAGGGGAGGACGATCAGGATATTAAATATAACGAGGAAATTGTTTACATCGTTATTATAATAATGTACATATCAATTTATGTCAGAGTAAAATGGTTCGGTGTACAACAACGCAACTCTAATACTGAAATGTATTAATTTACTGTAGTTTACACCTTAACCGTAACTAAATATAAGTAAAATGTTAGTATAAGTGTCAGTAAGGCTTATAACAATGCAACTCTTATACTACTGTACTTAAGCATTATCAAATTATATTTATCAAAACTTGAAATAGGAAACTCAATCTCCTAGAGGAATTTCTTTTGAATTTTCATAACAAATCGAAGTAAATATATACTTTTATATTTTTATTATTATTTTTTTTTTATATATATATATTTTTTTTTTTTTAATTTTTATTTTAATTTTTATTTTTTTTTTATTTTAATTTTTTTTAATTTTAATTTTAATTTTATAAAAATTTTTATTTTAATTTTTATTTATTTTAATTTTAATTTTAATTTTAATTTTAATTTTAATTTTAATTTTAATTTTAATTTTAATTTTAATTTTAATTGTTTTAATTTTTTTTATTTATTTGTGATGTGGAAGGGCAGTGAGTACTTTTCTGAAGCTCTTTTATACAACTATTTCGAGACAAAAAAAGTAACTAAACATCTTCCGAACTGACCTTTTTGGGCAGAAAACCCAAGGACTGATAGTTAAATATAGAAGTACCAATGAGTAGTATTATGAGTTAAATCTAACAAATACTGGTATTCGCTTTAATGTATATATTGATAAATCTCAATCGCTATTAATATCCTCCTACCAAAACAAAACAGGACGTCAGTTGCATTCATAAATTTGCCAATTTTTTCAGGCCTATTATTAGCAGTATTTATTTTGAATCGTTAAAAAAGGACGTGTATAAATATAGCGCATTTTTTACGGTGCCCATTTCCACATTTAAAACCATTCACGATTCAAACAGTAACGATTTTCTTCGATTTTCTAGGTTTACAGCTCATTTTTGTTATTGTTTGATCAGCTGATTGCATTAAAATTACGAATGACTTAATTAACATTAAATAAAATTAAGATATTTCGGTTCGACTTGGTTCGATTAACCTTTTCATGTTTTCACATTTTCTCAATTTTTCTCACATTTTACCACATATTACTACAGTTTCTCACACTTTACCACATTTACTACAGTATTATATATTTACACACTTTACCAGGTTTTTTTCACATTTTCTCATATTTTCACATATTTTTCCACATTTTCTCATAGTTTCACATATTTTTCCACATTTGCTCATATTTTCACATATTTTCCCACATTTTCTCATATTATCACATATTTTTTTTACATTTTCTGCCATTTTCTAACATTTTCCCATACTTTGCCATGTTTTTTTTCACATTTTCTCATATTTTCACATATTTTTCCACATTTGCTCATATTTTCACATATTTTTCCACATTTTCTCATATTATCACATATGTTTCCACATTTTCTCATATTATCACATATTTTCCCACATTTTCTGCCATTTTCTAACATTTTCCCACACTTTGCCATGTTTTTTTTTTACATTTTCTCATATTTTCACATATTTTTCCACATTTTCTCATATTATCACCTATGTTTCCACATTTTCTCATATTATCACATATTTTTCCACGTTTTCTCCCATTTTCTAACATTTTCCCACATTTTTTCACATTTTCCTACATTGTACAAATCCAAAGACATCTCCAAATCATGTTTCTAAAATGGAAGATGTCATGTTGCAACACGACGATATATACTTACTAGGCTAATACAGAAAAAAAAATCAAAGTTAATAAAATGCAAAACCTAGCTAAACATATTACAAATAATTAAGTATCCTCTCTGCATCATTATGACGTAAAATGAATACAATCTGAGACAACTTTTACTTTTCCGAATAAAACACAAATCACACTGAATGAGCAGAATATTACTATTCAATTACTCTTAGCATTGCGTAACAAACCGGCTGCATGCATACATTATCTCCGCACATTTATCACAATCGACTTTTGTACCTGGCCTGTCGCATGTTATTTTAAAAAGTCGAAAAGTCGAAAAGTCGAAACAAAAAACTGTCCACTTATGACTCATAATTTTAGATTGCTTAACAATTAGCATTTTCACATCCGAATTAGTTATATATGTGTGTGTACATGTAAAGTTCAATGTTAAAACGCGCGCCGCCAAGTAGTCTGTCTACTTACTTTGCATATATGTATTAATATCTCGATTGCATTAGAATATTTTTTTTAGGCGAATGCTACGGCCTTGCCGGTTGTTTCATCAACCTTACCAGCACGAAAAACGAATTGTATTCATAATGGTTTTATTGCTGTTGCATCAGAATAATGTTCAAATGTAAACAGTGTCGAGGGTAAATTGTTTGTGTTTGTTTTAGTAAAATCAGGCGAGAGATTAGACTAATGATGGAAGTAAATGTTGCAAATAAAACTTTATAAAGCTTTAAAATTAAAATAAACTTCATAAAGCTTTAAAATTAAAATAAACTTCGTAAAGCTTTAAAATTAAAATAAACTTCATAATGCTTTAAATTAAAAATAAATTTCATAAAGCTTTAAAATAAAAATAAACTTCATTAAGCTTTAAAATAAAAATAAACTTCATAAAACTTTAAAATATAAATAAACTTCATAAAACTTTAAAATAAAAATAAACTTCATAAAGCTTTAAAATAAAAATAAACTTCATAAAGCTTTAACATTAAAATTAAATTCATAAAGCTTTAAAATAAAAATAAACTTCATAAAGCTTTAAAATTAAAATAAATTTCATAAAACTTAAAATAAACTTCATAAAGCTTTAAAATAAAAATAAACTTCATAAAGCTTTAAAATTAAAATAAGCTTCATAAAGCTTTAAATTAAAAATAAATTTCATAAAGCTTTAAAATTAAAATAAACTTCATAAAGCTTTAAAATTAAAATAAACTTCATAAAACTTTAAAATAAACATAAACTTCATAAAGCTTTAAAATAATAATAAACTTCATAAAGCTTTAAAATTAAAATAAACTTCATAAAGCTTTAAAATAAAAATAAACTTATAATAAAGCTTTTAAATCATACCTAGTCGGTAAGACTTTCTATTGCTATTATGAATTTCTGGCAATTGGTGTAATATTTACAATTATAAACATTTTTAAATTAAGAATTTATAAAATTAAAATGTATGATATTATTTTACATTCTATATAATGTAAAATAATATCATCCATTTTAATTTCATAATTTTTTAATATTTTATCATATTTTATAAGACAGTCCATTAATTTAAAACAGCTCGTGCTATAAAACCTCCCTGCAGACTTAATTTTTGGGTAAAAATTATCAAAAAAAGGATTGTTTTGAGCCCAATTAAATATAGAATGTAAAATAATATCATAAATTTAAATTTCTTATATCTTTGATTTTTTATAGTTTTTTATATCTCAGTCGATTAATTTAAAACAGTTCGTGTAATAAAAACCTTCCTGCAGACTTTATTTTTGGGTGAAAATTGTCTAAAAATAGCTTATTTTGAGACCAATTAAATATAGAATGTAAAATAATATCAAAAATTTTAATTTCTTAAAACTTCGATGTTTTATAATTTTTTAGAACTTAGTCGATTAATTAAAAACAGCTCGTGTAAAAAAACCTTCCTGCAAACTTTATTTTTGGATGAAATTTTTCAAAAAACGGTTTGTTTTGAGCCCAATTAAATATAGAATGTAAAATAATATCATAAATTTAATTATCCTAAATCTTTGATTTTTTATAATTTTTTATATCTGAGTCGATTAATTTAAAACAGCTCGTGTAACAAAAACCTTCCTGCAGACTTTATTTTTGGGTGAAAATTGTCTCAAAATAGCTTATTTTGAGACCAATTAAATATAGAATCTAAAATAATATAAAAAATTTAAATTTCTCAAATCTTCGATTTTTTATAATTTTTTAGAACTTGGTCGATTAGTTAAAAACAGCTCGCACAATAAAAACCTTCCTACAGACTTTATTTTTGGGTAAAAATTATCAAAAAACGGTTTATTTTGAGCTCAATTAAATATAGAATGTAAAATAATATCATAAATTTAAATTTCTTAAATCTTTGATTTTTTTATAATTTTTTATAACACAGTCGATTAATTTAAAACAGCTGGTGTGATAAAAAAAACTTCCTGCAGACTTTATTTTTGGATGAAAATTTTCAAAAAACGGTTTGGTTTGAGCCCAATTAAATATAGAATATAAAATAATATCATAAATTAAAATTTCTTAAATCTTTGATTTTTTATCATTTTTATAACTCAGACGATTAATTTAAAACAGCTCGTGCAATAAAAACCTGCCTGCAGACTTTATTTTTCGGTGAAAATTATCAAAAAATTACTTATTTTGAATATAATATCAAAAATTTAAATATCTTAAAGCTTCAATTTTTAATAATTTTTTATAACTTTATAAGTCGATTAATTAAAAACAGATCGTGTAACAAAAACCTTTCTGCAGACTTTATTTTTGGGTGAAAATTATGGTTTAATTTGAATGGTTTATTTTGAGCTCAATTAAATATAGAATGTGAAATAATATCAAAAATTTAAATATCTTAAAGCATCAATTTTTAATCATCAACACAGTCGATTAATTTAAAACAGCTCGTGTAATAAAAACCTTCCTGCAGACTTTATTTTTGGATAAAAATTATCAAAAAACGGTTTATTTTGAGCCCAATTAAATATAGAATATAAAATAATATCATAAATTTAAATTTCTTAAATATTTGATTTTTTATCATTTTGTAGAACTTAGTCGATTAATTAAAAACAGCTCGTGCAATAAAAATCTTCTTGCAGACTTTATTTTTGAATGAAAATTTTCAATAAACGGTTTGTTTTGAGCCTATTTAAATATAGAATGTAAAATAATATCATAAATATAATTTTTTTAAATCTTTGATTTTTTATCATTTTTTATAACACAGTCGATTAATTTAAAACAGGTCGTGTAATAAAAACCTTTCTGCAGACTTTATTTTTGGGTGAAAATTATCAAAAAATAGTTTGTTTTGAGCCCAATTAAATATAGAATGTAAAATAATATCAAAAATTTTAATATCTTATATCTTTAATTTTTTATCATTTTTTATAACTTAGTCAAATAATTTAAAACAGCTCATACACTAAAAACCTGTCTGTAGACTTTATTTTCGGGTGAAAATTGTCTAAAAATAACTTATTTTGAGCCCAATTAAATATAGAAAGTAAAATAATATCAAAAATTTAAATATCTTAAATCTTCAATTTTTTATCATTTTTTATAAATCAGTAATTTAAATTAGCTCGTAAACTAAAAACCTTCATATAGACCAGTGATTGATTCTTAACCTTTTTGAAGTCAGAGAGCACTTTTGACCATAAGAAAAACTCGCGGAGCACCAAAATCAAAAAGTCAATCACATACAGTAGATGGGCCAACATTCAATGTTGGCTTTCATAATATCTTGAAGCACTTGCAACAAGCTCGCGGAGCACCGGTTAAGAACAACTGCTCTAAACCATGGTTTGATACTGAAGACATCTAATACAACTTGCATCCAGCACCTTAGAAATTACAACATCACAATATACCATACAGCCCAAAAAAAAAACTATAGAGCTCTCATCAACAAGAAGAAGACACTGTATGAAGAGACTAGGCTGATACAAAAAGTCCTTGAAGTGGAATCAGAACCATGGAACACAGAAAAAAGTTAAAAATGTTAAAATTTCAAGTTTTAGTGTAGAATCGTTGTGTCTTGTATTATGCCAGTGACTTGATTTTCATATCTATCGATATATATATATATATATATATATATATGGGGAGATTTTATGTGTTTGACACACCAAATCGAAGATAATTTTATATTTTTTAAGATAATACAGAAAAAAGTTTTAAATATTTCAAGTTTTAGTGTAGAATCGACGTGAGTATGCTAGTGACTTGATTTTCATATCTATCCACATATCTATTGGGAGATTTTATGTTTTCGATACACCAAATCAAAGATAATTTCATACTCTTTAAGATAATACAGAGAAAAGTAAAAAAAAATGATGACACCTTTTGTTTAATTATTCAGGGTTTGCAATAAAGAGAATCTAAAGTAACTACATTCCCTAGATAATGTATTTATTGTTGCTATAACAACGAATACTTATGGGTTCAATAGCTATTGATAGATTTATAGAACATTGGTGAATACAGGGGATAAGCTATTGAATAGACAAATTGAAAACATCATTGTGACAGAAATTGCCAAAACAAATGCCAAACACCTTGAATACCACATGTGATTGGAGCTTTGATGACACCTTTTGTTTAATTGTCCAGTGTTTCCAATAGAGAGAATTTAAAGTAACTACATTTCCTAGATAATGTATTTATTGGTATAACAACGAATACTAATGAGTCCAATAGTTATTGATTGATTTATAGTACATTGGTGAATATAGGAGTAAGATTATTTATATTTTATGTATGTGCCAACTTCAACTTGCTGTATCTCTGTAAGCATTAGGAATTGGACACATGTTTATGTGAATTTTTTTAATTTAAAATGGTCCATATTACCACCTCCTAAATTATTTGACATTCCTCCTGAAACACACTGTATCTTATAACACTTTTTTAAGATTACACTGAAAAAGACACCCACACAATCAATAATACTGTCAATATTTTAGAATAATGACAGTATTACTCTACGATATCATGTTTAAAATGTTCATTATAAAAGGAGGATTGAAGCAAATACTGACAGGGCTGGGACTGACAGTATTATTGACCATGTGCCTTTATAAGGCACCTTACACGATCAATATTACTGTCAATATTTTAGAATAATAACAGTATTACTGTATGATAATATGATTAAAATATACATTATTCTAAAATATTGCCAGTATTACTGATTGTGTTAGTAATAATGGAATCAAGAGAATACTGATGTTTATCTGGATAATTGATTACTTGACAAATATAAAAGGGGGATTAAAGCAAATACCAACAGTACTACGATTGACAGTATTATTGACCATGTAAGGTGCCTTTATGAGTAAAAGAATAATACTATTATTTTGATATGTAATTAAATCTGTAGTTTGAAGAAAGGATGGAATCCAAAATAAATCAAATTTGTATGAAATAGAAGAAAATTTCTATATGAATCAATTAACAACATTATTAATTAGTTTAAGTACTCAATAACCATATCCCATTGTTGTATTGGTTAAATATATTACAGGTTGTTGTGAATTAATTATTATTATTTAATGCTGGTGCTTGTTCCCTTGTTTAAACTACGAATTCAATTGTCTGTAAATGGCAATTGGAAGTTTGTTTTAGAAATGAATAACACAGTAATCAGCATTATATCTACATGTAGTAAGTCTATCAGAAACAAACCCATCACAATTAGTTAGTAGAAAAATATATGGTATACCAGCGTTAATCATTTGAAACTTACTAATTCTATTTTTCTATTTTTGAGACTTGAATAATAAGAGCCAGAATATCAAGGTCTCCCATACCATAAATCTGTCAGTCAATCAAATCTTTGTGCAGAAAATTTATGTGATAAATTTAGCACTCGACCTTATCAAATGAATTCATTCAATCAGTTTATTGTTACTAATACCCTTAAGTCAATTCAGCAAACAATAACCACTCTAATTCAATTAAAATGCCAATAATAATCTACTTACTCCAGACACATCCTCAAGCCCTCCATTTCACTACCCTCCTGTACAAGTCTGAACATTCGTAATCCAACCCCCGTCACTGCCCCATCAGCCGTTACACCCTCTCACTGTTGCATTCGCCGGCTGAATTTTCACGTGTATGAGTTATTGGGGGGCCCGCGCACAGACACTACCACCGCCGGCCGAGCTTTTCCATCACGACGGGGTGTTTTTAGGTTCACGCGGGGCTGCACTTCGGGGCGTACGCAACAACACGCGAAACACGCGCGGCGGGATGATGCCAGAATGTAAAAATTGGACACGAGCGACTGACAGACGGAGACGAGGAGTGACGACGGACGGCAACGTTGCCAAAATAATCATGTGGGAGAAACGGCGCTTAATCGGGCTGACTGCCCCCCCTAGCACACAAAAATTACGCAACGATAACGTCCTGTTATCACGTGGCTCGTTTTGAAAACGGCTTAGCAAACAGTTCGGGTTTTGTGTGCAGGCCGCTAATTGTTTGCTGGATAATTAATGATATTTTAATTATTTAGCAAACTAAATGTACATGATTTCGAAATGAGCTAATGATTTATTTATATATTGGATTATTTATTTATGATTCGGGTAATGATTACAAGGGGCATTGATTACTCATGTATATTGCATTCCGTTTCTACCTCAGCGTTCATGCGTCAGCCAACCACAGGCCAGACATGATCAGCTGTACTCACTTTTAACCACTATAAGCCACCAGATGGCTTTTGCTTCCCGCGTCGTTCATGCAGGGTTCATTTCTAGGATTATATTTTCTTTGCTTTTAACCAAAGAAAATATAATTCATATTGACAATGGTCAAATTGGTTAAAAGCAAATTCCTAGAAATGAACCCTGCATGAACGACGCGGGGAACAAAAGCCATCTGGTGGCTTATAGTGGTTAAAAGTGAGCACAGCTGAACCAAGTCTGGCCTCTAGTTGGCTGACGAAGTTTAAATTTAAAATAAACATAGATAATACTAATAAATATTTAATATCAAACTATTTTAATCGCATGAAATAATGATTTCTTCTCACAAACTAATTAGTTTATTAATAAAACTAAATGTTAAGTATACTAGGCAGGCGGGCTATTAGAAGTAGTTACGCGGTCAATGCTTTGGCCACCCCTGATATAAAATATAATTTTTAAATTACTTATTTACAATTTTAGAGTGTTTATGTTAATTTTAATAATTCGTTCTATTGACTTTTGGTTGTATAATTTTATGTTGGTGCCCCTGCAATAGTGACATTCACCATTTTGAATTTTTGTTTATGCATTTTGTTCAACGCGTCTGTTTTGTTACAACAAATGGCTTGGTTTGTGTTAGATTTTGTGCTGTTGATGCTGGTGTGTGATGGAGTTTGGATCGTTGTGCTGATACCGGATTGCTTGTGGATGATTGCCGGTGTGCAGTAGTATAGTCCATTTGATAGCTGGTGATGTCTGGACCGGCTCAGCCTCGGATGGGACATATACGTGAAACGTGCATTATTGGACACAATTGTATCATATCAAGGTCAGTATCAATTTTAGTAGTAGTTACTGGCTCTTATGCATTTTGTTCACCGCGTCTGTTTCGTTACAACAAATGGTTTGGTTTGTGTTAGATTTTGTGATGTTGATGCCGGCAATGCTGGTGTGTGATGGAGTTTGGATCGTTGTGCTGGTGCCGGATTGTGTGTGGATGATTGCCGGTGTGCAGTAGTATTGTCCATTTGGTAGCTGGTGATGTCTGGACTGGCTCAGCCTCGGATGAAACGTGCAGTTTTGGACACAATTCTATCATATCAAGGTCAGTAGGAATTCAAGTAGTAGTTGTAGTATCAGTATCATATCAAGGTCAGTAGGAATTTTAGTAGTTGTAACTGGCTCTTTAATGGTTTCATTTATAGTTGTTGTAAGGTCTGCGTGTAAGATTCTAAATGTAAGATTATAATATGGTTTACTTTTGCATATTATAGTTTCAATGATTTTTGAGCAACATGTTCATACTATATAACTATCATAAATTCCCCATGCGGTATACCATTACAATTTTTAAATCTTAACCTAACTATATGTTTAATGTATGTTTGTAGTAATAGTAGTAGTAGTTACCATTACTACTATATTTTTAACGTATTCTAGTAGTAATAGTGTAATGGTGTATCTACGACGACTCCGACCATTACAATTTTTAAATCTTAACCTAACTATATTTTTAACGTATTCTAGTGGTAATAGTAGTAGTAGTTACTATTACTACTATATTTTTAATTCTAGTAGTAATAGTTACTACTATTACTACTAGAATACGTTAAAAATATAGTTAGGTTAAGATTTAAAAATTGTAATGGTCGTAGTCGTAGTAGATACACCATTTGTTGCAATTTGTAACTGGCTATCGACCTTATAGTTCTTCCGACGTTTGTTAGTGTATCTGTGTATCTTGCTACTTCAGAAATGCGTCCCCGATTGTATTTGTTACAATATATTCTACTAACCTATTAACATTATTGAATTTGTAACAACTGAATGAAATTTACATATACAATTTCATACAACACACAGTATTTAAATAGGTTACAATGTAAAACAATCATTTTTAAATTGCTTATTTGCAATTTTAAAATATTTATGTTAATTTAAAATGTTTTCGGTTAATAGAGTTTTCGATGTATAATTTTATGTTGGCAGCCCTGTAATGTTGGCATTCGCCATTTTAAATTTTGTTTATGCATTTTGTTCAACGCGTCTGTTTTGTTACAACAAATGGCTTCGTTTGTGTTGTTGATGCCTACAATACTTTTGTGTGATGGAGTTTGGATCGTTGTGCTGATGCCGGATTGTGTGTGGATGATTGGCGGTGTGCATTCGTATTGTCCATTTGGTGGCTGGTGATATCTGGTCTAGCTCAGTCTCGGATGGTACGTATATATGAAGCGTAAATTTTTCGACACAATTCTATCATATCAAGGTCAGTAGGAATTCAAATAGTAGTTGTAGTAATAGTAGTAGTTACTGTATTACAATTTGTAACTGGCTATCGACCCACGGGTCCTTTTGGTGTGTGTTACTGTATGTGTACGTACGTATTAGGACTTGCTACTTCTGAAACTCGTCCCAGGACGTTCTAAACTGTCGTTAATTGTATCCCAACGACAAATGGTAGCGAATACCCGAGCTGGGATTGGGCCGTTCGTTAAGAAAGGCTGCTAACCATTACATTGGCGTGTAGTAGTTCTATTTAGTGGTAATTACTGTATTTGTCACAATTCTTTAACTGGCTATCGACCTTCGGGTCCTTCAGCCGTGTATTAGGGTATGTGTATGTGAGTGTTACGACTTGCTAGTTTGAATATGAATAACAAAATAAGTAAAAGATGTTCTACCTTCTACCTTCTACCTACTACCTTCTAAAAAACACCTTTATTTGGCATTTCCCTCACAAAAAACTGCTATTCAACATCCACAACCACAACAAAATTACATAAAATTACAAATAGAAATAAAAGTAACACTCCACAAAAATAAATTATAAATTAACATCATATATAAATACCTCCACACTCTCGCCACTTTCCTCTCCCACGTTAGTCTGCAGATTTTCTACCTTCTACCTTCTACCTTCTACCTTCTACCTTCTACCTTCTACCTTCTACCTTCTACCTTCTACCTTCTACCTTCTACCTTCTACCTTCTACCTTCTACCTTCTACCTTCTACCTTCTACCTTCTACCTTCTACCTTCTACCTTCTACCTTCTACCTTCTACCTTCTACCTTCTACCTTCTACCTTCTACCTTCTACCTTCTACCTTCTACCTTCTACCTTCTACCTTCTACCTTCTACCTTCTACCTTCTACCTTCTACCTTCTACCTTCTACCTTCTACCTTCTACCTTCTACCTTCTACCTTCTACCTTCTACCTTCTACCTTCTACCTTCTACCTTCTACCTTCTACCTTCTACCTTCTACCTTCTACCTTCTACCTTCTACCTTCTACCTTCTACCTTCTACCTTCTACCTTCTACCTTCTACCTTCTACCTTCTACCTTCTACCTTCTACCTTCTACCTTCTACCTTCTACCTTCTACCTTCTACCTTCTACCTTCTACCTTCTACCTTCTACCTTCTACCTTCTACCTTCTACCTTCTACCTTCTACCTTCTACCTTCTACCTTCTACCTTCTACCTTCTACCTTCTACCTTCTACCTTCTACCTTCTACCTTCTACCTTCTACCTTCTACCTTCTACCTTCTACCTTCTACCTTCTACCTTCTACCTTCTACCTTCTACCTTCTACCTTCTACCTTCTACCTTCTACCTTCTACCTTCTACCTTCTACCTTCTACCTTCTACCTTCTACCTTCTACCTTCTACCTTCTACCTTCTACCTTCTACCTTCTACCTTCTACCTTCTACCTTCTACCTTCTACCTTCTACCTTCTACCCTCTACCTTCTACCTTCTACCTTCTACCTATTATACCTTATACCTTATACCTTATACCTTATACCTTATACCTTATACCTTATACCTTATACCTTACACCTTATACCTTATACCTTATACCTTATACCTTATACCTTATACCTTATACCTTATACCTTATACCTTATACCTTATACCTTATACCTTATACCTTATACCTTATACCTTATACCTTATACCTTATACCTTATACCTTATACCTTATACCTTATACCTTATACCTTATACCTTATACCTTATACCTTATACCTTATACCTTATACCTTATACCTTATACCTTATACCTTATACCTTATACCTTATACCTTATACCTTATACCTTATACCTTATACCTTATACCTTATACCTTATACCTTATACCTTATACCTTATACCTTATACCTTATACCTTATACCTTATACCTTATACCTTATACCTTATACCTTATACCTTATACCTTATACCTTATACCTTATACCTTATACCTTATACCTTATACCTTATACCTTATACCTTATACCTTATACCTTATACCTTATACCTTATACCTTATACCTTATACCTTATACCTTATACCTTATACCTTATACCTTATACCTTATACCTTATACCTTATACCTTATACCTTATACCTTATACCTTATACCTTATACCTTATACCTTATACCTTATACCTTATACCTTATACCTTATACCTTATACCTTATACCTTATACCTTATACCTTATACCTTATACCTTATACCTTATACCTTATACCTTATACCTTATACCTTATACCTTATACCTTATACCTTATACCTTATACCTTATACCTTATACCTTATACCTTATACCTTATACCTTATACCTTATACCTTATACCTTATACCTTATACCTTATACCTTATACCTTATACCTTATACCTTATACCTTATACCTTATACCTTATACCTTATACCTTATACCTTATACCTTATACCTTATACCTTATACCTTATACCTTATACCTTATACCTTATACCTTATACCTTATACCTTATACCTTATACCTTATACCTTATACCTTATACCTTATACCTTATACCTTATACCTTATACCTTATACCTTATACCTTATACCTTATACCTTATACCTTATACCTTATACCTTATACCTTATACCTTATACCTTATACCTTATACCTTATACCTTATACCTTATACCTTATACCTTATACCTTATACCTTATACCTTATACCTTATACCTTATACCTTATACTTTATACCTTATACCTTATACCTTATACCTTCTTGCCAGGCTACCATTTTACCATTTTTCCATTCGATCATTCATCCATTCTATCATTCTTCCATTCTATCATTCTTCCATTCTACCAGTCTACCATTCTATTATTCTATCATTCTATCATGCTATACCATGTTGCCTTCTGCCTCAGCCACCATAGTATGCTTTCTCTCTCCTTTCTATGAGACTAAGGTAATTTCTGCCTGTCTACCATTATACCAGTCTACCATTCTTCCAATGTAACAGTCTACCATTCTATCATTATTCCAATGTACCAATCTACCAGTCTACCAGTCTACCATTCTATAATTCTACCATTTTGCCTTCTGCCTTCTTCCACCATCGTATGCTCTCTCTCTCCTTTCTATGAGACTTGGACATGAAAGGTAATTTCTGCCTGTCTACCATTCTACCAGTCTACCATTCTATCATTCTTCCAATGTACCAGTCTACCAGTCTACCATTCTATAATCTTACCATTTTGCCTTGTGCCTTCAGCCTCCATAGTATTCTATCTCAACTTTCTATTAGACTTATAAAAGGTAATATAAATATAAAAATAAAAAAAGCATGAAACAATTTTTGAACATTATTTGTGTAACATCGCCTTAGTACTTTATTATAATGACTCGACGAGACTGTTCGTCCAAAAGAGTTCAAAATACAAATATTTGAACATAACACATAACCGAATTGAAAACAGAAAAACAAATTAATTTAGTGATTTTTTTAAATGAAAGGTCGGTCGGCGTCAAGACATCGTCTTCGCTTTTATATAAATTGTAATAGATTCGTCAAAAAACTTGCTAAACTTTCTAGTTCTAATTATCATACAAGTTTTGTACTTCTAATCCAAGTGTGCGACATCTTTCATGTGCGATGTTCAGCTTTTTCTATGACCAACATAAAATAGCAAAATGAAAAACACTCGTACATGTTCAAACTGCTAAACGGAACAACTGATTTGATGCCGGCCGCCATGTTGCAGTTGGCATCTGCGATATATATATATATATATATATATATATATATATATATATATATATATATATATATATATATATATATATAACAGTGTAGTGCATAGTTCAAGTCGTTTGAAATAGTGGACGGGTATAGTTTGGTTGGTGGGGGTCGCCCGCCCACCCCACCTTTGCTCGCATAGCTTTTTCAATGGATACAAATGTTTTATTATATATATATATATATATATATATATAATAAAAACTTGACTGAATATTGAGTCAAAATTGACACTGACCTAACTTTTTCTGATTTATATAATAAAACATTTGTATCCATTGAAAAAGCTATGCGAGCAAAGATGTGGTGGGCGGGCGACCCCCACCAACCAAACTATACCCGTCTACTATTTCAAACGACTTGAACTATGCACTACACTGTTATCCGTTATTTTCTACGATTAAATTAATGTCATTTATTAATTTACGTCTAATTCGTAAAAAAAATGTGAGAAACAATGTAATGCATAGTTCAAGTCGTTTGAAATAGTGGACGGGTATAGTGTGGTTGGTAGGGGCCACCCACCCACCCGACCTTTGCTCGCATAGTTTTTTCAATGGATACAGCTGTTTTATATTGTTGAAACCATTCCAGGGAGAGTGCTGTCCTATGGAATAAACTATGCGAATAAAGGTGGGTTGGGCGGGTGGCCCCTACCAACCAGACTATACCCGTCCACTATTTCAAACAACTTGAACTATGCACTACATTGTTTCTCACATTTTTTTTTTACGAATTATGCGTAAATTAATAAATGAAATAAATTGGATCATAGATAGTAACGAATAACAGTGTAGTGCAGAGTTCAAGTCGTTTGAAATAGTGGACCGGCATAGTTTGGTTGGTAGGGGACGCCCGCCCACCCCACCTTGGGTGAACTTTCAACCGGGGAAATCTAGCAAGAAACTTGACACTAGTTTCTTGACGAATCTAGTACAATGTAATTCACGCTTTAGGAATTGGTTATTAAAACATGAATCGTAGTATTAAATGATAATAATAAGTAAGTGGAATAAAATAGCGAAAGACTATAAGAACACGTACTCAATAATGTAAAAAAATAGTTAATATTGTCAGATTTCTCAGTAGTTTTTGGTTTTATTTACATTTTATTAAACTTCTTTAAAAGGGGGAAAACCATCACATTGGCAACATCGGATGCCTTTCTCTAAAATTAAGGTCGTTGTTTAATGATCACGTGATGCGCATAGGCGAAATGTCCCCGTCACATGTTGCCCTCTACATTCTTGTAGACAAAATTAACAAAGATCAACACCCCAAAAAAAGCGGCCTATAAAACGGCAATCCACTGCGATCTTTTGTTTCATACATGCGGCAACGCTGTGTCTGGCGTAAATAATATTTATAATATTAATTTGCTTGTGAGATTTCCAATGATTCGCTCAGTGACAGTGACATTTATAGGTTAGAAATTATGTAAATAAATTTATAACAGTTTAGCAGCATGTAAATTTAAGATGATTCTGGCAACGTACATTATATTATTAAATAACCTCAAAGATGTGATAACTAAAGTAAGATAATCCGGAAACAGGTTCTAAATTGATTTTTGTAAAATATTCCTAGGAAACAACAATGAGAAAGTTAAAGGAGAGTATCTATGATAGTGGCTAAAATATATAACATATTTTGGCTTAATTTTACATATGAAAATATATAATTGGAATCTTATTTTAAGGAAGTTGTGCTTTTTAGAAAAACTCTACCAACTCAACCAACAGTCTTAAGGAAATATTTTATTTACTTAATGCTTACTTACTTTACTTAAAAACATTTAATTTCTTGTAATTTATCATATATGCACTGAGAGAGCCAAGGATATGGTTGGTGTTATAAAGGGTGTAATAGCATGTATTTAAGTTGGTTTCGAAATCCTTTTAATGAGTAGTAATGGAAGGATACCCTGTCAATTAAGAAAAGGAAGCAACGGTATATGTATGGGCTCCACATTAAAATCTATATTTGGACAGGATGGCATTGGGCCATTTTGAATAAAATAGTTCAGTGGTAGTTTTTAAATATTTTATGTATCAGAATTGATGTAGAATATTTTTTACGCTTTCTATATATTTAATATTTCGAATAAATGGGCCCGTATAAAAAAATGGTTTAGTAAATTTTCTGGACATTGTGTTCCCGATCTAGAAAGATTATATAGGACCTGAAACGTAACGAAGTGTCAAAATGTTTAAGGTGCATCAGTATTAGCTATAGTAGAAGTAGTAGACTACGTCCAGCTTTAAGAATAAACTTAATTTTAATAATAAACTAACAATATTTAACCAAATATCGAAAGTATATTTCAATTCATCTCTATATTTTACAATTTTTAAATATTTTCTCATAACATCTCATTGTAATGAAATGTATCATTGCTTATTAAATCATTTCATGAGTTCAGATGAATTATAAAAAGTCCTTTTTTTCTCATTCTTAGTTCTGATGATTTTAAAATCATTTCGGAGATATATCTCCACAATTTTGAAATTCATCTGTATTAAATCTTCTCAATTTTTTATTTACAATTTTTGACTACATATATCTTAGTTATTAATATGGAAGGCAAATGAGATAGGTATAACATAAGTATTGTAACTGTGTGATGGCCTTCATAATAACAATGTTTTTTATAATTGAATTATTATACATGCATAATTAGTAGAATATTCTAAGGATGTGAGTTGGTTCAGACAATATATGTAGATATCATAGAATATTGGTGGCATCTATAGACCTCCAGAAGGGTGGTGATTTGTAAGTAAGAACTCTTAACTACTGTACCATGTACAAAAAACAATAGCTTTGAATCCATCCATTGTATATTTGTTGAAAATGTTAGGCAAAATTGACCCCAAATGTCGATCGCCTAAAATGTGTTGTATATAAATTACATAAAACCTTGATGGCCTTATATTATTTATATGATGCTTTCACAGAAGTGGTTCTATTTCAATTAAATATGTATTCCGTCTGTTGTGGTCTGACAGTTCAATAAACTCAAATTCTGACGGCGGCAAAGTTTATTTCACATAGTAATAGAAGACCACGCTCGTTCACATAACAAAAGTGAAAGAGATAGGGACAACATCGCATTTACAGGAATATATGTCTTTTATATTCTAGTAAACGCATAATTTACTAACAATGCCTACAAAATTAAACGATACAAAAGTCAAGAACTGGAATACACCAATAATTCAGGCAAAATGTTTGCGCTTGGCGAGAATTATATTTAATTTTTATTTAGCGCCCTCTCTTTGGACATAGTCACAGTGCGGGCGGCTATTTTTATAAAGATTACCGACTATAGCTCACTGTAAATATTTATTAACCATTGCATTCGCATGTTGTGTATGGATACGCACCATTCATCTTAACGAAGCCTCTATCATTGTGGATTTCTATACTAATACTTCCTACAATACTTGTTACATGGATCCGTCTCAATATTAGGCTTTGAAATACACTGTACATTTTCAAAAACATTAATTTGTCGCGGATGTCTACAGAGGGTATTTATTTTTTTTTTTTACCGAAGGGACTATGGACATTCTCACCTAGACTACGGAATACGTGCATCATTATTCTTTTGCATACGTATTTTTGCAATTCAATTTATGTTCTAGTTAAAGAGAACGGTGCGTATTTCTTATACGCATTTCGCCTATGCTATTACATGTGCATCACAAGTTGCCTAAATTCAAAAACACCGACCTTAATCCCATTTCCTTCTTATATAACCGTTATCGCCATCTATATATCAGTAGACTAATATTCATAAACTGCCAACCCTAACCGAAATAAAGTTAGCTACTAGTTCGATCTATTTGTTACGTTGTTAGTTCTTAGATGGCGACACATGTATCAATTTGAAATAGTATGAAGAAGTAGGTTTTAAGGTTGTCGTTTTTGAATTTAGGCAACTTGTAATGTACATGTAATAGCATAGGCGAAATTACGTATAAGAAATACGCACCGTTTTCTTTAATACGCATTTCGCCTATGCTATTACATGTACATCACAAGTGCCTAAATTCAAAAACGCCAACCTTAAGCAAGGACTGTTTACTAGAGGACATTGAAATTGCAATAGCAGCTTTGTAAACAAAGTTGTCTATATTACAGGTGTAAACAAAGTTGTCTATATTACAGGTGTAAATAAAGTTGACTATATTACAGGTGTAAACAAATTTGTCTATATCGGAACAAACATGCACGAGTAGGTGCGTTCGGCTGTATACCATAATTTATTTAAATTTGCCGTTAATTCCACACCCGATCGTGTCGTAATTTAAATTCGCTGCCCAATATACAAGCTCAATCTGACCCGATTATAATGATTTTTAAATTTATCGCCAAATGTCTCTGCTGCTAGATCAGTGTTCGTTGACTAAACATTTTTGCCGTCACCGGATTGGTCGACGGAAGATGGGACGTCCTCTTATATAAAATAACAACCGTTATTTACTATATCCATACACACACAAACACACATACAAACACCCAAACACTCCAAAATTTCAGGAGTCCATCTTAGACATCGTTTATATAACTGATCCTTTACAGCTAACTCTTTTATTAGAAGCGATGTTCCTCCATGAGAATCCCTTCTTTTGAACCATTATTATACCCACTCTTTTTTCATCTCAGTTTGCCTTCTCATCAACCACTTTGGTAATTTCTTCAATTAGTGCTGTTAAAAGTCTAGTTAAGTAATTATTGAACTTTTTTATATTAAGAATTATTTTATACTTCACACAGCAAACGAATAACATTCACTCAGCGTGCTATAATGACTACTATGCTTACTACTAGTTTATGTAAAACATATATAATCCTGATTTGATGGTATGAGCATGTTGACGGGTATTACCATATGGGTGTGCATTGCTAATTGATGTGGTGCCGCCAGAAGGCGTTTAACTTTCCTCCTAGGGGGTTAGTTGTAACTAGTTTATGTGTAAACGTTCCATAATCAAAAATGGTAGCATAGCAAGTAGAGCGCATTCCACTTGCTACTCTACTTGCCTGATTACTCTACCCGTGTAAACCACGCTTTAACTCGGCTAGCATAAATATACTATACTTTGCCTTACACCAAAAATGGTAGATAGGCATTCAATTAAATAAATCAAAATAATATATAAAACTAGTCAGTAGGGTTTTCTATGGCCAGTAGAGTACTTAGTACTAGAGTATGAGCTAAGTAGTTAGCTCTCATAAATGTTTATTGTTATTTCATTTCAATATGATCTACGCGGTGATAATACTGAAATTAGTATCATCACCGCGTAGATGATACTGATTTCAGTATCATCACCGTGTAGATGATACTGAAATAACAATCAAACAAAACCAAAAGTGGGTATACCTAAAATATACAATACAATATGTTTTTTATAATTCGAGCATTATTATTATTATTCATTATAATTAAGTAATATTTGAGTATGTACAACTTTACATCTTACTTAAGGCTAGATAATGACACATAAATACCATTATTACATTAACTTGTTTTACTTTTTTTTTGACACGTAATATTCAATATAGCTAAAACTACTTACAATAGAACATTAGGATCGCGCGATGAAGTATTTTGCAAAATCAAATGCAAAACGAGTTCATTGCGAATTCACAAACAACTTTTGGGTCAGTGACAGCTGACGATCATGGCAAATAAATATAGTACAATAATAATAGTGGTAATGCAATGTTCATGAAAATCCAAACGTCTATACTGAAATAACAATAAAACAGTTATTAGAGATAATTACTCATTTTTGTATAGTTTTGCTGGGCTATTTTGTATACAATTGTGCAGTCATTAATGGTGCGGATCAATTAGAGATAATTATTCATTTTTGTTATAGTTTTGCTGCGCTATTTTGTATACAATTGTGCAGTCAGTAATGGTGTGGATCAATTAGAGATAATTACTCATTTTTGTCATAGTTTTGCTGCGCTTTTTTGTATACATGTATAAAATGTTGTTTATTGCTACGTTAACACTACCATGCTTCTTGTAAATTGCCCTTAAAAGAGTCAAATTTTAGGTGTAAATTATGTCTCAACATGAAGAATACAAATACAGGGTTTACTATTTTGAAACATATTATATTTAATATGTTTATTGTTATTTCAACAATAAGAACAAAAATAGAGATTTGGCTATTTTGAAACATATCGAATATAATGTTTCAAAATAGCAAACCCTCTATTTTTATTCTTTATGTTGAGACATAAACTACACCTAAAATGTGACTCTTTTAAGGACAATTTACAAAAAGTGTGGTAGTGTTAACGTAGCAATAAGCAACATTTTACACATGTATACAAAATAGCGCAGCAAAACTATGACAAACATGAGTAATTATCTCTAATTAATCCGCACCATTACTGACTGCACAATTGTATACAAAATAGCGCAGCAAAACTATAACATAAATGAGTAATTGTCTCTAATAACTGTTTTATTGTTATTTCAGTATCATCTACGCAGTGATAGTACTGAAATTAGTATCATCTACGCGTTGATGGTACTGAAATTAGTATCATCTACGCAGTGATGGTACTGAAATCAGTATCATCTACGCAGTGATGGTACTGAAATCAGTATCATCTACGCAGTGATGGTACTGAAATCAGTATCATCTACGCAGTGATGGTACTGAAATCAGTATCATCTACGCAGTGATGGTAACTGAAATACTGAAATCGGTATCATCTACGCGGTGATGATACAGATTTCAGTATTATCACCGCGTAGATGATACTGAAATGAAATAACCATAAACATATTAAATATAATATGTTTCAAAATAGCAAACCCTCTATTTTTGTTCTTCATGTTGAGACATAATTTACACCTAAAATATGACTATTACACGAAACATAAAATTAAACAAAAGTATTTCGTATTTTAATGCAATAAAATTTAATCGTCAGCTGTCACTGTTCAGTTTAACAAAAATTATAAGAAACAACAAATAACTAAATAGATAACAAACTAGCGAGTTTTATTTTTAAATAATGCAACTATTGTTTTAATTAAATAATTATACGGTGTCTTGCACGATAACTTTGATCTTCAATTACAATAAATATGCGAATGTACATTTAAAACATATCAGTCCAGAATTAATATAATATACATATGACTAGGAACTAAAGAATATTTGTTAATCCTGTGGGCAGAGCCTTGGTTTCTTAAGTCCTGGTTTCCTAGCAAGCGGTGTCGATAAAAACGGCCGTTTTGACGTCATTTACACAACATACAAGATACGTTTTAAGTACATGTAATTGAATAACTCACCAGATTTACATTGGAATCTGGTGAGTTATTCAATTACATTCATGACATTTTCCCAATACTTTGAAGTATACCGCTCTCTGAATTACCAGATTTATTTAAATATACGTAAAAGAAATGTGTGACGTCAAAATGACGTAAAATACGGCCGTTTTTATCGACACCGCTTCCTAGGAAACCAAGACTTAAGGACGTAGAAGCGGCCGTTTGTTAGTTGCCATAGGTAACAGATCAGTCCAGTTCCATAGAAAACAAGGGTTTTAAAATTAAACTAATTACAGCGAGATATTAATTTTTATATACAGTGTCCGCCAAAAAGTTAATATTTTCACAATCTTAAAACCCAATGGTGGTTTACTTTTAAGCCGATTTTTAGTTATACCTCCTATATGCAAGCAGAAGTCCAACTTTCTGGTGGACACTGTACTTAAAAACATATTTTTGTGAAATAAAAATTATGTCCCAAAACGGCTGCTTTTACGTCCTAAGAAACCAAGGTTTATGAAAAAATATATTATTATTAACTTTTCAAAAAGTTTGTGTATTATTTCAAACTTAATAATCCTAATAATCGCCGTAAAAAGTAAAATCATCTGCTTGCATATAGTAGGCATAACATGTACTACTAAATCCAATAAAAAGTAGTACATACTGTATGTGACCAAATATACACAAATTAAAAATTTCAGTTGTGTGATCCAGACTTTTGTTTCTGTGCTGTCAACTTTAGACTTTCAGTAAACTAAAAAAAACTTCTATCTTGATAGGACTATCAGTCGTGAGGCTTTTTCGCCAGTGAATTCATTTACGCAAAAGAAATAATTTGAAATATAATATATACTTATTTCAGTGATAGACTGCGGCATATTAAAACTGACGTTTTATTTACTTTTAAAACTGACATCAGTTGTCACATTGACAGATAACAGCCCGTTACAAAAATTACACAATGTTTGTACGACTTTTTTGTGACTTTAGTAGTACCTCACCTCCTATTACTCTCAACTCAATATTGTGTCAATATTTTTGTGCATAAATTACATTGTACTAGTTTCGATAAGAAACTTGAATCTAGTTTCTACTTTCAATTATTCATGTGATTCGTTCAGCTCAAACTATGACCAATCACGTTTTGAATAAAACACACGTAGGGTGCGTGATTGATTATAGTACGAGTTTAACTGCGCATGTCGATTTACATAAATACCAAACGCAGAATCTTCTCCTTTGAAAAACAATTCAATTTTGTTTTGTTTGGAATAAAACACACGCAGGGTACTTGATTGGTTATAGTACGAGTTGAAGAACGCACATTTAAAATTCAAACAAAAAACTTGTCCAAGTTTCTAGACGAATATATTACAATGTAATTCACGCTTTAGCTAGAAAGCATCATTAATTTTGGCTAGGCATTGCAGGGCAATGAAATACAGACATGGTTAAAATTGCAAATCATCCAGTTTATTGAATGTAACTTTATATATGAGTCATTGACAGCAAAAGTGGACTAACCTTCAAATAATTTAAAAAATCTAGTAAAAAAGACCTTTATTTGGCATAAAAAAAATGCTCTTCAACATCACGAACATGAATATCAAACAAAAAATCTAGTAGTTTTTGCTTTCACCAATCACAATTGGATAGATCTGAAAAACATAGTGTGAAGGATGTTGTTAATTGAGCCTTGAGAATGAAAGTGGCGTCACATTTGATTTATTTTGAAAAGAAGATGTTTTTGCATTTGGTATTTATGTAAATCAACGTACGCAGTTACATTTTTATTTATGAATAAATTGACTTCAAGTCTGTAACTGCTCACGTCGATTTACATAAATACCAAATGCAAAAACATCTTCTTTTCAAAATAATTCAAATGTGACTTACACCACTTTCATTCTCACAGGCTCAATTGTTGTTCTAGATTAGGTTTTTCTTCTTAATTTGTATGTTATTACTTATTTTTGTTTTTATTTGTTTTTTAGGTTAATTCTAAATGTCTTAACATCTTTGATATTCTTTAAATATATTGGTAGCTTGTTGTACTCGTTTATTCCCCATTGATGTTATTTTGTGACCAAGAGGTCCGCCCTTTTATTACCCTTTTAACAATGCAAATTGACAAAAAAATTGTTAAAAGCAACATCAACTTTAAATGAAAAGATATACGCTCCTATAAAACCAGAAGAAGTTTTTTTAAGTGAAATAGATACATTCATGCCTCAGGAGAGATTTTTTTGTTTTTTGTTATTATTTTTATTATTTTTATTATTAGTAATAATATAATATTGGATTATTAAAAGTAGACGGTTAGTCCACTTTTTCACTCAATGCCTCTTGTTATCGTTTAAAAGTAATAGTACATTAAATAAAACTGTTTTTCGATGGCATTATCTGACGTATAAGTATATAAAATAAATAAATAAATTTCTATAAACTCTTTTCATGTTGATTCGGTTCATACTCATCGGCGATTCTTAAAATGATACGAGCGTAAGCACATTGAAAAAGGAGATCTTTCTAAACATGTATAAAATGATACATTTATACTGGCACCGACACACGAATTTACAAACATACATTTTTGTGTTCCCCACCAACGCAACCATCGCGACCACACGCACTCTATTCTTCTCCCAGTTAGAAACCAAGGGGGCTGGGGGAAGATCAAGGAACTATTTATATAAGTTATAGAAAGCCCGTACAAACCATTCAAAAACAATAAAAGAAGAACATATATAAGTGTGAATCCACCTCTTAGCAATCTACATGTCAAGATTTTGATCTTATTAGATCTCATCAGTGTAGCTTAGCTAAAGAGGATGAATTTACACAATATCTCGAGTGGTTATATACAAAAATTATACAACTAATCCCATAGGAGGAAAGTTAAACCCCTAGGAGGAAAGTTAAACGCCATCTGGCGGCACCACATCAATTAGCAATGCACGCCCATATGGTAATAACCGTCAACATGCTCACACTTATATATGTTTTATAAGATTCACTTTGTGCTGATATCTAAAGCACTCTGTTGGAATATTATTCCATAGAGGACACTACCCGGTGATCCTGATGGCATGAGCTTGTTGACGGTTATAACCATATGAGTGTGCATTGCTAATTGATGTGGTGCCGCCAGATAGCGTTTAACTTTCCTCCTAGGGGGTTAGTTGTATAATAAAAGAAGAAATTCTGATTGTTTAATTAGTACTAGTAATGTAATAAACCTTCGACTAGCAAGAAAAATAGTAGTAGTAACTTTCTTGGTAGTTGAAGGTCTACGACTAGCAAGAAAGTGAAACAATTTTTTGCCGTATAAATTAGATCCAAAATAAATAAATTAAATGTGTAATAATACATTATATAACAGTGGTGTTAATTTTCCATTTCATACCCCGGAATTCACCAACGTTCTATAAACCTATCAATAGCTATTGAACCCATAAGTATTCGTTGGTACTGCAGCATTATAGCAACAATGAATAAATTATCTAGGGAATGTAGTTACTTTAGATTCGCTCTATTGAGAACACTGAATAATGAAACAAACGGTGTCAGTAAAGCTCCAATCACAATCGCTATTCAAGGTTTTTGAAATTTGTTTTGGCATATTCTGTCATAATAGCATTTTAAGTCTATCCATTCAATAGCTTATGGGACCTATAAAGTTTATGGGATATTGGTGAATATGGGCATACGCCTAATGAACTACTAAACCCAATAAAAAGTTGTACATACTGTATGTAACCAAATATACACATATTAAAATTTTTAGTTGTGTGATTCTAACTTTTTACAGGATACTGTGCTGTCAACTTTGGACTGTCAGTAAATTTAAAAAAAAACTTCTATTTTTATAGGGGTATCAGTCGCCAGGCTTTTGAATTCATTTACGTAAAAGAAATAATTTGAAAAAACGTAATATATACTTATTTGAGTGTTAAGCTGCGGCATATAAAAATGAAGTTTTATTTACTTTTCAAAAAGGCACCTTACACGATCAATATTATTGTCAATATTTTAGAATAATGACAGTATTGCTGTACTATAATATGTTTAAAATATTTATTATTTTAAAATATTGCCAGTATTAGTCATTGTGTAATCTATATTAATGTTGTAATGAAGAGAATACTGATCCTTATCCGGATAATTGATTACTTGATAAATATAAAAGGAGGATTGAAGCAAATATTGACAGTAATAGGATTGACAATATTATTGACCGTGTAAGGTGCCTTAAGGTTGGCGTTTTCGAATTAGGCAACTTGTGATGCACATGTATAGCATAGGCGAAATGCGTATAAGAATTACGCACCGATTTTTTTAACTAGAACATAAATTGAGTTGCAAAAATACGTATACAAAAGAATAATGTTGCATGTATTCCGTAGTCTAGGTGAGAATGTACATAGTCCCTTCATTAATGTTTGTTCACGATTACCGAGGGACTATGGACATTCTCACCTAGACTATGGAATACGTGTAACATTCACACAACTCAATTTATGTTCTAGTTAAAGAGAACGGTGCGCATTTCTTATACGCATTTCGCCTATGCCATACATGTGCATCACAAGTTGCCTACATTTGAAAACGCCAACCTTAAACTGGCATCAGTTGTCACGTTGACAGATAACAGCCCGTTACAAAAATTACACAATGCAAACATTGTTTGTACGACTTTTTTCTTCTGACGTTAGTAGTACATCTGTTTATATATGGCAACGTAGCATTATGTATCAAAGCTGTCAAATAAGAGGTTAGAAACACGGATTGGAAATTCTCTTGAGAATTATGGGCTTTATATAACCGAGCCTTAAAGTTTTGATTAAACAAACTGGTCACGTACAATTTGCGCCATAAAAGTAATATTTTTGGTTGTTGTTGTTAAGTGGACAACACCCTTAAAAATTCAAGTTTGTTGAATTCACATAGCTATATACATTATAAAATATTATTGAAAATCCCCCCCAAAAGAAAATTGTTTTTGAATAGCCTCCGAGTCTTTCAATTGGTTATTATTTCTTTCTATCTCTTTCTCACATCTCTTTCTCGTCGAAAAAATTGCAATATCGTTGTTATTTATATAAAATACAGCGGAATGTTTTACCCTTAAAACTAGTTATTTATAATAGATTCTTTTTTTAAATTTTATACACATAGTCGTCCCTCCGTTCGACAGTGCGCGCGCGCGCCCTTTGTTTTGATTTTGTTTTGTTTTACCCTGTTTGTCTTCTGCATATGTTTGTTTTGTTGATGATCACACGTACGAACGGAGCTGCTCCAGCAGACGGCGCGCCGTCGCCGTTTATTATGTTTGGTACTGCAGCATTGGGGCGGCTAGGTTCGGGTGGTGGGTCGAGTTCATCCGCAGCGCGGACAGGCTTTTGTTGTACCACTCATCCTCTGCACTCATACCTAAAACAATAACATTTGTTTTTTTAATAATTCATTTGATAGAGAATCCAGAACTAACTTATCAAACCTCATTATAATACTTTCGCCACAACACATTATCGCCCTTGAATTACCAATATATTAGACCAGTTAGGTCAGGTAACTAATATATATTCAATTGTCATTCTTGCTACGAGCCCACAACGACTCTCCGAAGAGAACCAGCCAACATCACCGAGCTATAGTAGTTAGCTCTCACTTCAAATAGTTGTTAAACATTATACAATAAACATATTTAAACTTGTACGAGTTTTCCTCAATCCTGAGGTGGTGGCAGCGAAACTCCGGTGTTCTACACATCAATATCAATTGTAGAACGGGCCCTTAAGTAGTTATAATTGCGCTAAAGTTACTGATATAGCTGCAAAAAGCAAAAATGCAAAAAGTTGAGAAAAAAAATTCGTCAACGTTACAAAACTCCGTTGCATCAAAATTGGGGTCGTCCCAGAAGTAAAACTAATGTTATTTCATTAGAATTATAGTCTAGATGGCGGGGAAAATGTCGAGAATGTTTCAAATTGAACCGGTAAAGCTATAGGGCTTGGCAAATATTTCGAAAATATTGGGGAAAACGTGAGGAAAGGAGCTAGAGTAGAGAGTAGACACGAAGGACTTAGTGTGTATGGTGGAGACATGGATGAAGGAATGGATAAAAATGTAATTTCATGATAGAAAGTTGTGCTTGACGTTGTTTTGTAGGTATTTTAATACCATAAAAAAATCCGAAAAAACATTGTCATAAAAATGTACCGTTTTGGCTGTAAAGGCGCAGAAGTGAATAAAAATAAAATGAAAATTGTCCGATCTAAATCAATTTCAGCCTGCTGGATAAACGATTTTCAACCAAATAAAAAATCTTAGTACAATTATTCCCTAAAACAAAATCTCGTTTGATTTACAGCTTTCTCAGTGCGATATCAAACCGTATGTCTGTTTATAAGTAGTTGATTCAATCGTAATAATATTTTAGATATATCTCTACTTATGACCGCGTTGCCGTATTAGTAGAAAACCATCAGCAGTCACCGGAAATGGAACGTCTTCGAAGACGTCGCCCGCAATCTTGGGCGCATCTCTGCGGAAGCCGCGCAATTTCCGGGCCCCACCGTCCCCCCCCGCGCCAGCTTTTTAAATCTTTCCTCATGCATGTCACGGGTAATTGCGAGAAACTCGGCCGCACGAAAGTAAGAAGCCCCCCCCCCGCAAGGGGCGGAAGGGAGGAAAAGGGAAAACGCGCCCGTATAGGGGGAAACGGCCGGGCTTGAACTCGTTAAACGGAACGCCGCTTGCGATGCGAAGTTTTTCCGCGAACCTAATGGATTGCCAGCGAAAAACAAAAACACGAGGGGGGGTTGTAGAGGAGCGGAAAAAAAGGGATAGTTATAAATAGCTCGTGTGGGCGTGCAACTTTTGCATTAGAGCACTATTTCCGGGCGTGTAACTTTTTAATTGGAATGGCCGTAATTTGTATGGCTTTAAATATCTAAATGCGCAACGAAAGCAAAACATAGTTAAAAGAAGTTACAATTGAATAAGTATTTATGGATGAGAATAGTTTGCAAAATAAACACACTTAAATACATCCCTTTATTTAAGGCTGGGATTTCGCCTATACTTTCCTTATGGCGAGAATTTTGTAATTGTTTCCAACTTCTAGGTAAAACTACGCCATGGAATGGCATACAATTTATGCAAGTTAATAAAAACACTTCATCCTTGGTATTGAAACTTAGTTGATGACCAAAATTTGTAATTATAGCATGTTAAAGATTTGACTGTATAGAAGGAAGCAATCTAGTAGTTTAATCACTCCTAAATGTATATTAAATCTTCATATATCGAAAATTCAAGATAACTGGGACCTTTACATCCATAAGTATATTGATTTTTGAAAAATTGCTGCGCGCAAATAAATATTTCCTTCATTTTTAATTCTGCAAACATTGGAATATAATTAAATGTCGATATTAGAGGTCATATTCGCAAACATCCCATATTCTTTTTCGTAGAATTCTTTACACCATATGGTTGTTTTAATCAGATTAAAAATTATTTTTACGTGGGTTAGTTTTCAATAGATGTCGCGCTGGTAATGTAGGTATGTGATTGCATTGGTGAGAGTGCCAAAAACTAGTTCTCGACAAAGTAAATTGATATAAACATCTGATTCATTAGATACGACAAGCATGATGCAACAACGTATTGTATAAACTTAGTTATAATATGCGCTGACCACCATTCTTACATTGAAGTTCAATTTCAAGAAATCACATGAACTGCTTCTCGCATATAGATGCCGCCACTTTGCAGGCTATGTCGGCCATGATGCTTAATGTATGCGATCAAAATCCCAACCTTAAATGGTTGCCAGTCCTACTATCGACCATATTAGCAGCTTAACTGAGGTTAACAAATTAAAAATTGAGCCCGACTCGCGAATGATTTAATCACGTGTACCTCTTGGAATATAAAAAATACTACTATAAAAATTGTAATACAATATATTGTACATATTGTTAACTTACCCATTGCATCTTGCCTCATTCCCGCGACGGTCGACATATTCGTGCCATGGGACATTGAGAACGATTGTGCCATGCCGGGGTACGAACTTGTGCTCATCTATAACAAAAAAAAATGTTATAATAAATTGACAAACAAGAACTGTTCTAATATTCTCTCTCTCTCTCTCTCTCTCTCTATATATATATATATATATATATATATATATATACATATATATACATATATATATATATATATATATATATATATATATATATATAACGTAACGTAACGTAACGTAACGTAACGTAACTGCTGTGACACAAAAACATGGCTGATGATGATGTTTGTTGGGACACAAAAAGTGCAATTAATAATAATGGACTTATCTAAGTCGCTGCTTTGTTCTAAATCCTCTAGACCTGTTCTTTGTCCATATGTAGTTCCGTGTGTCTTTGATTGCCTCCAATGGGCTTCCATGTACTGCTTTATTTTCAAAGCTCTTCCATATTTCATCTCTTGGAATCCAATCAAAGGTATTTTCCAGATGTATAAACAGCGGTGCAACTTCTTGTTATAATTCAGGGATTTCTTGGTTATTTATCTTACAGTAAAACAGACTCTCTTTAAAAATGTCTTTTATTGGATGACATAAAGTTATATAACGGGTTACCAGAAGATATAAGACTAATAACAACAAATATGAGGAAGTGTCTAAAAGGGACATTCCTAGTCGCCCGCAAGTCTGATATGTAGACATATTACATATTGTTTTATTAACTAACTAATTAGTTTGTGAGAAGATATCATTAAAAAAAAAAGACCTTTATTGGCATTCGCCTCACTGCTCCTCCACATCACAAACCTCAACAAAAATATACAAAAATAAAAATAAAAATACAATATAAATAAAAGTACTACTCCGCCAAAAATCACTAATTACCCCCATATATGGCCGCTCCCTTTGCCCTTGCGACTTTCCTCTCCCACATCAACCTCCTGCAGATTTTCACGCCTTCCCCCTCCTCGCATAACCATTCATTCAGCTTTCTGCAGTCTCCCACCCACTCTGCTTTCACACCCTCACATTCTTCGCTAAGGTGCCACCACGTGTCGCTTCCCTTACTACACAGCGCACACGCGGTGTACCCTAAACCCATCCACACTTTCCTCCCTCTCTCGTCTGACCCACACCTCGCTCTTGCCATGCATACCTTGTCCTCCCTGCTCCACTCACCCCTGGCTAAGTAACTCGGGAGTCTCCCACTCACTTGCCACGTAGCCAGGGTTGTAAGAGCTCTCATTCATTCTAGTCTGCCGTTCTTGCCACTCAATATCTCTCAATCTCTCTCTTACCTCAGTTCCTAGGCTTCCCATTTCTCTCAGCTTCTCCTCTACCCACACCTCAGACATACCCACTATTTCATACATCCTTCCTCTATCCTTTCTCCAACCACTCTCCGTCCTACTCTTACACCTCATCCATACCTCCCGCACCAGTCTTTCCTCACCCAATTCCTGCAATCTTTCTTCAAACTTCACAACCCTTACACACGACTCCCACCACATACTCATACGATTCGTCTCCTGCAACAGCACTGCTCTCGGTGTCGACCTTTCGAGACCCAGCAGACTCTTCAGGAGCACACCTTGCTGTCTCTCTATCACATCCCACTCACGCAATCCCCACACTTCCACTCCATACAACAGAATAGGTTTTACACACGCATCCCAGATCTTGCACGCCATTACGAGGTTACCGTCCCACAACCTCTCCCATTTCCTTCTCGCTATTCCCCAAGCCATTCTCGCTTTCGCTTGCATACTTTCCACATGCACCCTAAATCCTCCCCACTGTCAAACCAGAAACCCAAATATTTAAAGACATTCACTCTCTCAATCATCCTTCCCTTCCATTTCAGCTCTTCCACTCTACCCCTTCTACCCCTATTCCTAAACATCATCCATTTAGTCTTCTCCACATTCACTACTAGCCCTCTCCTATCCATGTACCTTCCCATTCTTTCCAACATTTCTTGCATCTCTTCCACTCTCTTGGCTACTAATACTATGTCATCCGCATATGCCAGCATCCACACCTTGGTTCTCCCCACCACGGCCCCTCCAGCCTGTCCTCTCCTCAGCACAGCCACCAACTCGCTTGTGTATAGATTGAACAGGAGGGGGCTTAGCGGGCACCCTTGCCTTACACCCACATTCATCCTAAACTTCTCAGACACTTCTCCATTCACTCTCGATTTTGCCCACGTCTCTTTATAAGTACTTCTCACCTACTCCACTCCTTCCACTTCCATACCCAATCTATCCATACATTCCACCTAGGAACTGTGTCATACGCCGCTTTCAAATCCACAAACACCGCATACACTCTCCCTTTGCACTCCAACGCTTCCTCCACCATTCTCGCAAGCGTGAAAATCTGCTCCCTCGTCCCTCTTCCCTTTCTGAAACCCCCCTGGCACTCCGGCAGCAGCCCTTTTCTATCCACTTCCCTCGCTAGTCTATTTTTCACAATTGTCATCATCGCTTTGTATCCCGCATTCATAACGGTAATACCCCTATAATTATTTACGACCGATGCTGCTCCCACTTTGTGTACCGGGACCATCACCCCCACACGCCACTCTTCCGGCAGTTCTTCCTCACCACTCCAGACTCTATTCAAAACCTCCAGTAACTTATCTTTTACTTCCTCTGTTAATCTTTTGAAGGCCTCTGCCTTCAGCCCATCTTCTCCCGCCGCCTTTCCCAGTTTCAGCGGCCTTATGGCCACGTCGACCTCTTCCCGCGAAAACGCCTCCCTTCCTACCACCGGTCTCGGACTCCCTAAATCCACCTCTGACCCCGCCATCTCTCTACAGCTCTTCTCCCACTCTGCCAGTTCTATGCTAACTTTGCCCTTTTTTACGCTTTCCCTCAGAATTTCCCACAACCCTTTCTCTGTCACACACTCCTTCAACCTCGTTTCTACCTTCTGCAACTCCTCTATCTTCTTCCTCTCGTAGGTTCTCTCGAACTCCCTCTTCGCCTGATTGGCCCTTTCCACTTCACCTCTCCCATTTCTCCACTTCGCCATTGCTCTTCGCCAGCTCGACTTCTTTACCCTACATTCCTCGTCAAACCAACTCTCCCTCTGCCCCCCACTCTTCTTCTTCTCCAATGCAGCCACCATCACTCTCTCCAACTGGAGCATCGAATGCACATCCTCCCACTTGACGCGTTGTGAGAAGATATCATTATTTTCTCTTATTAAAATAATTAGATATTGAATATGTAATAGGATTATCTATTTTTATTTTAAATTTAATCTTACATTTGGCTTGCAATTACTATTTATCTTCGGTGATTTAATCACTTTACATTGAAAGCCATTTCATACATTTTCGTTCGTAATAGGGGTACCCTCTAATGAACATGTCGCTATTATTGTTGCTAGAGTTGTGTGTAGGAATATCATATGATATTGCTATCTTTGTCGTCCATTAAGACCACGCTATTTCCGTCTCAAATATTTCATAATGGCCGACGACGATGCGAAAACATAAAGTCGGTAATGAAGCGTGCGTTTGCGGAAAAAGACCAATTTTTGTTTCGATCACATTTATTATACAAAATGGCTTTCGATGCATGCATTTATACTTACAACTCGTAAATGTGTTGTAAATGTACATAAGTAATGAATTGTTGCGGTATTATAGTGCGATATGTGTAGAGTGGATTAGAAATAATGGAATATGAACATATTTTGCGGGGTTTCTGTCTTATATGTAAGTTTTTTTATACTTCTATTATAACACTATAACCTTAAATGGCCAACTTTGCCTCAAGGCGGACCACGACTAATCGCATATAGTTCTGGATAGTTGGCTGGAGGGTAGCATAGCTACACACGCTTAGGCCTCAAAATGGGCCCATTGTGAAAGCTCCCTTTAAGGCCCAATTCACACATAGGAGGCGAAGGCGCGGTGCCGGCTCGGCGAGAGGCACGACGCTTTCACGCCACCTCCATATAAACATATGGTACAATGTCCACTTAGGTGACGAGGCGCGGGCATTTGCTTCGTGCCTCTCGCCGTGCCGGAACCGCGTCTTAGCCTCTTCGCCTTGGACACGGTGACTGTGAGGTGAGAGGCACAACTCTTCCACGCCGTCTCTATGTAAATATATGGTGCAATGTCTACCCCTTCACTGCATATGGACATCACAATCGCCTGTGCGACGTTGCACCTGCACCTCGCCTACACCGCGCCTCCGGCCGACGCCGCTTATGTGTGAATTAGGCCTTAGGCTACTCACTAGTCCCACCAGTCAATTCTGCGTGCGAACTGCAAAATTCTGGCGGGTGAGGAGTTGCCATACTAGGCCAGTACACCCCTAGTATTAAATGCCTACTGTTTACTAGAGCTGGGCAGAAGCATATTACATGCTCTGCTGTTTCTAGTTCTTGATTGTATCCTCTACATAACGGACTGTCCACAAGACCCATCGTGTGTAGGTGTTTAATCGCATATAACGATGCATTTAAATATTGAATAGCTTGTATAGTTATAATGCCACAGCATTGAAGGGCAGTAATGACAGTAGCACGTAATAGACAGTGTGTGACCCAAATAACACCCTTTTTGGGTGGGTTGTATAAAATCAGTCAATCAGCTACTTCTGAATTAATTTTAAATCCGTAATACAAATGTCACTTTTGACAACTTTAACACTAAACGCGACACGTTGCCATATGTAAGCTGTTTTCGTTTATCACTCTGTACTGCTACGGGCTTATTGTCTATTGTTTTATTTGCCGCTCCCGATGCGCACAATTCGGCCCTTACAATCGGCAACGCACAACCGAAAAACTTGGGCGATACAGCACGCCACGGGGCTGTTAAACGAAAGCTCCTTATATATTACTAGTATACTTTTAAAATCAACTAAGGGCCGGTTCTACAATTGATATTTAACCGGAGAATAAGGCTATTCGTGGAATAAGTTTGAGATATGAACGCCAATATGTCAAACTTATTACGCGAATAGCCTTATTCTCCAGTTAAATGTCAATTGTAGAACCGGCCCTATATATACTCTATGACTGAATCTGTCAAACTGACTGAGCGATACAGCACGCTACAGGACGTCTGTTAAACCATGCTAAACGAAAGCACTTATAAACAGTGATATATGAGTGTATGAAATGCAAAGTTAACAATAATTTATGTAACATATATCAGTGGATTAACTATAATCACGGGTTACAGTTAACTCTCCTTTAGCGCCTTTCGTTTATCACTCTGGGCTGGTACTGGCTTATTGTTTCTTGTTCTATTTGCCGCTTCCGATGCGCAGCATTCTACCTCGGCCTTTACAACCGGCGGCACACGACCGCAAGACTTAAGCGATACTGCACGCCACGGGGGCGACTAGCAATGATAAACCATGCTAAACGAATGCGCCTTTTATATGTTTATGGCGTTAAAGGTTCTCTCTAGAGAGAAAGATCCATTACTTTGATAATTTCTTCGATTTCGAAATTTTGTGGTGATGCAACCGGCGTAAGGGACTAGGTAAAATTATGCGTTCCAGGAGTGGCTCGCACGGAAAATAGAACACTCTACAATCAGTCTGGAGTGGCTTAGAGGGATAAACGAAAGCATGGTTATATACCGTTCTGCCTTCCATATAAAGCTCTGGTTTCCTAGGATAGCGGTACCGTTTAAAAACGGTCGTAGATGACGTCACAAAAAACGTTGTCATGTATATGAATGAATATGGTTTCCTAGAGAACGGTATGCCTCACCGTACCGTAAACAAGCGTCGTCGCCATTTACTATAAAGGCACCTTACACGGTCAATAATACTGTCAGTCCTAGTACTGTCAGTATTTCCTTCAATCCTCCTTTTATATTTATCATATAATCAATTATCCCGATAAACATCTTCATTCCACTATTTCCATACCTTAAGCCCTGGTTTCCTAGGAAAGCGGCCGCTTAAAAACGGCCGCTTTTGACGTCATTTTTACGTTACAAAAATAATTCTACGTGTATATAAACGAATATAGTTTCCTATAAAGTGTAATACCTCAACGTACTGCAAAAACCCAATGAATTACGATGAAAAATTGTGAGTTCTTCTATTACATATACTTAAAACGACCTTTGTGATTTGTGAATGACGTCGAAAGCGGCCGCTTTAAAGCGACCGTTCTCCTAGGAAACCAGGGCTTTACATGATAAGTAGTAATGTCAATATTTTAGAATAATGAACATTTTAAACATGTTATCGTACAGTAATACTGCCATTATTCTAAAATATTGACAGTATTATTGATCGTGTAAGGTGTCTTTATCAGATTGAGATTATATTTATTGATATTTTTAAAGAATAAAATTGATTATTATTATGATTATTTATGTAACTAATAAGTGGTTTGTAGCAGTTTAAATTTATACATCTCTCGGGCGGGTTCCGCGGCTTGGGTCCGTCGGCATCATGGTCGCCGGCGGAGGAAATGCGGTCCAACGTAAACTAATCAACTAACCTGTTTGACCCCGCCTAATCACGTTACCTGCATTCCGCTAATCGGGGCCCCCCTACTACAACCGCCTTGCCGTCTCCGCCGTCGACGAATTCTAATTCGCCCGAGTTTCCGCCAGCAAACTTCCCAAGAAAACGATACATAATTTATGGCGACGGCGCCGGGGCGGTGTTTCCCTTGTGAGATCAAAACCGTAACGCACGAGACACAGAAATATGTTGGCTGGTTGAGAAGAATTACAGCTGTAAAATTAGCTACAACTATACATATACCGTATGTGGCACATTACATTCTTAAGGTCATTTTAGACAAGACAATTTCTTAAGGTCGTTTTAGACAGGACAATTTCTTGACTCAAAAGTTAGTCAAGATGCGAGACAATCTAAATTATCTTGTATTATACAGCAAATTATTTGAAATATTGACTTGGATCGTAGATCGAATGGAAACATATAACGCATTCTATTTCTCAAGGATAAATTGCATGGGAGGAGGATATATGAATTCATTTCTTGAACAACTTTTGAGCTAAGAAATTGTCTTGTCTAAAACGACCTTTGGCTCAAAAGTTGTTCAAGAAATGAATTCATATATCCTCCTTCCATACAATTTGTCCTTGACGAATAGAACGCGTTATATTTTTCCATTCCATCTACCATCTAATTCAATATTTCAAATAATTTGCGGTATGATAAGAGACAATTTAGATTGTCTCGCATCTTGACTAAAGGTCGTTTTAGACAAGACAATTTCTTAGCTCAAAAGTTGTTCAAGAAATGAATTCATATATTCTTCTCCCATGCAATTTCTCCTTGACAAATAGAACGCGTTATATTTTTCCATTCGATCTACCACCCAATTCAATGTTTCAAATAATTTGCTGTATGATACGCGATAAGTTAGATTGTCTCGCATCTTGACTAACTTTTGAGTCAAGAAATTGTCTTGTCTAAAACGACCTTAAGAAATTGTTTTGTCTAGGACGACCTTTATTGTGGTGCCGTCTCCTATCAATGCGATGCTAATCTTTGACGCTGCAGCTCTAAATAGTCCGACCGATGTTGGTCCGTACCATTCTCTAAGGTTCTTTAACCATGAGGTTCTGCGACGCCCAATGCTTCTTGCTCCTTGTACTTTTCCTTGCATGATTAGTTGGAGAATAAAGTATCTTTCTCCCCGGGTGATGTGTCCGAAGTACTCTAGCTTTCGTGTTTTGATCGTAAGGATCAGTTTCTTTTCTTTATGCATTCTTCGCATAATTTCTGTCTAGGATATCTTGAGCATGCGGCGATCTCAAACGACTCTATTTTTTTTATGTTATTTTTCTTTTTCTGTTCATGCTTCCATCCCATACAGTAGTGTTGGAAAAATGTAACAGCGAATTATTCGGACTCTCAAGGCTAGATTGAGATTTCTATTTGAGAAAAGATTTTTCATTTTGACGAAAATTTATCTTGCTATTTCCATACGTTTGTTCACTTCTATGGTTTGGTCGTTATTATCTTCAATATGTATTCCTAAGTATTGGTGGCTTCTAACTCTTTCTATTGTGGTATTGCTGGTATATTATTAGCATTGGTTTTATTTACAAGCCTAAATTATTTTTCTTCCAATTCATTTTGAGCCCATAGGATTGGCTAGTCGTATTTATGTCTTGCATCATTTTCTGAATGATGTTGCTATTATCGCAGTGTCGTCTGCGTATCGTATGTTATTGATAACTTGACCGTTTATGATTACTCCACCCGAGTCATTATTGATGTATACACCAACCAAACTATGCCCGTCCACTATTCCGAATGACTTGAACCCGGCACTACACTGTTATCCGCAAAATATTATATTTTATACAATATTTATTTATTACAATATGTTGGGGTTGTGTTGGGATTACAATAAGAGGGAACAAAATTATTACCGGCAGTTGAAACATATAACAAATAAATCCGTTCGATTATTCGCGATCAAAATCCTTCAACATGATTGACTTCACATCCATTCCCTTAGAAAGTAAATTCATAGTATGTATTTTTTTAATACGTGTCTAGTTATGTATATATTTCTCATGGGAGTTGGCTCTGGTAATAATTTTCTTACCAGTTTAGGTGCGCTTGACTTTTCTCGGTTCCCCCGCTTTAATTATGATATGTAAATCGCAAATTAATAACTTACCTGCGGGTAACGGTTTATGGCGGTGGGGTGAGGGTAAGGTTGGTAGCCCCTCGCCGCCCCCGGGTATATATTCCTCATCATGGCGCCGTTGCAGCCGGGCAGCACCGACGGGGCCAGCGCCTTCTGCAGTTGCTTCTCCTGCTTCCTGTATTTCGCTCGCCTATTTTGAAACCACACCTAGGCAAAAACAATCAGAAATAATTATGCATTTTTATGAAATCTTCCTATGTAACTTAATATCATTTCTAGTATTTTAATAATAATAGTAATAATAACGTTTATTGCCCAACAGATGACTCCACTTAGAGGACAACAATATGTCATACAAATAACAATAACAAAAAAATTATTTATAAATATAAATTTATATATATATATATATATATATATATATATATATATATATATATATATATATATATATATATATATATATATATATAGAGAGAGAGAGAGAAATCAATCTTCTTCAATCAAGCGCGGTAGGAGTAGCGTAGCAGTAAGCGAAATTGCACACATGTATAAAAATGCGGCTGTTACAGCAGCGCAGTAAAACTATGATATAACATGGGTAATTATCTCTACCATAATTATTGCATAGCATTACTGCCCAATTCTGAACGTCTTAATTTTTATAATCATGCAAAATATTGCTTACCGCTACCTTACCACTACCGCGCTTATTGTGAACGGCCCATTAGGCTATAGGCGATTAGTCTTTATGACAATTATATATTTATTTTAATTCTACTAGAAAATCCGATACTCCAATGCCAAAACCACGAATTTTACGTAAATGCAATTTTCGATAGAGTTAAACAAATTATATTTTTACTTTATAAACACGTTTTGCATGAAAAAATACTATGAATGAAACCTTTTTGACTTGAAAAGTTCAATCACAAAATTCTTTATTGAAAAATAAGAAGAGACAAATTTTAAAATTCAGATTTCCAGTAAAGGCGAGTTTGCACTACTTGGTTTTGGCATTAGAGTTATATTATATGGGCGATTCAAGCCAGTGAACACTAGTGGCAGGGAATGAACTACAAAATAGTAATAGATTGCACAAAAATCTATAACTATTTTATAATTCATTATTTGCCACCACATATCCACAGGATTGAATCACCCATATATTATTTGAGACCTTTTATTTGATTTATACCAATAATATAAAACACTATTACCTATAATCATGTACGTAAAATAAAACTCTCTTAAATGACCTTTAAATATTACTATAAATTCAAAATAATTAATACACAACTAGAATCGGTAGTTTGAAGAAGGGGACGAATCTAAAAATCAAATTTGTGGGAAATTGAAGGACACTTGGAGCCAAAATTTCTACATTAATCAATTTTAAAGATTAACAACATTATTATTTGGGTTTGGTAAAGCAGTGACCATATCCCGTTATTGTATTGGCAAAATAAAGGGTGCTTCATTTCGAGCTATAGAACTTAAATAAAGCACTATCACAATTGTTTTTCAATAATTGTTTCTAATTTCTGTAATCACCCAATTACTTGGATTAAGATCGTTTTAGACAAGACAATTTCTTGACTCAAAAGTTGAACAAGAAATGAATTCATATATCCTCCTACCATACAATTTGTCCTTGACAAATAGAACGCGTTATATTTTTCCATTTGATCTACCATCCAATTCAATATCTCAAATAATTTGCTCTATGATACGAGACAATTTAGATTGTGTCGCATCTTGACTAACTTTTGAGTCAAGAAATTGTCTTGTCTAAAACGACCTTAAGTTGTGTTTATGTAGTCACATTGTTTATATCATAATGGCACGGTTGTATAAAACAGATAATTCTCGAGTTAATTTGACATCCGTGATTCTAACCTCAATTTTGTCAAATTTGACACATAATGCGACATTGCCATATATAAACAGAAGTACATGACGCTATGAAATGAAGAGTTAAAAACAATTTATGCAACATCTAACAATATAATCACGGGTTATAGTTACTTAGCCTTTATAAAACCGAGCCTATATGTATTATGAACAATGGGATTGTTAATTCGAGTATCAGTATTGTCATATTAAAATCTATATTATTCATTTTGTCTTTCAATTTCATTCAGCATTTAGCCAGATAGTCTTAAAACATGGTGCGCGTGTTGCGTTCCGTTTCGCTCCAAGGGGGCGGATGTACGCGGGCGGGGGTGGGCTAGGGGGTTTCGTATGGGGTGGCGCGGGATGGTTCATCCGATGATAAGAGGGGCGGGAGTAACTCGATTACGGATCCATTTGATGGGATCGAGGGCGGCCGGGACGTCGCGCGGAGCACGTTTTCCCGTGCGCGCGTCCTGCCTCCCCAACCTCCCGGCGCCGCCACCAGAGAACCCCTCCATCGCCTGCCAGCGAACGTACAGTCGCTGCATAGTTCTGTTAAATGCCTTTCATTTTGTATTTACTTCATACACAATGTGTCATTATGTTATTACGACAGAGGAATACTAAAATTTTGATATTACATTGCCATTTTATTACAATATTACTTGGGCTTTGTATATTAGTACAAAACAAGCACATTTTTTATGTTTTTATTAAAACTATAGCTACAATATCTTCATTATTTTTTTAAATAATAATAGACCGTTGGGAGACCGTCTTCATGCTATTTTTTTATCAAATACTGATTAATTTTCAAAGCTGTATGAGCAAGCTTTGAAGAACAATCAGTATTTGACAAAAAAAAAACACAACGGTTTCTCGCCTCCCTTATTCGTCCGACTAGCCATTTATTTGCAAAATCACCAGCGATTTTTTTCTCAACCTCATGTACGTTCTGTAAAAAGTTGTCCTTTTAGATTTTTCTGCACTCTTGGAAATAAGAAGAAATCACAGGGGGGCTATGTGATTGCTTCTTATTCCCAAGAGTGCAGAGACATCTAAAAGGACAACGTTTTCAAAACGTAGCTGAGGTTGAGAAAACATCGCTGGTGATTGTACTAATAAGGCACCTTACACAGTTAATTATACTATCAATCCTAGTACTGTCAATATTTGCTTCAATACTCCTTTTATATTTATCAAGTAATCAATTATCCTGATAAAGATCAGTATTCTCTTCATTAGATCATTACTATACCTTATATGATGAGTAATATTGGCAACATTTAAGAATAATGAACATTTTAAACATATTATCGTACAGTATTACTGTTATTATTCTAAAATATTGATAGTAATATTGATCGTGTAATGTGCCTTAATAAATGACGATTCCTATATTTTGTAGCAACTGAACGACAGGTGGTAACTATTATTTAATATCAATTCAAAAAAATCATGCACTTAAGGGTTAAGTGATAAGAATTCAAATTGCTTATTGCGATATATGATCATCATACTATTTTTTTTTTCTTAATATTTTTTTTGGTAACATAAAATATATTCTAATGCGTAACGTAAATATAGTCCTAAATATAGTCCTTTAAAAGTAATTATTTATTTAAGACTAAACACCATTAACTAGAAAACCCACCCGGCCATCATTTCCCAATTAAAGTCCCTTACTAATCATCCCGCACAAACAAAAATATGGAAAACCATGCGCCGCCGCACGGACGCGTGTAAGAGGGTGGGGTGGAGGCGGCGGTGGCGGCAGCTCGGTTCTGTTTTAAAATGCACGGGGAAACCGACAGCTCGGTGCCGAGCATGAATTTTAATTTCCAGCCGTTTTATTTGCGTCGCGCTCCCTTCAGCACGGAAACCGCTTTGCCTCGCCCGCCCGACGGACGCCCCGCAAATATTTTAATAATTCAATGAACACGAATTCTCATTGGCTCAACACTAATTGGCCGGAATTATTTCAATATACGTGAACTAGTAAATATAATAGCGACTTGAAGCTTTCAGGCGCGCAACCAATATTAAAGAATAAATGGTGAAGGCGCCTGGTAGCTTATATATATATTTTTCAAATAATGTGAACAATTTTTGATGTTTACATCTAAGGAGATAGAGTAACACTTGAATCATTTGGAAACGCATAGTTTGAAAAGCTTCAAGTGAAACACTGTTTTCCAGGAAAATTATACTATAAAAGCGCCCGGTAATGAAGTTGAAGATTTATAAGAATATAGTCTCCTAGGGAAATATCATTCTCTAAGATACTTCTTCTCAAACTGGTTGGCCTGCGACCCCTTTTTGTACTTACAAATGGACCCCTTAACCTTCTAATGACCAACTCCGCCTAAAGGAGGACCACGTTTTTATTTTTATTGAAATGTGTACAACCATAAATTATAAGTATTTTCTAAAACATAAAAAATAATACTATATAAAAATATTTATTATTTATTTATTCTTCCTACAAGCTCCCGGACTGCTTGTCCGGCGGTTTGGTTATGGAAGATGACAGAATACATCTTCCAAACCCAAACCGTCGGACAAGCAGTCCGGAAGCTTGTAGGAAGGGTCTTCGGTTTTGTTTGTTTAATCGCATATAAAGATGCATTTACATATTTTATAGCTTCTATGCCTAACTTGTCTCGAGGCGGGCATAGCATTAACTAGTGTACCAAGTGACGGTATACCAATAGCCAATATTTGAATACAGATTCATTCATACTTACATCAGCAGTCTTCAATTATATGTGGAATATTTTTTCGCGACGATAAAAACTTGTGCATTAGAGGGTTAAGTGTAGAAAAACATACCGAATTATCTGTAATCAATGATGTCTACGACCCCCACTTTGAGAATTACTGCTCTAGGAGACCATGAAATCAAGCAACCAATGAAAAATCTTATAATTCATTTGTTTTTACGCTTAAGGTTGGCGTTTTTGAATACAGGCAACTTGTGATGCACATGTAATAGCATAGGCGGAATGCGTATAAGAAATACGCACCGTTTTCTTTAACTAGAACATAAATTGAGTTGATAAAATACGTATGCAAAAGAATAATGTTGCACGTATTCTGTAGTCTAGGTGAGAATGTCCATAGTCTACTTCGGTAATTTTAAACAAAAAATAACGATTACCTAGGGACTATGGGCATTCTCACCTAGACTACGGAATACGTGCAACATTATACTTTTGCGTACGTATTTTTTCAACTCAATGTATGTTCTAGTTAAAGAAAACGGTGCGTATTTCTTATACGCATTTCGCCTATGCTATTACATGTGCATCACAAGTTGCCTAAATTCAAAAACGCCAACCTTAAGCCTCAATTATATTGTACTAGATTCATGGTGACCAATATTAATTCAAGTCTGCTACAAATGAATAATTTCAATGCCCACGATTTTAGTAAACACTCGGAACATAATAGAATTAAATACGGCAACAGCGCATATATTCTGAATGTTGGTATAGCTGCTGACTGTGTATGCAACCATACAAAAAATAACCTAAAATAAGGCAGATTGACAATAATTTAGCAAAAAGTGCTGTATGAAAATTGATGTTTATCTATTAGTAAAGACAATATTGGACAAGAATTGTAGATTCTCAGTATAGCCAAATGTGAGACGAACACATTGGGAACCATATGTACAAATTCATTATTGCCAAAAAGTGTAAAATGTCCATTGAATAAAATTACATGTAAAATGTGTCGGAGGTAATTACCAATGAAGTAAATAAACCATTAGAGTTTATGGTAGTGTATTCTTACATATTAAGTCCATACTATAAGAAAACAATACTTTTACAACAAACAATCAACGGAAATTTAAATGATTCAATAACGAAAAGTTGGCGCCAAAAGTATATGTCAGCTTTGCACCATGTCGGACCGGCGCAGTGGCGCCCTCATCGATAATTCTAAAGGTCAATTGTTTCAGTCCCATGAACGCTAGTGTAATACTGACTTACGACAAATGCCACAAGTTTGTCAAAAGTGACGTTTAGGTAGAAACATAGGTTATAATCCTAACCTATTTCACTAATTTGTGACATTTGACTTAGGGCAGTAGCATTGATTAATCATCACAATCATCATGATTAATGAATGGCAGTAGCGTTCGGAAATTCTATAGGTCAATAATAATTGAAACATACATTCCTAGTTTCAATTATTATAAAAGTTGTCGTTTCAAGTAAATCAAAATAGTTCATACTATGACCAACCACATACTCCACATTGTTTTGAATAAACACTTGAGACTTGAAATTGAAAGTTTCAAGTTATATTTTTTGATATATTGTATTTTTTATATTGGTTGATAAGTAGAATTGTATTTTGTATAAGGCGCTAATATTTTAATAGAAACATCGGTAGTTAACAGTAAAATCCTTATATATTTTCTTCAAAACATTATGATTATACCGAATTCGAGACAAATTTATCATTAATACGGTACTTAAAAACCGATACCGTCATTCCCTCCCTCCCAATTTCTCTTTCGACTTTAATAGAACTGTGTTGCTGCAGGGGTGGTTCGGTTATTGGGGCGGCTGTGTGTATATACGTGTGTCGACGGACGCACTCGTTCGGATGTTTGATTGAATTAGGCGTTCGTTAGGCCGCGAGGCCCTTAGAGACGCAACTGTCACAGCGCGCCGCCGCCACCGCCTCTTTCTTTCGCCAAACCTCCCCCGCAGCAGCCCAGCATCTGAGTCACGCATTAAGATGCCCTCCCACTCCCTTATCTTTCCAGTATCATTTACTAGAGCCACCCCACGACCTCCCCTTGCAAATTCCCAATAAACCCAGTTTTGGAGAGAAAATAAAATTGAATCTTATTAATTTAGTAACAATCATATTGTAGGTTCTTTAGGAGTGTCTGTAGCTATGCTACCCTCCAGCCAACTATCCAGAACTATCCAGGTTCTTTAGGAGTGTCCGAAATACAGATATAGAAATTTGAAAGTATAGATAAATAAAGTATGACCTGAAGCGCCGTGTTGCTGTTTTAGTGAACTACAATTGTTATAAATGTTTCATGGCTATATATATATATATATATATATATATATATATATATATATTAACTTGAAATATTAGTATACTAGTTCAACAACATTTCAAGTTAATATGGGTATCCTTCAGAAATCTACAAGATGTTATGTAATTCGAGGGCAATCTATTGACTAGTGGCAGAGGTGAGTTAATCTATCAATTGTTTTATTAGTAAATTCATCTTCGTTTAGTAACTAAAGGACTTTTAAGTAGACCAATCAGAGTGCGCTTCATATTTTGTACCCCAAAAATAATCAAATTGCCATGATAACAATCTGACAATTGTTTCACGTTTCGCGAACGCTAGTGTAATACTGCCCTACGTCAAGGTTAGCATTATAACCTATGTTTCTACCTAAACGTCACTTTTGACAAACTTGTGACATTTGTCGTAAGTCAGTATTACACTAGCGTTCGCGGAGCATGGGGCTGAAAGAATTGACCTATAGAGTTACCTATGAGGATACTTAAATGTAATCCAGTTATCAAACGAAGACGAATTTAAAATTTTAAAAAATCGAATTATTATTAGATTAACTCCTCCTCTATCACCACTTTAGGGATTGCCCTCGAATTACATAACATCCTGTATAATTAGTTCACTAAAATAACACGCGGCGCTACAGGTCATTCTTTACTAATCTATAATTTCATATTTCTACATCTGTATCTCGGATTTATAGAACACTTTTCCCTAATTTTACAGAAGGGCAGTTTGAACAGGTTTTATATGTAAAACATTTTATCTCCTGAACTTTTTATTGATTTTTTTAAAATACTGGTTTAAAAGATACCTCTAGCCCTCGTATTCACCAAGGTTTTATAAATGTATCAATAGCTATTGAGCCCATAAGTATTCGTTGTTACAGTAACAATAAATATATTATCTAGTAAATGTAGTTACTTTAGATTCTCTCTATTGGTAACACTGAATAATAAAACAAAAGGTGTCATCAAAGCTCCAATCACAAGCGCTATTGAAGGTGTTTGACATTTGTTTTGGCAATTTCTGTCACAATGACGTTTTCAGTTTGTCCATTCAATAGCTTATGGGACCTATAAAGTTTATGGGATGTTGGTGAAAACGGGCATAGGTAAAGCAAAATATAAATGTGTATTAATGGTTTTAAATGAGCCACTTTCGTTTATCGTTCCGGAGCTATTCCGGGCTGTTAGTCTTGTGTTCGATTATCCGAACGAGCTGCCCTTGGAACGCATTCATTTACCGTGCACCTATTTAAAATTAGGTATGCAATTTTACTATTTTACGCGAATTAAGTTATTTTTCATCTGTTTAAAACGCATTTTTCATTTCAATTTGCATATAATGTTATATTATATATGATACAATGTTCTAATCAATTTCACAGTTGTAACAACCTCGTGTGAGTTCTTTTATCGTTCCACGAAGAGTAGCTACGATGTGAACTGTTCGAGGTAGCTATCGTTCCTAGCTACCCGGAACAGATCACACCGGAGCTACTCTTCGTGGAATAATAAAAGAACGCACACGAAAACAGCTATAGATATAGTGTTCTATTGTGGTAGGAATTCATTTATAAGTGAGTTTTAGCGTAGTATAAATTTCGACTCATTCAGCACATGTGGAAAAATCTTAAGACTTAAGAGATTTTTCAACTTTGTTAATTTTAACGCAACCTATATTAGGGCCCAATTCACACATAAGCGGCGTCGGGCGCAGGCGCGATGTCGCACAGGCGATTGTGATGTCCATATGCAGTGAAGGGGTGGACATTGCACGTTATGTTTACATAGAGGCGGCGTGAAAGAGTTACGCCTCTCGTTTCTTCGCCTACCGTGTCTAGGCGAAGAGGCGAAGACGCGGTGCCGGCTCGAGGCAAATGCCCGCGCCTCGTCACCTAAGTGGCCATTGCAGCACATGTTTATATAGAGGGGGCTTGAAGCGTCGTGCCTCTCGCAGCGTCGGCACCGCGTCTTCGCCTCTTCGCCTAAGACATGGTAGGTGAAGAGGCGAGAGGCATAACTCTTCCTCGCCGCCTCTATGTAAACATAAGATGCAATGTCCACCCCTTCACTGCATATGGATATCACAATCGTCTGTGCGACGTCGCGCCTGCCCCTCGCCTACACCGCGCCTGCACCCGACGCCTCTTATGTGTGAATTGGGCCTAAGATACCCGGCATGTTCCCGGTGACTCTTTTTTATCACAACTTATTTTATGAGGCAATACGTGATGAAAATTTGATAAAAATGAGACTTTTTGTTCGCAACTCCGCCAAAAATTCTTATTTTAATTTATTTATTTCTTTTTTCTACAAACAGACAAAAATCGGTTTTTTAATTTCACATGAAAAACTCATGAGTTATCCTGACTACGGCGAGAGAACTTTTTTTTTGAGAGGTCAAGGGAAATGAGGTCCCTGAATTTTCAGTCATTGGGACCTCATTTCCGAGATTTTAAATAAAAATTTCACAAAGTACTTGTTCAATATGTATCTTGGATATGCTGAATTGTTTGAATAAAATATTTCATTTGATATATTAAAAACAAATCAGTAATAATACTCTGTTTTTTTTGAGCCTTCGAAACCCCTTAAAATCATTCGACATTTAAAGTACCAGCACAAATTTCCACATGCTGACTTAACAGAGAGTTTCTCAAAAGTTGCGCGACGACTTACCATGTTCTCATTATAACATGGTGTTCTATACGTCTGAGATATACATACATTTTTCATGTCGTATATTCGTTGTCTCAATTATTTAAAAAATATTTTTTTTTTAAAGTTAGTAGCTTACTTGAATTCGAGCTTCGTTCAGTTTCGTACTCCTCGCCAGCTCCTCGCGGCAGTAGATGTCGGGGTAGTGGCTTTTGGCGAAGGCCGCCTCCAGCTCGGCGAGTTGTTCTTGCGTGAACGTGGTCCGGTGCCGTCGCCGGGCGGGCGTTGGACACGACGCCGTCGTGGGTGTGTGTCCGGCGTGCTGGGGTCCGCCAGGCGATACTGTGCCTAAACTGCTGCCTGTCGTCGTCGGTTCTGGTTTTAATTTTTTAAACGCACCATCTGAAAATAAGAAAAAATTCAATCAGTTATAGACAAAAACAGCTTAGGTAGATATATACCAAGGGCCAGGTGAACAAAATTAAAGCCAAGATCTTGTGTGGTTCCGGTTTATTATGTTACGTGCCAACGTTTCGCTAGCCAGTGCCAGCATCATCAGGGCATGTACATAAAGTTAATAAAAATACTGTACGACGTTACACATCAAACTGCACATCACGTTACACATCCACTCTATATCCATAACAGTCCGTCATTCTACTTGCTATATATATATATATATATATATATATATATATATGTATATATATATATATATATATATATATATATATATATATAAAATACATTAGATAGTTGGTGATTTAAATAAATTTATTCACTTGTTACAAAGTACCGCTGAGGTGTAATGAATATTGAAAGAATGCGCCACCCCGCCGGGCAACCCCCGGTAAGTACATCTGTCCCGCTTTGTCCCCGGTGTCCGTAATGAAGTGTCAATTTACTGTATTTAAGAGGGGACAGCATATGTACAGGCACAATGGAGAGGCTGCACGGAGCGAGAGAGCACCTAGCACTTTGGTGGTGTCACCGGGGGTGGAGGCCTCATAAAAGGCACTGGTTAACGCTCAATTTGACATATTGTCCTACAATACAAACCAGAGCGCACATGTTCAAGAAGTAATTAGTGTTATTTCGCCACACGTCGGGGGATGAGTTCATTATTATCAGATCATCAGCCTGTTGATAATAATACACAGAGATGATATTCATTACTATCATTTCTATGTTACCAATCATTTAATATTCCGAGTGTTTTTAAAAAATATTTCATTTAAAATTTAGAAAGCAACAATTGACTAGCCAAATAGGTCTAAGAGAGTAAGAATATAATGCGAAATGTTAGTATATGTATAATTGAGCATATTGCTAAAGTTAGTGCGTTAGTTGTTGCATCTTGCTATCTTCGGTAGCAATTATAATAGGTATGGCATGATTGACTGGCAGAGCCATCGGTAGGTCGCCACTGCAAACGCAATGATGTTGACATACGCTGAACATCTTGGTAATCGCAATGATGTTGACATACGCTGTACATCTTGGTAATGATTAATCAATGTCTATATAGAAAAGTTTTGAAATCATTTATACTTTTAACCTCTAACTGGTATGGCTAAGAAAATATGCACTCAAAGTATAGCAGGATTATTTTGTTCTGCATCCAGAAATGTGTATGCAAATTAATCGAATCCTTGAATGTCCGGTCTTGTCGGCGGCCGGTTCATACATACGCAATTGCCGCCGAGGCTCAGGTGAGCGCACACAAAACGGTTGGCGAAACGGGCGGCGACGGCAACTAAACCTTATTGAATTCATTACTGTTTATTAATGCAGTTAGTGCGAACCTAATTACAATTACTGACACCGGCGCGCGCGCTCGCGCCACAAAGAATCCGACGCAATCTTATTACCCACTGCGCTCATTATGTGGCACCGCATCGCCCGCGATTTCCGACCGGCAAAGTTTGCAAATTGGAGCGCAATTATATGTCACAAGAGAGCAAAAAAAATACTGATACTGATGAATAGTATGCTCCATATCAGAAATTCAAGGGAATCAAATTTAAAAAGGCGTTAATGATAGTTAATAACGATAAAATATGTATGTGTCACCTTTAATTGAGCCTATAAGAATGATATTGGTGTAAATCACATTTGTAAAAGAAAATATTTTGCGTTTTGTATTTATGTAAATCGACGTGCGCAGTTACAGACAAGTAGTTATTCATAAATAAAAATGTAACTGCGTACGTCGTTTTACATAAATACCAAACGCAAAATCTTCTCATTTTCAAAATAATTTAACTATGACTTACACCACTTTCATTCTCACAGGCTCAATTGTACTCAGCAGTGATTATATACACTATCGAATACAAACAATCACACACTGCTGTAAACGCTGGCATTTTTATTTATACATGTGTAAATTTTCTTTTACCGCCACGATACCACCACCACGTTGTGAAAAAAAAAGAGCTAGTTGTAATGTTTTCATTATTATGAACTTTATGACCATCGGAGAAATAGTTAGAATATCAACCTTGACGATTCCTCTAAAAAATTAAGAGCTAATTTGTGATGTTTTCATTGTGATGAATTTTATGACCACCGGAGAAACAGTTTGAAAATCCACCTTGTCGATTCCTCTCAAAAATTAAGACCTAGTTTGTGATGTTTTCATTGTTATGAATTTTATGACCACCGGAGAAACAGTTTGAAAATCAACCTTGACGATTCCTCTCAAAAATTAAGAGCTAATTTGTGATGTTTTCATTGTTATGATTTTTATGACCACCGGAGAAATAGTTTGAAAATTAACCTTGACGATTCCTCTCAAAAATTGAGAGATAATTTGTGTTGTTTTCATTGTTATGAATTTTATGACCATCGGAGAAACAGTTTGAAATTCAACCTTGACGATTCCTCTCAAAAATTAAGAGCTAATTTGTGATGTTTTCTTGTTATGAACTTTATGACCGCCGGAGAAATAGTTTGAAAATTAACCTTGACGATTCCTCTCAAAAATTAAGAGATAATTTGTGATGTTTTCATTGTTATGAATTTTATGACCACCGGAGAAACAGTTTGAAAATCTACCTTGGCCATTCTTCTCGAATATTAAGAGCTAATTTACGATGTTTTAATTATTAAGAGCTTTTTTTAAATTTTATTTCATGATCATACATTGCTTGTCATATCTCAATTACATTACATTAACAAATTAATAGTTTCCTTCGCAGTGCTTTCACCAATCGTTGAGTTGATCTGAAAAACCTGGTGTGAAGAATGTTGTTTGTTGTATTGGATTAGTTTTGTCTTCTTAATTTGTATGTTATTAGCTCTTATTCATTTACTGTGTCGCCATGATGTGTTTTTTAAGGTTAATTTTAATTTAATTTAATTTTGAAACAGTAGACGATTTCTATAAAAAGTTTCAACTTATCCATATCTGTTTGCATCACATTTTTCTTTTTAGTTATTTTTTTCTGTTAATATACAAAGGATGTTTTCTTTTTATGTTATCCATCTAGTTATAAAAACTACGAGTTAGAATACAAATAAAATTTTATTTTATAACGTAGAACCATTAAGGGCCGGTTCTACAACATAAGTGCCCTTCACCACCCAATCATTATTTTTTGTAGAATTATCAAAAGATTAATTTTTTCAAAGGCATGATTTCCTTTCACCATGCGCCGCAATATTCTCTTGTATACAGTCCTTAGGTATGACCAACATACAACGTCCAAAGAAAATCGTGCGTTACGAGTCTATAATATGCGTATACAATTTCAATGTCATCTGGTATACAGTCATTGGTTCTTACATATTACCAACAGTACAGTAGATTAAAATATTCCGCCAATTCCCCACACAATGTGCTGCCAAATATACAAATCCGATCTGGCCCGATCGCAATGATATTTAAATTTACCGCCAAATATCCCTACCAGATAATAGTTCGATGACGACAAATGATTTCCATTCATCATGCTATACGGTGGTCTCTTGTATACAGTTCTTGGGGGAATTCGGGTAGTGGTATGGCCGACAAAATAAACACCTTGTGTAATATGTCTCTCCATTCATATTCTTTAGAAGCTTCCAATTGTCACATTCAAAGAAGTTACTTATAACTCATATTCTTCATGTGTGAATTGCTGCGCATTTGTTTACTTAGAATTTATTTATTTATTTATTTATTTTCTCAACAGACATTAATCTAGTTACAGAGAAAAGGAAACAGAGAATTCTTAAATAATAATACATATAAAGAAAATCTAAAATTTAAAGATTGCTACATTAAGAATTCAATAAGATATACTTCATCTTCATAGCCTTTTCATCTTCCATGGCATAAAATATAAATTCTCTTGAAGTTTTGAATGTTTACAGTAAAAGAAAAATATCTACAAAATTTAATAATTATTATTCTATATAAGTTGTTAAAATTTAATCCTGAATATGACGTAATTTTTACACCTATTATAGATCACACTGTATACATACTCAATCTACACAACACAATGTGTTATATTTTACAAATAAATATATTTTAGAAAGGTGGCGATGCATACAGATCTGGTACATTAAGGCTAGGTTGTATATAAGTAGATTACTTTCGTAACACCGAGTTAATGTCACTTTTAGCAACATGTGCACATGAATCATTTAAACTACAAACTTCTACAAAGTTTCTTGAGAGTTTCTATACAGTACATTCAGTGTAATTCAGGCTTTAGACTAGGTTGTATAAAGGTAACTAAATGGTAGCTTGTGATTATCCTGATAGATGTTGCATACATTGTTATTAACATTTGCATTTCATGTTACATGTAGATATGTTGCTTTATACGTCAACGTTGTCAACATGTTGCTGAATACTCGGCATACTAGATGAAATATCGATATGCAACGTTGTCAACTTCTGCCAATGTTGCTGAATACTCGACATACTACCAATATTCTGGATCCTGATTTTACATTGTAGGCAAGGCAACATATGGACTGTGCAGCGCAATAAAGGTCAATCTGCTTTTTTAACAAAATGTTCAAACTGATTTAAAAAATTTAGGGCCGGTTCTACAATTGACATTTAACCGGAGAATAAGGCTATTCATGGAATAAGTTTGAGATTGTAAAGCCAATATCTCAAACTTATTCCACTAATAGACTTATTCTCCGGTTAAATATCAATTGTACAACCGGCACTTAATAAACAAAACTAAACGGCCAATCTACAAGGCCTAATCTGCGGCTCCCTCTCAAATCACATTTCACAATAGTTACCTTTTAGTATTAAGTCTTCTCAATCAGTTTATTTTTGCCTATAAAGCAGATGGTCCCTTATTGCGCTCGATATATCTGCATGTGAATGCTTATATTTCTTACGATAGTTAACCAGTATATAACATACCGGTATTGCATACTAGTATCTTGGTGTGTTCGAAAATTGTCTAAAAAGTATCTAAAAAGTATCTTAATGAATCTAGAATCTTCTTGGGTGGTAGAGAGTTATGAACACCATGCAATGTATTCATAACGACTCTCTACCACGCAAGAAAGCTCAATCGTCGGCGCAAAAAGTGATAGTCACAGTTTTCTGGGATGCTTAGGGAATTCTCTTAATTAAATATACCTGGGGGTCTATTCTGTAAGTTCAGACTAGCTTGGTCAAAGATCAGACTGGTCTGTCACCCATGGCAATCAAACAAAACAACAACTGTTGTAGCGTTGGTAGTGCCCGACGCTCCATCAGCGCTAGTGTAATACTGCCTTACGTCAAATGTCTCACCCCCATATTCACCGACGTTCTATAAATCTATCAATAGCTATTGAACCCATAAGTATTCGTTGTTATAGCAACAATAAATACATTATCTGGGGAATGTAGTTACCTTAGATTCGATCTATTGGAAACACTGAATAATTAAACAAAAGATGCTAACAAAGCTCCAATCACAAGCGCTATTCAACGTGTTTGACATTTGTTTTGGCAATTTCTGTCATAATGACGTTTTCAATTTGTCCATTCAATAGGTTATGGGACCTATAAAGTTTATGGGATGTTGGTGAATACGGGCATCAAGTTAGTAAAATAAATATAATTATAACCTATTTCACTATATAACCGTCACTCTTAACAAACTTGTGACATTTGACGTAAGACAGTATTACACTAGCCTGTAACGTGGGGCACTACCAACACTAAAACAATTTATTAGTTGGTTGCCATGGGTAACAAACTGATCAGGGGTATGATTCTTGAAACCACTCGTTTCGAAAGTATTTATCAAAGACAAAATGTGAGCTCGTAAAATTATGGAATTTCGGTTTACTAGTCTTAAAAAACTCTAGTAAATCAAAATTCTATCATTGAACGAACTCAAATCGTGAATTATCCGTAGTTTGCGGAGCGACTTTGTGAGTTAAACGTATAAGTGAATAAGAATTTCACCCCAGAACCCATGGTAACCAAATAATGACCGGTCTGAACTTATAGAATAGGCACCCAGGGTACATGCAATGTGTTCATAAGAACTCTTCACTACCCAAGAAAACGAAAACTGAAGGTACAGAATAACTGAATAGACCCCCAGGTGCCCAGTATATCCCCATGGATAATCTTCAGGTTACTGCCGTGAAAATGTCATGTCGCTTGCAAATTACTCATTTTCGCGTCATTAACTGATACAAAAGTGACAAATGTTAAGCAATTCTTACGAAACTAAAGGTCGTTTTAGACAAGACAATTTCTTGCCTCTTAAGTTAGTCAAGATGCGAGACAATCTAAATTATCTTGTATCATACAGCAAACTACTTGAAATGTTGAATTGGATGGTAGATCGAATGGAAAAATATAACGCGTTCTATTTGTCAAGGACAAATTGCATTTGAGGAGAATATGTGAATTCATTTCTTGAACAACTTTTGAGCTAAGAAATTGTCTTGTCTAAAACGACCTTTAGATATAACATTCTAAAATGTCACAGAATCTTGACATCAAATCATAAAAAATCGCGATAGTATAATATTTTCAGAAGTAGGTAGATACAACTTAAAATACTCCCCTCGTATGTGAACAGTAGCCTCCTAATTCAAAACACCTAACCAATTAAAAAAAACTTCTATCTTAATGGGACTATCAGCCGTGAGGCTTTTCCGCCGGTCAAGGGTGAAGCTCAGAGATGTTTAGTCACTCGGTACTTAACTTTATAGAAAACCTCTGAAACCTTTGCGAAAATTCGCCCCGATAGGGTTCGAACTCAGGCTGCCAAATGCTCAGTACGAGACGGACGATGCCTCTAATCACTCGCCTAATTAGCTGGGCTCTTAACCATATATTAATTGAAATTATTTCAAAATCGTTTTTCTAATGATTGCATGTTGATGAAATTACAAAACAAATTCAAAAGACTGTTTATTCTTGGTCTATTAGATTTCTTAGTACTGTGAAAACGAGTATGTGATATGATGAATGAAGTCAAAAAAAGTTATTTAGTACTTTCTTTCGCATCAAAGCTGCATTTCATTTGTGTACTTCATTTATGAATCACTATGTATATTGTCATTTAAATTAGTTACTAATATAATCTAGTAATGTTGTTCTTCTTATATTGAGTACTATAGATAATTATAGTTACTACTACATTAGCTTGTACAGAATTATATGAGCCTGTGAGAATGAAAGTGGCGTAAGTAATTGTTTTGAAAAGCTATTTATGTAAATCAACGTACGCAGTTACATTTTTATTTATGAATAAATTGACTTGAAATCGTGTAACTGCGCACGTTGATTTAAAAGATTCAGCAGATGAAGGTATAAAAATGCTTGTAATTTACTACGTAGATCAATTCATAATCCACTACTGTGTTCAATTAAGCTTCGTTCGGATATCAAGATAATTGTATTGGATATATATATCTTCAAAGAAGCGTATGTAGATGAATATATAGTCCAAAAATCACGTGTATCTATTAGAATCCTACCTGAATGATCTGTGATGGTCCTGGGCGCTGCTGGGGGTGTGTGTGCGGGTGTGTGGCCGTGGTGATCGTGCGAGTGCGGCAGGCTACCGTATATCGCAGTAAAATCCTCCGCGGAGGACCCGCTCGTATTGCACTTCCTCGGCGCCCCCTTATCACCCATCAAATGCCCATGGTGGTCATCCAGCAACCCAGACACCCCCAGCAAATTCCCAACACCAACCAAATTCGGCCTCAGGTCCTCCATCATCGACTTCTGAGGGCACGCGTTGAAATTGAGTTGCCGGCTGAAGATGGCCGGAAAAATGTTGAACTGCTGGTGCGAGGCGATCTCGTCGTTGGACGAGTTGCCCGTCGTCGTGGGGGCTGACGGCGAGTTGCCTAGCGCCCCCAGGCAGCTCGAGACTCCCTTGAAATCCAACTTGCGGCCGTTCGGAACGTGGCCGCCGGGCGAACGGGGGGTGTAAACGCGAAAACGCACGCGGCACTGGAACGGCTACGAACAACGAACGTCGCGCATCAATTAGCACCTTTTCGCAATCGAATCACAAACAATCGACTCGCGGATGATATTGTTAATATCTGTGACTGATCTAATTATATTCTGGATCTACTCTCATCCCAATATATGATGACTAGCTTATGCCTAAGCCAAACGGCAAGTGAATATAACAATATTAAAACGTGATAGCGTTGTTCTGTTATCCGCTCTTGCGCGCCCCATACAAGAGTCGAAATGCTCCGGAGCAGCCCTTCTCGCTTGCACCCTTAGTGGGGCGAATAGCGCGCACGCAGGCATCACTAGCGCCCTACAGAAACCCCAACCCTGCCAGTCGCAACCAGTAAAATCAGTCGCGTGCTGTTTTGCGGGCGACTATTGGCCACCCCACGATATCCACACCCTAGCAACCCCAATCCCAGCGCCGCCCCGGCAAAATGGAGTCTCTACCCTCCAGCTACGATTTCGATTTTTACCGCTTTTTTTACCCTGCCAACCCTCCCAGCATAGACCATCGGGCCCGTTTTATATGTATTTGTGTACACTATACACACACATAGAGGTAATACCCCTATTTATGTTACACAGCGTAATTTTCTACCCTTTTTAATATGCCATTATTATAATTCGTCATCGCGTGCGCACATTTTTGTTTTTATTTTTGTTCGCAAAAATATGGCACGCGCTATAATTTATGTACTTTTTTTATAATATGTGAGTTTTTCGAAATTCCAACGTGCACGCTCCAGCGCACAAATCCATCGACCTTTCGCTACTAATACTCGACCTAACGTGATTACCGGCCCTGGCAGCAAGAGGGGGCGAAATTTGTTTGCGCTCACTTAATACGGACCCCGTCACAATTTCCCGAAAAATAAAAGAAGAGTGAGATTGAAAATGAAAAGTGGGATACTCGCATGTTTATAGACTACTAGGACAGTGAACTTGTGAAAATATTGATACTTTTAGGTACGGTTGTATAAAGGCAGTGTAATTATAACCATGTTGTTATATGTTGCATAAATTATTCTTCCACTTTCCACTTCATAGCATCATGTATCTCTGTTTATATATGACAACGTCGCATTATTTGTCAAAATCTGAGGTGATTCTAACCTATCTAACATTATCTGTCAAAATGTGAGGTGATTCTAACCTATCTAACATTATCTGTCAAAATGTGAGGTGATTCTAACCTATCTAACATTATCTGTCAAAATGTGAGGTGGTTCTAACCTATCTAACATTATCTGTCAAAATGTGAGGTGATTCTAACCTATCTAACATTATCTGTCAAAATGTGAGGTGATTCTAACCTATCTAACATTAACTGTCAAAATGTGAGGTGATTCTCTAACCTATCTAATATTATCTGTCAAAATGTGAGGTGATTCTAACCTATCTAACATTATCTGTCAAAATGTGAGGTGATTCTCTAACCTATCTAACATTATCTGTCAAAATGTGAGGTGATTCTAACTTATCTAATATTATCTGTCAAAATGTGAGGTGATTCTAACCTATCAAACATTATCTGTCAAAATGTGAGGTGATTCTAACCTATCTAACATTATCTGTCAAAATGTGAGGTTAGAATCACGAAATTAAAGAGCATAGTACAGCTTCCTGAAAAATTCTTTGAAAATTATGTCTGTTAATTCGCGTAATTCATTGCCTTATGAAATGGTTTTTAATAAATGATTTTAATTAGTTAAAAATTATACCAGAGTCCGCGTTGATGCCAGATGAGTTAAAAAGTAATCTAATTGGTATTGAAAAAAACACCAACTGTCCTTGAAAATATTAATTTTTATGGAAAATTGTAAAAATTAACAAATATTCCGAACTTGCTCATGTTAAGTATTTATATATGATCTTAAAAATAAATAGGTTTAAACTCGAATTTAGCAAAAACCGATTCGAAATTACCCCACCCCCTCCACCTTAGTTATAATTTCACATTTTCAATTTCAATTTAATTTTTTTTTTAAACATATTATTTTTTGTAAGTAACTTTTATATCGCCGCCTCGCCCTCCCCTCCGTGTGTATCGAGTTAATCAAGTCGCCTCACAAATGAATCGTGTGATTTTCTAAAGCGCGACACGTGGCGACACGCGCGCCCGGCGCCCCCGCCGTAAATATTTATATACGGCAAATTATGGGGCGGGCAGCGCGCGCTATTCAGGCCAATTCCGTAACCGACAATCAGCCGATCGCAACGGGCGGCCCGGGTTATAATTAACTAATCACAACAAAAGCGTGCGAACGTTTCATCTATATTTTTTAGTTTAAGTGGGGGGCGGTGCGCTTTTAATGGGCAGACAATGCAACGGCAATGAGGAGGCGGCGGAGTGTGTGCTGGATGAATTGTATGCTTGGTGTGAAACGTTATGACGTTACAGTCGTAATATTTATGCTGAAGGTTGTAATTATTGTTATATTGTACCACGACTAAGGGCTTAATATATATAATATAAAATCTATCACCCAACTGTGTGGACGAGTAGTTAAGAGGCGTCGACCGTCTCGTACTGTGCATTGGGGAGCCTGAGTTCGATGCCCGGCGTGGAGCGAATTTTCGCGAATCATCTTTCACAGTTATTCAGAGGTTATCTATGAAGTTAAGGTAAATACTGGGTGATTAAACTCCTCTAAGATTCTCCCTTGACCAGCGGAAAAGCCTCATGACTGATAGCCCTATATAAGTGCCTTTCGTTTATTACTATGGGCTGGTACGGGCTTATTGTTTCTTCTGATGAACATCCTACAGACCCATGTAGGATGTTCTTCCGTTATTTCTACCTGGTTTATGAATTCGGCTGTCTTCGATTATTTCGGTTTGTTTATGTCTGATCACGGCATTGAGTAGATGTGTTAATTTTAGCATTCCCTTCTTTCAGTGGCATCGAAAGTATTTGAGAAACTGTTTTTAAAATAGCTCAAGGTTATCATCAAGAAGAGACATCTAATTTCCTCACACTAGTTTAGATTTAGTATTCCACTTTTGGGTAGCTCTTTGAACATCTGGATATTTATGAGCTGAATTCCGGGTGACTTCTTCGAGTTTAGGTGCTCAATTTCTGTCTTGGCCGCCTACGTAGATGTACATGTGAAATTATGTATACATAAATGTATTTTATTTAATTTAAATAAGGATCTTATTCTATCTCTCAAATTAAAATTTATATTCCAATAAATAATTGGCTTCCTCTTCACGACAGAAATTACACAGGGATACTTCTGCCAGCCCTTTCGATGTTATATGCTTATTAAGTTTGCACAGGCCACTACACACTTAACAAGGACATAACACAGAAAGAGCTGGCAGAAAAATCCCTGTGTAATTTCTTTCGTGAAGAGGAAACCAATTATTTATTGGAATATACATTGGAATTTGAGATATAGAAGAAGATCTTTATTAAACCAAATAAAATACATTTATGTATACATAATGTCCAATGTATATCCCAATAAATAATTGGTTTGCTCTTCACGACAGAAATTACACAGAGATTCTTCTGCCAGCGCTTTCGGTATTATGTGCTTGTTAATTCTTAACAAGCACATAACATTTGGAATTTCAGATATAGAATAAGATCTTTATTTAAACAAAATAAAATAAAATACATTTATGTATACATAATTTCCATTAGGAGGCCTACTGTCATTCTGATGGTTTCCAGTCCTGGGTTAATAATAAATAATTTGTTTATTTTGCACAAATTAGTAACAATTAGTGGTGTAACATAATTATGTAACGACAATGGATTATCTAGAAGAATATTGTCTATAGCGAGATGATTTCGTTGCATAAATGCGTGATTAAAATATTGAAACGAATAAAATTCATTTCATATAAATAAAATATTTAGTTTAAATAAAATAGTCATCCAGGAAAGGTGACCTTGTTTTTATGCGTTCTATTTTCAGCGAAGATGATTTTTTACGTGTTTACGACGAACAGCGCAAGCATAAGTCATCGCTGCGCGCGGCTATGTCAGTCAGTCGCGAGTGAAATTGTATTGTGCGCGTACCTATATCCGTTTGAGTGACGAACAATTTAATTATTTATTCGGTGTTAACTGCGATTGTATGTAATGTGAGTGGTGTACCCTGTGATGAGTTGAGACAGTCACCCGTTGGATTAATATGGAGACGATCTAAGCGTTTTTGTGAGAAGTACAGGTGAGTTTTTATACGTGCAATTTATATCTTGTGTGATTCATTTCAATTACATGATACAACTTCTAGTAAATGCTTTATCAACTTGTGTGACGATTATTTGAGGTACTACTGCTAATTATATTCTCTGTTAGAGGTAGTAGGAGCCTTACACCAATAATATGATATATAGGCATTCGACTAAATAAATAAATTATAGGTAGTAGTTACTATATATATACTATTTGTTACGTTTAGCTATCAACCTTTGCCCCCTGCCGTGTTTTAGTATATGTATGTGTATGTGAACTCTTTATCATTTAGGTAACATGTGTATTTTCAATCGTATTCTTTTTGACGTGGACATCGGATTAAAATATAAATATGCGATGACTAATCGGTTATCGCTTACATATTCTATTAGTAATTATTATATGTGCCTGTGAGAATGAAAGTGGTATGAATAGTATTATCAACAGTATGATAACTAATGTGTATATGAGCCTGTGAGACTCGACTCCGTAAAGTAATATTGGGAATATGTAGCACCTCAACATGCGTACTTTGGTAACAAGATGGAGTTCGTGATTTTTGAAGAGGTTATTTATTATATTGAAGACAGCTCGAGCTCTCCCAATTCTACTTTTTATCTCTTGGCTATTGTCCCAGTTTTCGTTCACAAGTGTACCTAAGTATGTTGTTTGTCTCACTCTCTCTATTTGTTGATTGTGAGCGTAAAGATTTACATTGGCTATATTTTCTTTGCTTATGACCAAGAATTTTGTTTTGTCGCTATTGATATTAAGTCCAAATCTTTCACTAGCCGTTACAATTCTGTTCAATAGTGTTTGAAGTCATTCAAGAGAATCAGCGAATACCATTGTGTTGTCGGCATACCGGATGTTATTCAGTCTAGCTTCGTTCAGTAAAATGTCTTCTAACGTTTCTTTAAAGATCTGTTCGGAATATAAATTGAACAGAATCGGAGAAAGTATGCACCCCTATCTTACCCCTCTAGCTATTTTAATGTCTTCTATTTCTTCGTCTTCTATTTTCATAGATCTGGTTCCAGTACAAGTTAGTGATGATTTGGAGGTCTTTGTCGTCAATGCCCACTTGTTTTAGTATGTCTAGCATCTTGTGATGTTTCACCCAATCAAACGTTTTCTGATGTCAATTAGGCATACGTAGATATCGCAATTTACGTATCTAGATCTTTGGAAGAGCACCTGCACTGAGAAAAGCGCTTCCGTTGTGCCTATAGCGTTGATGACTCCAAATTGATTTGCTGAGATTTGTTCTTCGCACTTGTTATAAATTCTCTTGTGTATTATTTTTAGGAATATTTTAAGAAGATGACTCCTGAGACTGATACTTCTATATTCCTCGCATCCTTTTGCTCCTACTTTCTTTGGTAATACGATGAATTCCGACTTCAACCATTCTTCTGGTATGCTGCCCGAGTTGTATATTCTGTTGAATATGTTTGTGAGTGTTTTAATATGCTTCTCACTCTGGTTGAAGTCGGAATTCATCGTATTACCAAAGAAAGTAGGAGCAAAAGGATGCGAGGAATATAGAAGTATCAGTCTCAGGAGTCATCTTCTTAAAATATTCCTAAAAATAATACACAAGAGAATTTATAACAAGTGCGAAGAACAAATCTCAGCAAATCAATTTGGGGATTTCAACTTGTTTCGGGATTTCAACTTGTATGTCATTCGGCCCTGCCGCCTTTCCATCTTTCATTCGTTTTATTGCTACGTCCACTTCCTCTACCAAGATGTGCGGTCCCGTTTCACCTTCGACGATTGGTGTTGCTATTCTCTCTTCATCTTCAAGTAATTTGTTGAGATATTCCCTCCACGTTTTCTTCTTGTCTTCTAAGTTTATGATAATTTTTCCCTCGATGTTCACCAGCTTTCCAAAGTTCTTTTTTCTTGTTTTGCCTGTCAGTTCTCTAATTCTTCGGTGCACGTTAAAATCGTCATATCTTTTCTGCAGCTCTTCTATCTCTATACATGCTTCCGCTCTTTCTATTTCTTTGGCCTTTCTAATTTCTTGTCTAATTGTCTTTTATACTATTTCTGTATATTTCTTGGTATTTCGTTTTTCTATCCTATTTTTCATCATGTTGAACACTCTCCATATCTTATCTAGTGTATCTTCTATTTACATGTACAAATAAAATGTAAAAAGTATCTTAACAATAGTGAAGAAACTATAAAGAATACAAAAAATACCTCATTACTTTTTTTGTATTCTTTATAGTTTCTTCACTATAGTTAAGATACTTTTAACATTTTATTTTTTTCTGTCTAATCGTTTTTATGTGTCAATCTGTCTTGTTTGTTTTGTTTTTGTTTATATCTGTCCCTGACGCTGAAAAATTTGTATTTTTTGTTTATTATCTTAGCTGTTCTACAGCTATCTTTTACTGCTTCTGTTAAAGAGTTTTTACGTGTTCTCTTCGAGTTCTACATTGTTTATTTTCCTTTGAGTTTATGCCACTTGGGTCTTGTTTTGGTGATGTGTATCTTTTAGTTTGTATGTTCTTATCTACTCTTTGACTATTCCGAAATTTTTATATTGCAAGAAAAAACCTGCTCGATGAATTAGTACCTTGTCGTGGTGAGCAGGCTTAATCACATTTACATTGAGAACATCACCCTTTATTTTATTTGAATTGTAGTGTAATTGTAAATAAGAATCATTTAAAATAATTAATTCGTCAATTTAATTCTATAAATGAGCCTGTGAGAATGAAAGTGGTGTAAATTACTTTTGAATTGTTGTGAAAATAAGAAAATGTTGCATTTAGTATTTATGTAAATCTACATACGCAGTTACATTTTAATTTTTGCATAAATTGATTTAAAGTCTGTTAAGGTCGTTTTAGACAAGACAATTTCTTGACTCAAAAGTTAGTCAAGATGCGAGACAATCTAAATTGTCTCGTATCATACAACAAATTATTTGAAATATTGAATTGGTTGGCAGATTGAATGAAAAAATATAACACGTTCTATTTGTCAAGGACAAATTTTATGTGATTAGGATATATGAATTCATTTCTTGAACAACTTTTGAGCTAAGAAATTGTCTTGACCTTTACTGAGGCGGTCCGTGACGCAGTGGTCTAAAGGTCGTTTTAGACAAGACAATTTCTTAGCTCAAAAGTTGTTTAAGAAATAAATTCATATATCCTCCTCCCTTTCAATTTGTCCATGACAAATAGAACACGGTATATTTTTCCATTAGATCTATCATCCAATTCAATATTTCAAATAATTTGCTGTATGATACGAGACAATTTAGATTGTCTCGCATCTTGACTAACTTTTGAGTCAAGAAATTGTCTTGTCTAAAACAGGCGATGATGGTCTGAAGCCATTGCGTACGGAACGTTGGTGGTTCGAATCCACCGCTAGCCGGGAATTTTAGTATTAACCCGGCTAGCATATATATCATGGATGTTGGATGAGGCACACTAGGTCCGTAAAGGGTTCAGTGCACACATCCCAGGGGAGGGGGCTGTGCTCACCATAAAAAAAAGTCTGTAACTGCACACGTCGATTTACCTAAATATCAAACCCAAAATATTTTCCTTTTCAAAACAATTCAAATGTGATGTGACTTAAACCACTTTCATTCACACAGGCTCAAATATTATTTCGAACCTATCTGCACAAATAATAGTTATAGATAAATAGTTATATTAATTTTCAATATGTCAAATCATTCTACTGCTGAAAAAATGCTACTAAATTGAATTGTTTTGAGGTTTTCAAAAATATTTTTATATGAAATTTATCGTTTGAATCTGAATTCTTAAGTTGTAAGCACTAAGGGTTCCCTTGGCATATTATCCAATAATCATCTCACTAATTAGTTTTCAGGAAAAAAAAAACTACCCTACTAATACTTTTAGATAGTACCGTGCAATTTGTTTTCAATACACTATATAGTAGATGTATGCCCGTATTCACCAACATCCCATAAACTTTATAGGTCCCATAAGCTATTGAATGGATAAATTGACAACGTTATTGTGACAGAATATGCCATAACAAATGTCAAACACCTTGAATAGCGCTTGCGATTGGAGCTTTGATGACACCTTTTGTTTAATTATTCAGTGTTTCCAATAGAGCGAATCTAAAGTTACTACATTCCCTAGATAATATATTTATTGTTGCTATAACAACGAATACTTATGGGTTCAATAGCTATTGATAGATTTATAGAACGTCGGTGAATACGGGGGTTAATCTCGGTAACTTATGTAATACGTACTTTCCGATTAATTATTTACTATTTTTCCGATTAATAATTTACTAATATTATTAAAATTTAAATTATATATTTATAACCAAACAATTGTGCAATTAAAATGTTGTTGTTAGTTTTTATTTTGAGGCCACACAAATTTTAAATTGTCATTTAGTAAATCTGTTTTAATCTAGCTTGGTTTTAGGGTGCAAATAAATTCTGAATGTAAATGTGAGACCAAAACTAATTCGGTTCCTTTCGATCAATTTATTCACGTTAAATTCTTGAGTTTTAGAAAATTCATCTCCTTTCTTGAGTTTTATTAAATTAAATAATAGATCAATTGGAATAGACTTCAAATGTTTCAGCCTATAGCAGTAAATCTTTGTCATAACGCACATCACAAACTGCTTTTTTAAATCAAGATTTCAAACCTCGTCTGTTACTTGACACCATCGTGTCACAAATCGACACAGGCCGTGAATTAACGTGTTTCACGAAAACACCGGCGTCGCGGAAGAACTCAGATTCTGAATGAACTTACGTTGCGAATACACCAGAGTTACGAATGCACTCGATTGGTGAATGAATCCATGCACGGAATGACTCTGTATCGTGAAACAACGCATGTCGTGATCATTGCGTATCAACGCGTGTCGTGAATCAAATCGTATCGCGAATACGTCCGAATCAGAATCAGGTATGAACTCGAATAGTGAATAAATTCGTGTCTCATGAATCAACGCATATCGTGAACCAATTTGTATCGCGAAGCAACTCGTTTCGTAAATAACATGTATCGTGAATCAACTCGTGTCGTTGATCAACCCATGTCGCGAATCAACTCGTTTCGCTAATAACATCACGATACACGTTATTTATATTACATGATAACCGAAGGCATAGCTTGGTCATGCAGCTTTAAGCTCGACTTGATCTAGGTTTAAGACTTAAGGTGTTAGTGAGCTCAGGCCTTTGTGGCTTTAACCTTAGGTCTTTGGATATCCTACGATTGATTTGAGCCCTGTGCGTATAAGTTGCATGGCTTGTAGCTGAACCTGAGGTATAATACGGACCAACCCGTGTCGTGAATCAACTCGTTTCGCAAATAACGTGTATCGTGAATCAACTCATCTCGTGTATCAACACAATCAATCGTGACGTTATTTGCGAAACGAGTTGTGCGCGACACGGGTTGGTCCACGACCCGAGTTGATTCACGATACACGTTATTTACGAAACGAGTTGCTTCGCGCCACAAGTTGGTTCACGATACGCGTTGATTCATGACATGAATTTATTCACTATTCAAGTTCATACCTGAATCAACTTATCTCGTGGATCAACTCGTTTCGAAAATAACGTGTATCGTGAATCAACTCGCCTCGTGGATCCACTCGTGTTGCGGACCAACATGTGCCGCGAATCAACTCGTGTCGCGGATCAACTCGTTTCGAAAATAACGTGTATCGTGAAACAACTCGTGTCGTGGATCAACTCGTGTCGCGGATCCACTCGTGTCGCGAATCAACTCGTTTCGCAAATTACGTGTATCGTGAATCAACTCGTGTCGTGGATCAACTCGTGTCGCGAATCACTGTGAAACAACTCGCGTTTAAAAATCCGCGATCGCGTGTGTTTTGCACCCTGCAGCGAATGCAGTACAATCCCACAACAGTCAAGCCGGACTCGCTAAAGGGGCAATGTAAGTAACACACACGTCTAATTATTGAATCACCAACTAATGACTGTTTTCTTTTGTTACAGGTGTCTTCATGTGTAGCTTTTGTTCAATCAAACTAAACCAAAAGTGCCGTCATAAGTAGTCCGCGTTTTTAAACCACGTTAGAGAATGTATATCGCGAGTGTTACTGAAGATTTCAAGTTAGGCCTTTAGTGTTTTTGTGTGTAAACTAAACTCAGTGCTTTACATGGGCTGGAGATGGAATGGTGGAGCACCGCGCAAGTAAATTGAAGACATCAACGGGTGAATTTCCTAACGTGAAATAAGCCCGCAACAAGTAGTAAGTGCTTTTTGAATTACGGGTCGCGATCGCGTTGCGCCAGTTAGATTAGGCCATGGGTCGGCAAACAGTGGCTCGCGAGCCACATGCGGATTTTTGGGGACTCTTCAGAAATATAATTGGAAATGAAATTAATATATGAAGAGTACAAGGCAGAAAGGGGGAATAGTGTAACTCTAGAAAATCAAATTTCATGTTTAGAGCACATTTGTATACACAAACCCGCAAATATATATAATATATATATATATATATATATATATATATATATATATATATATATATATATATTATTAATTTGTTATATTCACTAATACAGTTATTATATGTTGAATTATACCTCTTGAAAGTATAACATTTATTATTATTATATATTACTCACATGAAGAGTATATATATATAATAATAATAAATGTTATACTTTCAAGAGGTATAATTCAACATATAATAACTGCATTAGTGAATATAACAAATTAAGATATAAAAAAATTCACAGCTATATATAAAACATATTAAATCTATGTTAAGAAAAATTATGTAAATGGTTTAGTTTTCTTGTATCTTGATTTTCTGTAAAATTCGCTATTCTTATTCTGATTTATTTTATGATATTTTTATTTACTCCTACTCTGCTATTTCATTTTAATTTAACTTGAATTGATTTTATTTCGCTTTATCTTTAAATTATTATTTTCGGTAAAGTGTAGGTTCTGGGCACTAGTATATGTACTGGTTACAGGCACTATGAAAGGTGTTAAATAAATAAATAAATAAATATGGTATATAACAAATATTATGGCTCTCAAAAGAAAATTTAATTTTTGTTAGGGATACAATTGGCTCTTCCCCCTCATAAGTTTGCCGACCTCTGGATTAGATTAGGTTTCTTGTTTTGGCTCTGTTTTATGCTAGGTGTGCTATATAAATACATATAACGCGCCTAACATAAAATGGATAAATAACTTGAAACCATTTTTCTTTAGGTAAAGCCCTGGTTTTAGGAGAACGGTCGCTTTAAAGCGGCCGCTTTTGACGTCATTCACAAATCACAAAGGTCGTTTTAAGTATATGTAATAGAAGAACTCACAAGTTTTCATCGTAATTCATTGGGTTTTTGCAGTACGTTAGGTATTACACTTTATAGGACACTATATCCGTTTATATACACGTAGAATTATTTTTGTGACGTAAAAATTACGTCAAAAGTGGCCGTTTTTAAGCGGCCGCTTTCCTAGGAAACCAAGGCTTTAGGGAACTAAATTCCCTGCGCTAAAAACAAATTTAGGGCCGAAATCGTTGCGTGCTTAATACCCTTAGATGTCAGTATTTGTTTACTTGATTTAAATAGTTTATTAGGCGGATTTTCCTAAGGGTATCGTCGATATTATTATTATTATTATTATTATTATTATTACATTTATTAAATTGTTTATATTGTACAAACTTTTGGCATATATAGCAGTTTTGAATTCAATCAGTTAACTTTTTACATAACAGATTTTAATATAAATTTTTACATCGTAAAATGAAACGTATAAATTAAATCAAATATCTTAAATTTTCAATAGGTAATTGTTTTTGAATGTATTTTTCATTTAAATCAAATAACCTTATTTTCTTGCAACGTCAGTTTATTTTATTTTAAATCAAATCTTATTTTCCACATGGTATTTTTTTTTCTCAGTGTATTTTTCATTTAAATCAAATAACTTAATTTATATTTCAAACTATTTATTTTTTAACAAAGCACATTGAATATATTTTGGTTTCGAACAACTTATTTAGATTAAATTTAAATAATCTAATTTATATTTCAATCTAACTTTTTTAAATATTAATTTTTCATACGTACAAGTTTGACATAACTTTATGTTACAAACACTATGTTTGCTATAAATAATTCAGCTGCCTGCCAAATCACACTGTATAATATATTTCGTTCTTTCAGGTATTGCTTGGCATTTATTTTCGATCCTAAACATGATAACCGAAGGCATAGCTCGGTCATGCAGCTTTAAGCTCGACTTGATCTAGGTTTAAGACTTAAGGTATTAGTGAGCTCAGCCCTTTGCGGCTTTAACCTTAGGTCTTCGGATATCCTACGATTGATTTGAGCCCTGTGCGTATAAGTTGCGTGGCTTGTAGCTGAACCTGAGGTGGTCTTGGTCAGTGTGGTTGATTATATTGCTGTGCAAAACATTTCTATTATGTACAAAAACCAACCAATAATTCGCTATGGTATTTAAATGCTTTATATAAAGCATTAACAGCTATATAAAACTATGTGCATTCTATAAATTTTTCAGGTCCTATAGAACAGTTATTGTTTAGTATAAATTATAGTTAACGGCTTTCCGTGAAGCGTTGGCGACAATAGAAAACTATGTGCATTCTACCCTTTTTGTGTCAGTCATATAACTCGTGTTAACAGTTACAGCTTTACATAAATCTTTAACGGCTATAGAAAACAATCCTATTTATTCCACACTCTCCAGCTTTTTTTTGCAGTTTAAGCCTGATCACCAACGTCAAGGTACTAATTTGTCGAGCAGGGGGGATGGGTTAGAAAGGTTCGAGTGTGTTTATTTCTTAAACACACTCGAACCTTTCTAACCCACCCCTTCTGCTCGACGAATTAGTACCTTGACGTTGGTGAGCAGCCTTAAACTGCAAAAAAAGCTGGAAAGTGTGGAATAAAAGGATTCTGTTCTATAGCCGCTAAATATGTAGGCACCTATTGTAAATATAAATGAATATTACTAGGCAAGTATTATTTTATCAATGTATATGTGTTTAAGCCTGCTCACCAACGTCAAGGTTCTAATTCGACGAGCAGGGGGGATGGGTTAGAAAGGTTCGAGTGTGTTTATTTCTTAAACATACTCGAACCTTTCTAACCCATCCCCCTGCTCGACGAATTAGTACCTTGACGTTGGTGAGCAGGCTTAAACATATATACATTGATAAATTAATACTTACCTAATAATATTCATTTATATTTACAATAGGTGTATAAGCAAACATTGTGCCAAGTGTCCTACATATTTAGCGGCTATAGAAAAGAATCCTTTTATTCCACACTTTCCAGCTTTTGTCCTACATATGTAGTCTTCGTTCTTTTTATTACACTCAAAAGTTCACGAATTCTGCCTATCCGTCGCAGGTTATTCTGGCAGTCAAAGAGATCATGAGCATTCTAGGCTAGAGCCACATCTCAATGGCTCAAAGGATAACAACATATTTGAATATACAATGGTTGGACGATGAAAGTAGCATCAATGAACAGAATTGTTATTGCTACTTTCATCGCCCATTTATTGCATATTCAAATATTTTTATATCTAAATACATAGAGCAGTGTATTCAATTCATTTATTTAAGAGAAAACATAGATGGATAGTAACATGAACGATTTTATGCATTTTTTTTATATAAAATTAAATTGAAACTAAAAGTTGCGTTATATTACAGGGGTGGCCAAGTCGTCGACCACGGTCGACTATTCATAGTCGCCCGCCTGTCTGATATGTATGCATCTCTGATGCCCGTAATCCATACATTGATCACTTAACCCTCTAATGCCACGTTTATAATAATAATAAAAATGTTTTATAAGGAAAAATCTTTCCATTTTTTTCGTAGTGCAAACGAATGACTTGTTGACAAACACCGTGTGCACACAGAGGGAAATTCCCGGAGTCTAACTTTGTAATTGCAAGAGATGATGTTTAATGACTTTTTAATAGACGCCCCGACACCGACGCCCGTCTCTGCGGGCTCGCTCTCATCTATTTTCTGTCCCTCTTTTTTTTCCATCTCATCCCATCGCGGAAAGCAACTTTGCGCCTCGCCGGCGCATAACTGGGGATAGAAATAATATTCTAGACTGGAATTATTTCACAGATATACATAATACACTATTCTATCTTCAGATATCGAAATCAGCACATTTTTATACTTTTTTCATCTTATTCGATTATCCATTTTTGTTTTTTTGGATTCATCATCACTTTTTGTATTTGTTTATCCTATACAGGGTGATTTTTTACTTGTATTTCTACCATTAACTATACAGGGTGATTTTTTACTTGTGTTCCTATCATTAACAACATTTTTCATTTATAGTTTGATTAACTTTGCCGATTTCGTTTTTACTTTTAAGTTTAAATAGAACAGAATTGGCCAGCTCCGTGGCCTAGTGGTTCTCATACTGAGCATTGGGGTTCAAACCCTTTTCGCAAATAATTACCTTAATCAGATTTTCAGATGATTTTTGTGAAATTTAGGTAACTACTTGGCCAGCGTAGCGCAATTGAATCGGCAACTGCCGGCAACAACACTACATGTGGAGTTTTACGTGGATTACGAATCACTGCAAGTACGTTTAGATGAGATTATCATCTATTTCGGACCAGAGAAGAATATAGTCATCTATATGATGAAAAAATAATCAACTGGAATGTACAAAGATCTCCTACTAGTTTATAGTGTTCTGCCACCGTTTGAATCGTCCTGTGTCTAAAAACAGTTAAACGGTGACCACCGTACTTTAGAAACGATAGCTATTTATATCCCAAGTCAATTAATAATTAATTAGTTCTAACTACTTTACACATATAAAATGTTAATTACAAAATAATCTGATTCTAAATCCAAAATACTGCCGTGTAAACACTTCAACCCAGTGCATGCACCATAATTCCTCCTCTTACATATTCATGCCCATCCCGACCACCGGTTTTCCTCGTGTGTCGCGGTGCGTTACTCGCGTATTCACCTTAGAAAACGCACGCATCTTTATACATTGTATGGGGGGGGCGGTCAATGGCGGCGCGTAGGTGGACCGTGAGCTCGCCATGTTGCGGGTAGCGAGCCGTGCAGGTATTTTAAAAGGGGGGCCTGCAAAACTGCGTGCGGTACGGGTTGCCATGGCAACCTCACATCGCCGCGAGCTACCAGCTTATTGATCAGTCGCGGGGGCGGCGGCGGCGGTGCGGCACGGCCGTGTCGACAAGGGCTCTGCTATACAACGCAGCGCTTAAACGCGTCCGCTTTATTGTTGCTATTTATTTATACAATGCTGGAGGAGGGCGGCGGCGGCGCGACGTGGCTACTGAGGAAAAACTCATTTATTCATCAAAAGAGAAAAACGCGGATTATGCAAAGCGGGCCCGAAAGGGGGCTAATTAAATATTCATCAATTTAGGGACCGGATAAATCACGGGGACCCATCTAATTAAGGTGTTTAAAACGAGTACACATCTAATAAAGAATTTAATGTGATGAATTTTGATTTATATTAAACTCGTTAGAAGAATTGATATTTTGTTTTGTGGATTTTAATCCTGTTATTAGATTGGTAACCATCAAGATTGAATTTGTTTGTCAAATTGATTGCTGTTTTGTACTGTAAGACTGTTAAAACTACACGACTTTCTAAAGTAATTAATTTTTAAAAAAATGTATTTTTTGTACTCATGTCCTAAGACAAGTCATTTCCCGCATTGATTTGGGTGCGGGAAATACCACTTCCCGTACTAGTGCGGGAAATACCACTTACCGTACTAGTGCGGGAAGTAGCCAGTGTTGCCAACTTAAAATTCGGTACCAATGTAAATGTGTATTTATAAACATGAGAATGCATGTAAGCACAGCGTACACCTCTTCTACTTCAAATAGCATTAAAAATAACGATATGGTACTGAATAAATACAATTTAGAAGAAAAATAAATATAATTAAAATAGTAATTTACATTATTAGTGCAGGAAGACAAATTTCCTGAATTCGCTCTTAATACAGTAAACTGATTCGCTCATTCGGGAAACTTGCCTTCCTGCACTAATAATGATGTAAATTACTATTTTAATTATATTTATTTTTCTCAAAAATTATTTTAATAATGGATAAAAATTGTACAATCATTATGAATAAAATTTAAATACTAATGGACCGTTGTACACACCGTATAGTGCAGTGGTTGGCATCCCTGCTTAATGAACGGGCAGTCAGGGTTCAAATCCGGGGTAGTCGGTATTATTTATCTCCTAAATCTCCTAATAATTCCATGCATCTTATCAGTTATTCTTCTGTGCATATTATTTTATTCTCCTTTCTGCTTTCTAGCATAGTTGGATGTCTTGTTACCTTTGTGCCCGCACTGCCTTGATTTTCTTATAAAGATTGAAATTTTCAAATTTGGTCATGATCCATACGGCGGTTTTCTCGCTATTTTGTTCGCAGACATGCACACAGACATTTTACAAAATATATTTTCCATTTATTGAAATAGATTCATCGACATCTTTACGTACATTGTTGAAAAATACAGCCGTTTTCGTGCAATTTTGTTCACAGACATGCACACAGATATTTCACAAAATATATTTTCCATTTATTGAAATAGATTCATCGACATCTTTACGTACATTGTTGAAAAATACAGCCATTTCCGCGCAATTTTGTTCACAGACATGCACACATAGGTTTTACAAAACATATTTTCCATTTATTATAATAGATTCGTCGGCATCTTTAAGTACATTGTTGAAAAATACAGCTGTTTTCATGCAATTTTGTTCACAGACATGCACACAGATATTTCACAAAATATATTTTCCATTTATTGAGATAGATTCGTCAACATCTTTAAGTACGTTGTTAAAAATACAGCCGTTCTCCCGCAATTTTGTTCTCAGACATGCACACAGACATTTAACAAAATATATTTTCCCTTTATTGAAATAGATTCGACATCTTTACGTATATTTTTGAAAAAGTACAGCCGTTTTCGCGCAATTTTGTTCACAGACATGCACACATAGGTTTTACAAAACATATTTTCCATTTATTGAAATAGATTCGTCGGCATCTTTAAGTACATTGTTAAAATATACAGCCATTTTCATGCAATTTTGTTCACAGACATGCACACAGACATTTCACAAAATATATTTTACATTTATTGAGATAGATTCGTCAATATCTTTAAGTACATTGTTGAAAAAATACAGCTGTTTTCATGCAATTTTGTTCACAGACATGCACACAGACATTTCACAAAATATATTTTCCATTTATTGAAATAGATTCATCGACATCTTTACATACATTGTTGAAAAATACACCCGTTTTCGCTCAATTTGGTTCACAGACATGCACACAGACATTTCACAAAATATATTTTCCATTTATTGAGATAGATTCGTCAACATCTTTAAGTACATTGTTAAAAAAAAATACAGCTGTTTTCACGCAATTTTGTTCACAGACATGCACACAGACATTTTACAAAATATATACAAGAAACATAAATAATACAGGCAAATCATGTTTTATGTATGTTTCTTGTATATTTATTTTGTGTATATCTGTAAACAAAATTGCGGGTAAATGACTGTATTTTTTTTCTTTCTGGGTTCGGTGTCATTTTGCGTTAATAGATGCTGTTCCTGGTGTTAAATGTTATCAGGGGTATCTTTAGACAAGGGTCTGGTTCGTTATTTATATCTCATTTATTCTTCTTTATTTCCTGAATAGGATATCGTCGCCTAATCACGAACACCACATTTCTAAAATTTGAGTTGGCTGGAGGAAGAAAAACTGATGATAAAATGTTTATTGGAGTAATTAAATTATTTCTGGTTCAAATAAATAAAATATAATCAATAAAATAAAAATAATGATAATTTGTTATCAGAGTAAAATAATTTCTATACAGTTAAATACAAATTGGAGTTATTTTACTCCAATATGCATTTTATAATCAGTTTTTCTCGCTCATGTCAATCTCAAAGAAAATTTTAGATGTGTGGTGAGGTATACTAATTTTCTTTGAGGTTGACAGGAGGGAGAAAACCCCATGATAAAATGTTTATTGCAATAATTAAATTACTCCTGGCTCAAATAAATCAAATGTAATAAATTAAATAAAAAAATTATAACTTGTTATCAGAGTAAAATAACTTTTATAAACAGTTTTTCTCTCAGCTGGCGAATCTCAAAAGAAAATTTAAGATAAGTGTGGTTTTGCTGTTTAGGCGAAAACACATCGAATCGCTAATTTTAACTATTTTGTACGTTCATAATTTTTCTAGTCGAAATTTAATAGTAATTTACATTATTAGTGCAGGAAGGCAAGTTATTCGCTCATTTGGGAGCGAATAAGTTTACAGCACGAGCCGAAGACGAGTGCTGTATTAAGAGCGAATTCGGGAAACGGCCTTATCGCACGAATAATGTATCTTATTTTAGATACTAAATATTTATTTAAAGTGATTTAAAGTTGTTGTGACACACTACCATTTACATATAATTTAAAGTCTATATTTTCTTCAAAATTCTATTTATTCAGTACCATATCGTTAATGTTTAATGCTATTTGAAGTATAAGAGGTGTACGTTGTGCTTGAATGCATTCTCATATTAATAAAAACACATTTACATTGGTACCGAATTTTAAGTTGGCAACACTGGCTACTTCCCGCACTAGTGCGGGAAGTAGTATTTCCCGCACCCAAATCAATGCGGGAAATGACTTGTCTTAAAACATGAGTACAAAAAGGTCTGTTATGCATTTGAGGAAGCTTTGTTTTTAACAAACATTTATGAATACGGGCATAAGTGGTTTACGCTAGTAGTATTAAATGTCTGAAATTTTTGCACACATATACATCAAGCTATAAAGATTAAAATTCAAGTGATAGTTATTTTGTTTTTTTGTAAAATGTGATAAAAGTTGATTTGCTTTTTGTAAAATGTGATTATAATCCTGTAAAAAAGCTGCATATAGTGGCAGCTTTTTTTACATGATTATAATCACATTTTACAAAAAGCAAATCAACTTTTATCACATTATCAATACCTAATATATCCTACTTCTCATATTTGTAAATATTTATTGTCGTTAGTATACGTATGTATTACACGTATAACGACCGATCTGAGATTGTATAAAATATATTATAATCGGCTCCGGCGCACCCGGGGCTTGAGAAACCAAAGTGTATATATAGAAGGAAGGGAAAGCTTGATTGCAGCGGAAACACGAAGCACACAATCATTCCTGCTTCCTGCTGCTCTCTAATCTCGTCTTCTGCTACAACTCCTGCTACGATAGCATGTCTTAGATGAAAATAATAACCAATTATGAATCGGCTAAGCTCTACAATAAAAAAAGTATACGCTGTTTGTAACTGGCTATCGACCTTCAGAGGTCCGAATGCCATAATGTTTATTCTGTTGTTATAATATATAATATTATATTATGTCCATAGAAGACATTCTATGTATTAATTTCTTTCATTTCACATACAATCAATTACCTATATTACTTATGCACCTGCATTTGATACAATGCTAATTTATACAGCATGTGTTGAGTTATCTAACCTGCGTAACGACAAAATTTATTCATTGCCCATCGAACCGTGTGGAATTCAATGCGTAAAATGTGATCAGATGCGCGCAGCTTGATCGCTTCGGTCCCCCGTGCCGGCGAATACTAAATGCAATTTAAAAATCAAACTTGTATGATGCTTGCGTTACTTAATTTCAGACCTATTAGATGTTTATTATTGATTACTAGCAATATATATATATATATATATATATATATATATATATATATATATATATATATATATATTGTTGCTCGCCATTCTCCTTGCATCCTGCCATCCCATGCCATTCCTCGTTAGTATTTCATGTATGTTGTCTTCTCACGTTTTGTGTGGTCTACCTCTTCTTTTCTTTCCTTGTATTCTTGTGTTCCATACACTTTTTGTCTGTCTTCCTTCTGGCATGCGAATTATATGTCCATACCATCCGAGTTGTTTCCTTTCTATAGTTGTCTCTATACTTTCTATCTGTAGAGTTGTTCGAATTTGCTCATTTCGTATTCTATCAATTCTTGTGATAGATATATTTGGATATTTGTTTCTACTTCCTGTTTGTCGATCATCATAATGTTTGTTTTATCTGTGCTTATTGTCATGTTGTGTTTATTTACTTCTTCGTTCCATATATTAATGTTCTCTTGTAGGTTTTCTTCGGATTTGGCTAGTATTACAATATCATCAGCAAAAGCACAATCACCTATCATTGTGCGTCGTAGTTTATAGTATCCTATGTCTATTTTCCTTGTTTTCTCCTTTATATTTTTTAATATATTATCTAGGAATATTATAAACAGTAGAGGGCTGAATGCTCCACCTTGTTTTAGTCCTTGTTTGGTTGTAAATTCCTGTGATATCTGATTTTCTGTCCTTATGTAATTGTATGTCTTTCTGTATATACCTTGTATTGCTCTTTGTAGTTGTTTGCTTATTTGCCTCTTTTGTAACATATTCCATATCGTTTTTCTCGGTACTCTGTCGAACGCTTTTTCCAGGTCTATAAATGCTATGAATAATGTATTGTCATGGCCCATTGTTTTCTCCATCAGTTTTCTTAGTGTAAATATATGGTCCTGCGTTGAGTGGCCCTTTTTGAAGCCACTTTGTGCATTTTCCATCGTTATTTCTGCTTGTTGTCTTAGTTTACTTTCTAGTACAACCTCATACATTTTAACAGTTGTCCCCTTTTTTGTATACTGGGAATATTACAACTTTCTCCCAGTCATTTGGAATTTTTCCACTTTTCCATATAGTGTTTAGAAGCAATTTTAACAAATTTACACCTTCCTCGCCCATATTTTTGAGTTGTTCAGCTTTTATGTTATCATGGCCTGCTGCTTTACCATTTCTTAATTTTAAAAGTGCTTCTTTTACTTCTGCTTCTGTTATATTGTCTGGTTCTTCGTTCAGAATATTTTCCACCTGTGCGTTCTCATTTCCTTCGTTTGTGCTTATCATCGTTTTCTCCTGCAAAAGCTCTTCGAAGTGCTCTTTCCATCTTTTCATTATATCATGATCTTGTTTTATTATTGTTCCCTGTTTATCCTTTAGCTATCTTAGTGTTATTTGTACTTTCTCGTTCTTGCTTTTCTTTAGTGTTCTATAAAACAACTTTTTATTTTCGTTAAAGCTGTATTCTGTGTTTTCCCAAATTCTTCCAATGTCCTTTCCCTTGATTCTTTGATTATTTGTTTCGTTGCTTTTCTTTGTATTTTATACGCTTCGTAGTCTTCTTCTTTCTTGGAGTTGATTTACTTTATCCACTTTTGCTTTTTCTTCTTTATTTCCTCTTTTATTTATATAGTCCACTATCGTGTTTGCTTTCTGTTGTTTGCCTGTCTGGTTGTCCCACATGCGCGTTTTGTAGCCTCTGTTATTATGTGTTTGAAACTGCTCCATATTTCCTCCACTTCATTAGATTTTGAAAAAGATGTGAGTTCCTTAATATAATTCTGGTACTTAGCTTTTGTTTCTTTATATTTTAGTTTGTCTATTCTGAATTTCTCAGTTGCAGTTTCTTTCTTGTACTTATCCTTTTTAGTTTCAACCTCGTTTTCGCTTGTCATCGTTTTTGTTTATATTTCTTCCTTGATTGTGATGTTTGCTACCACTAGATAGTGATCACTTCCTATTTCGCTTCCTCTTTTTCACCCGTACATCATTAACTACCTTCCTTTGTAATGTGTTTTTTAAAAAATAGTCTATGATCGACTTTTCATTTCTACTCTTTACTTCTCTGGTATATTTGTGTATTTCTTTATGGGCGAATATTGAGTTTAGTATTACGACGTCGTTTAATATGCAGAAGTCAATTAATTTGTTTCCGTCATTGTTTCTCGTCGGTTCTCCATGAATCCTCATTATATGTTCTATCCCTGTATTTATATTTCCTATTCTTGCATTTATGTCTCCTGTAATGTAAGTATTTTCTCTCCTGCCTACTCGTATAATATTTGTAGCTCTTCCCAAAATTTGTCTTTTTCTGTTTTACTTTCGTCTTCTGTTGGTCCATATACTATGATTAGGTTTTCCTTCCATCCATCTACCTCTTCAATTGTTACTATCATTAATCTTTCGTTTACGCATTCCTATTCCGTTATTGACTGTTCTAACCGTTTGTTTATTTTGCAACCCACTCCTGCTCTCGCTCTTTCACTTTCTTCAACTGCACTATATATTTGTATGTGGTCGTATGTGGCTCTTTATAAACCTCTCCCTTTCTTTTTTGTTTCTGTTATCGCCATTATATCTAGTACCCCTACTACACCTCACGATAGAAGGCATATGATTAAACAAATAAATAATAAATAATAATTATTATAGTCACATATAACAGAGATCATATTCGAGTATATTTAAAACACTCTCCAAGTAACGCTATCATTTTGAAATCTGATAAGATTGGGGGCTTGTTCCTGTTTGATATTTGAATTACAAAATGATATAATTACAAATGCACCGTGCTGTTGTCGTCACAATGACACACATGTTCGACGAGATGAACTGCGAAGGAGTAGGTTTACGGCTTTGTCCGCGGGTACCACACCGCTGCGACCCCCGTGTGTCGGGGTAGAGCACCCCCCCCGCGCGCGCCCTGCCGGCACAGTCACGCCCATGCAATCTGTCGCGCCCGGTGCATACATTATTATTTGGCAACATGTTCTATCGTTACGCACATCTCTCAATTGATGATATGCCACACCGCATAATACGAATGCGGATTCAATTACGATTTGCAGGGATACAGGTCGAATTGAAATGAGCAGATTATATCTTTTAAAATTTACATCAATAGATATATTTAACAATACTAATGGCAGTTTGCAGCAATAGTTGCATTTATAATCACTAAAACAAATAAATATATATTATATTATCTATTTGTCGCTGTAGGCTATTACATTTACATTACTTATACAATTATTGTTGTTGTTTATACATTTGTAAATTCTTTCCACTCTTTTCTGTTTTTCACCAGTTCTCTTGCTAATTTAACTATCGTTCCTTTCTTGATTATTATTTCCTCTATTCTGTTGTCCCACTCTTTTCTTGGTCTACCTCTTCTTCTTTTATTTCCAGTTCTTGCTTCCCATACCTGCTTTGTTTGATTCTTTTCGTCCATCCTAATTAACTGTCCCCACCAGTTTAGTTGTTTCTTTTCTATATACTTTTCAATAGCTTCAATTCCCAGTTCTTCTCTGATATCATCATTTCTTATTCTGTCTCTTCTCGTAACTTGTTTTACTCCTCTGAGATATATCATTTCCATTGCTTGTATTCTACTTTCATCCCTCTTCGTTAGTTTCCACTTCTCGCTCCCATATGTCAGTATAGGTCTATATATGCTTTTGTATATATTTATTTTTGTCCTTCTACTGATCTCTTTTTTTTAATCAGTATATTGCTTAATGCGTGGTATGTTTTAACTGTGTTGTTTATTCTGTTACTAAGTTCGCATTCCATTTTCCGTCTTCTGTCGGTGTTACTCCTAGGTATTTGAATTTTCTACTTGCTCTATTTTGTGTTGTTCTATCTTTATATTTATTTGTTCTTTCCGGTTTACTATTACTATCACTTTTGTTTTGTTATAATTCATTTTCATATTATACTTTTCTAGATGTCTTTTCCATACACTCAGGTTCTGCTGAAGATTTTCTGCTATCACTACGACATCATTCGCGAATGCTTCTTCCGATATTTTTACCACTTGCATGTTTTTGTACCCTATATTTGCTTTTTTGATTTCTGGTTTCATGCTCTTCATTATTTCATCCATGTATATGATAAATAACGTAGGACTGAGCCCGCCTCCTTGTATTAGTCCAGTGGTTGTCTTAAATGTTCTTGATGTTTGTCCCTTGTGTATTATTGCATGGGTGTTGTTATAATTGTTTTGTATGAATTCGACTGTCTTTCTTTTTATTTCTATTTTTACAGTGATAAGATCAGATTTCGGGGCCAATTGTCATATTTTTGTATTAAATCTAAGCTGAAAACACGAATTAATAAAACATATATAAGTGTGAACCCACCTCTTAGCAATCTACATATCTAGATTTCGATCTTATTAGATCTCGTCAGTGTAGCTCAGCTAGTGAGGATGAATTCACACAATATCTCGAGTGGTTATATACAAATACCATATGGGTGTGCATTGCTAATTGATGTGGTGCCGCCAGATGGCGTTTAACTTCCCTCTACGAGGGTAAGTTGTACTGTTTTTACGAATTAATAAGTATATAATTTAAAAATTTGCTATCTATATAATTATAATAATCTATAATAAGGTTTTTTTTAGACAAGCCCTTCATTTAAAAGATATTTAAGTCCACGTTAATATAACAGAAACAAATACAAAAATTAACAAAATTCCTGCTAAATTCTAAAACTAAAACTTCTACTTCTTTTATACATGTCGTATCTGTCATCCATCATAAATGTTAAAAGTTAAAAGGAAGCAAGCACGCCCCTTTTTTTGTTGTTATTTTCTCGGAATGATGGGGGGGTTGCTGTGGGTGGTAGACACGGACGGGGTGGCTAAAAGGAAGAGAGGCGATGGACGGAAAATTAAATTTATTTTTCAATCATTGCTGACTGATGGGCACTGTCGGATGGTCGCCCTCCGCTCCGAAGCCGTGGGGGACGACTGGCCGCCCCTCCGGGGGGGGGCGAGTTTCCGCCGACCGGACTTATCCTCCGCCCGCAAATAACAATTTTCCTGGCGAAAAAAAAAATGTGGCGTATAAGTAGGGACGATTGATTTTTATTGGCTCGTAAATACGGTTAGCACATTTAGGTGGGTTAATTGTAACTGATAACAATTAATATTTATTTTGTTGAAAATTTGTCTCAATTGTTTATCAAAGATTTAACTTTGGTTTCCTAATATGTTGGCAATCTTTAGAGGTAGTTTCTTTCAGGCGTAGAGTCGGCTCTAGCTATTTTTAGTTTAGTTAGTTTAAATTCTTAAATTTGAGTAGAGTTTTCTCTACTAAAATTTAAGAATTTAAACTAACTAAACTAAAAATAGCTAGAGCCGACTTTACGCCTGAAAAAACTACCTCTAAAGATTGCCAAATTGATCCAGCTTAGTGGCATAGTAGCCTCAGTGGGCTCAATAGCCCCAGATGCCAAGTGGTTAGTCCATCTCGTACTGAGCATTGGGGAGCGAGAGTACAAACTCCGTTAAGTTCGTTATAGACTAGACAATTTCTTTATGCAAAAGTGCATCTAAATTGTCTAGTATCATACAGCATTGTTTTAAATATTGAATTGGATTGTAGATTGATTATACTATTATATTATACAACTAACCCCCTAGGAGGCTTTCCTCCTTAAACGCCATCTGGTGGAACCACATCAATTAGCATTGCACACCCATATGTTAATAACCTTCAACATGCTCATGCCATCAGGATCACCGGATAGTACCCTCTATGGAATAATATTCCAACACAGTGCTTGAGATATCAGCACAAGGCCAATATATGACAATTTCTTAGTTTATATATGAATTCATTTCTTTAACAACTTTTGAGTCAAGGAAATATCTTGTCTAAACGACCGTAAAGATATTCATTCATTTCTTGAACAATTTTTGAGCCAAGATTTTGTCTAAAATGAGCTTAAAGGTCGTTTTAGACAAGACAATTTCTTGACTCAAAAGTTAGTCAAGATGCGAGACAATCTAAATTGTCTCGTATCATACAGCAAATTATTTGAAATATTGAATTGGATTGTAGATTGAATGGAAAAATATAACGCGTTCTATTTGTCAAGGACAAATTGTATGGGAGGAAGATATATGAATTCATTTCTTGGAACAACTTTTAAGCTAAGAAATTGTCTTGTCTAAAACGACCTTTATGGGTGAAATTTCTTGGATCAAAAGTTGTTCAAGCAACTCATAGCAGTTAAATCACTTTGTATTTACATTAGCTTCACAGTAAAGCTCTAAAAAGTTATGAAAAGTGATAACTTTTTAGAGCTTTACTGTGAAGCTAATGTAAATACAAAGTAATTTAACTGCTATGAGTTGCTTGAACAACTTTTGATCCAAGAAATTGTCTAAAACGAGCTTCATGGGCGAAATTATGCGAATCACTTTTCATAACTCTTTCGAGCTGTTTTGTGAAGCTAAATATAAATACAAAGTGATTAAACTGCTGTTGAATTTTTGCTAGCGGAAAAGCTCTCGGGCTATAAAGATAGAAGTATTTTTTTTTTAAAGAATTTGTGATACTAGAAAATTCGATTAGTAATTATGAGTGGTACATATTTTAAACGTTGTTCAAACAAAATTGATTCTGTGTCGAGTGTCCACTCGTACAAAGTGTAGCGAGAACGATTTTGCCGGGGCTCGAGTGGGGGGGTTTGTCGGCCGCCTGGTGCACATACGAGCGAGCCCCGCGGGGCTTCAGTGCGAGCGCACCCCCGCCGGGCAAACCCCTAATGCGGCAAGTGCACACGGATAATCCATACGTACGGCGGACGCACACATTTGCACGCAGACGGGGCTGTGGGGTAGGATTGTGCGATGTGTGAGCGGATCATCTCGCATCGTGATTGTAATCGGCTTTGCGGATATGGAACCACTCGGGGGAACTCAACTTTGTTGCACGGGGCGCATTTTATCTCTTCATCAAACACCCGTAATGTGGTGTATAATGGAGAAGTCAAGTGCTAAATACAACAGGAAACATAAATGTTGACCAATAGATTTTCAGTAGTAAATAAGTATGCATTGAAATATAATTGTGTATATTTATTGATTGAATTTTGTTAACAATCGAATATTATATACCTATAAAATTATATCATAATCACCCAGCTCAGTAGCCTAGTGGTTAGTAGTTAGAGGCGTCGTCCGTTTCGTAATGAACATTGGGGAGCGACAGTTCAAACCTAGTTGTGGGTGAAATTTCGTGAATCATCTTTCACAGTATTTCAGAGGTTTTATGTTCAGTTGATTTTTTTTTTGTCATTTTATTATTTTTTTGCATTCATACATAGGTTTCATATAAATAATATATTAATTTCGGAAAATTGTGCTCCCTCTCAGTGCTGTCACCAATCCACTGACCTGGACAGCCTGGTGTGAAGGATTTCTTGTTGTTCTTGTTGTTCTTGTTTTTGTTGTTGTTGATTTAAATCTAGTTTTATGTCTGATTGGCAGACCGGTGGTATAGTACTATGAATTTATGGAAATATTACGAAAACTACGACAAACAGTATCATGAGATATAATATATATATAATAACCGTTAATTTTACAACCACTCTTGTGCTGAAAACTTTATTGTGAACATAGTAGTAACTAAATATGCATGTAATTGCAATGCAGTGCGAAAATTATAAAGTACGTGAAAATATGTTTTTTTTGAAAATAAAACAGAAATCGATTCAGTTTCAACAATAGTAAATTGTAGGCGGAGAGCGATAATAACGAGCTGGATTTAAAGTTATTACAAGAAGAGAATATGTATGTTAATTCGTTGCGAGACGCCGCGCAGCGTCGAGACGCCCTCGGCACTTGCTAGACGACGACGAAGATGACGACGAGAGGCAATCATTCTTACGCTCCGAGCTGTCATCGCTGTCTGCCAATCAGAGCGTGACTTGCCTCGTGCCTACACACACACATATACCCCATAGCAGTTTTCCAAGCATGAAACAACCTCGACTCGGAAGGACTCTCTTGCATCGATATTTAAATTTAACCATCCCCCTCACAAAAACAGACAACTAATCGAAAATATTGGCTAATTATGTATATAACAAATGTATTTTATTTATTTTTTATTTTATAATAACAATGGTTTTACAGCTCCTTAAGTTCCTTCAGACTGCTGATATCTCTGAGGCAGCAGCGGTAGAGTAAACCTAGGCACCCCCAGCTACAACTATCTAGTTGCCTTTTACCTTTCAGTGTAGGCTATTACATTTACATTACTTAACAATTATTGTTGTTGTTTATACATTTGTAAATTCTTTCCACTCTTTTCTGTTCTTCGCCAGTTCTCTTGCTTGTATAACTGTCTTTCCTTTCTTGATTACTATTTCCTCTATTCCGTTGTCCCACTCTTTTCTTGGTCTACCTCTTCTTCTTTTATTTCCAGTTCTTGCTTCCCATACCTGTTTTGTTTGGTTCTTTTTGTCCATCCTAATTAAATGTCCCCACCAGTTTAGTTGTTTCTTTTCTATATACTTTTCTATAGCTTCAATTCCCAATTCTTCTCTGATGTCATCATTTCTTATTCTATCTCTTCTCGTAATTTGTTTTACTCCTCTGAGATATTTCATTTCCATTGTCTGTATTCTACTTTTGTCCCTCTTCGTTAGTTTCCACGTCTCGCCCCCCATATGTTAGTATAGGTCTATATATGCTTTTGTATATATTTATTTTTGTGCTTCTGCTGATCTCTTTTTTGTTAATCAGTATATTGCTCAATGCGTGGCATGTTTTAACTGTGTTGTTTATTCTGTTACTAAGTTCACCTTCCATTTTTCCGTCTTCTGTCAGTGCTACTCCTAGGTATTTGAATTGTTCTACTTGCTCTATTTTGTATTGTGCTATCTTTATATTTATTTGTTCTTTCCGGTTTCCTATTACCATCACTTTTGTTTTGTTATAATTCATTTTGATATACTTTTCTAGATGTCTGCTCCATACACTCAAGTTGTGCTGCAGATTAGCTTCATTTTCTGCTATCACTACATCATCAGCGAATGCTCCTTCCGATATTTTTACCACTTGCATGTTTTTATGCCTTATATTTGCTTTTTTGATTTCTGGTTTCATGCTCTTCATTATTTCAACCATGTATATGATAAATAACGTATCCCGCCTCCTTGTCTGAGTCCAGTGGTTGTCTTAAATGTTCTTCGTGTTTGTCCCTTGTGTATTATTGCATGGGTGTTGTTATTATATATGTTTTATTTTAATTCGACTATCTTTCTTTCTACACCTCTTTCTTCCAAGATCATTTGTTTCTTGGAATCATGTCGAACGCTTTTTGTAGGTCTATGAATCCTAGATATGTGTTTTATTATTTTTTAGTTCTTTTTTCTGTGATTTGTTTTATTTTGAAGATGTTGTCCTGGGTGGATCTTCCTTTCGTAAAACCGCATTGTGATTCTTCTAGTGTCTGGTCTATTCTTGCTATTATTCTCTTGTTTATTGTCTTTTCTAATATTTTCATCCCTATACTTATTAGTGTTATGCCTCTATAATTTGAGCATTTCGTCTCATCCCCTTTCTTGTGTATCGGTACGATTGGTGCTGTTTGCCAGTCTTTTGGTATGGTATTTGTGTCCATAAGCTGTTCAGTAGTTTCCGTAGTTTTTCTTTACCTACCTGGCCCAGGTGGTTAATCATTTCCGCTGTAATCTGGTCTTGTCCTGGTGCTTTTCCTATTTTTAATTCCCTTATTATTTCTAGTAGTTCTTGTTCCTTGATACTCTCTCTATCTGCTTCTGTGTTGTTCTTGTCTCTAATTCTTGTCTTTAGTTATTTGTCGTTATTTGTGGTTAGTAATTCTTCAAAATATTCTTTACATCTTTCTAACATTTCTTCGTTTTCCTTCACCGTTCTTCCTTGTTTATCTTGTATGTATCTCATTTCTTGTCCTTTTTCTTTCCTGCAATCTTTTAGGGTTTTTTAAAGTAGCTTTTGGATTTCCCTTGCGTTTTTTTTTCATTGTCTCTCCGAACTTTTCCCATTCCCTGGTTTTTGCTATTCTAACCTAAACCGATTTTTACTATTTTTCTCTTGTCTCTGTATTTTTTGTAGTTTTCGCTATTTTTGTCGTTTAGGTATGTTTGCTATGCTTTTTTCTTTTCTTTTTTTTTCTCTCGTATGTCCTCCGACCAGCAGGCTATCTGTTGTTTCTTGTTTGTGCTTTTCTTCGTACCACATGTCTCATTTGCAGTATCAAGCATATTTTTCTTTAGGTTATTCTAGATTTTCTCTATCGTTGGTCACTTCTATCTTCATATCCAATTTCTCCATATATTGTATTGCTGTTTATTTTTCTCTAAGTTTGTATAATCTTATCTTGTTGTAGTTTATTGCTATATTTGGTCGCTGGATCCTTCTGTCACTGTCTTGGTAGTCTTCTTTAATTGTCGTCACAACTAGTAGTGATCACTTCCAATTTCGTAGCTTCTCTTTATCCTTGTATCTATTATTTTGCTCCTTTTTCCTTTTTCTATTAAAATGTAATCTATTATAGATATTATATTTATTTCGTTCCTGCTTACCACTTGCCTTATGTATTTGTGTATGTTCTTGTGCTTGAATAGTGTGTTCGTTATTACTAGGTTGTTCATTCTACAGTAATCTAGCATTTTCTTCCCATTTTGGTTTAGTACGTCATCACAAATAAAATACATTTTTTATATACATAATTGAGTCTTCTTCGTATTTTGTGATAGTCCCCATTAAAATTAACAATAAACAAAATTTCAAAAAATGTTGAATGTTTGCGTTAACAAACTGTTTTAATCAACAATTTTAGAGGCACCACCGCATACATGTTTACGTGAAACGTTCACGTCCCCCTCCTCCACCCAGTAAAACCTGGATGCACGTCGAGATAAAGTAGTGGATGTGGGCGAGAGGGTGGGTGGCAGAACATTACGGCCGCCTTTTTGCGGGAGCTTTTTAAAAATGTATAAAGGCTGAAGCGGGAGCTTCATCAGACTTAAAAGCTTTAAGCACGTTGGCCAATTACTGAGGTAAAAAGCCTTGCATACATGATGCAGGCTAATACGTAATGTAAAAAGCTTTATATGTTGTGTGTTGGCGGATGCGCGCATTCCCGGCACCGCCGCCGTAAATACGCGAAAGCTCTTACGACCAATCAAAAAATACATTTCAAACGAAAAATGTAAACAAACAAAAAATATGTTTGGCTGAAATCGCATGTACACTCAGGGGGTTATTTAGAAGTCTAATACGGGGCGAGGAATTTGAATATTATTTGATAGTAAAATATATGTTATATAGAAACGAATGTACTGTTATTCATTCAACTAACTTTTGGATATAAATTGTACGATATAAGTAATTTTATTTATATTATTAATATAATTTATAATTGAGCAAGACAACAGATACAAAATTGAATTTATTTGTTTAGAATCAGGTCTATTAACTGAAAAACAGTTTATAATAGTTTATAAAAGCTTAATACAAAGTATCGGCACAAAGCCGCCAATAGTATTAGACGGGCCATGGTAATTGCCAACATCCAATAAGGATATACCCTAAGAAGAAGAATACTGTTGTCTATGCTGTTAACATGATCTGTTTCGGGCCTATCTGAGCACGTCTTGAATGTCGCATTGTTAGACCAGTTAGAAAATGCAATACTACAAGAAAATGCAATACTACTCTTGTTGTTCTTCATTTTTTTAATTTTCTTCGCTGCTGAAGCTTCTTCTTCTTGGACATAGACTTCATGATCGCTGTGTTCGAACGACATCTTGCATTACACTGATAATTTATATTGAATATTAACGCTTTTATATTACTTTTCAACCAATGGAACCCTAAATGTCGCCACAGGCAGCATCATACCATGAATATTGAGTTGTTTTCTTGAAGTGTTTTTTTTTGATCTGGCCTCAATCGCATATCGTTACTCCAATGCCAAAACGACGAATGTGCAAATTTTAAGTGCAATTTTCGAGAGTTTGCATTTGGTATTTATGTAAATCGACTTGCGCAGTTACATTTTTATTTATGAATTTGTTTCATGTATGTAACTGCTCACGTCGATTAACATCAATACCAAACGCAGAATCTTCTCGTTTTCAAGACAATTCAAATGTTGCTTACACCCCTTTCATTCCAACATGCCCATATGATAGGTGTCACGCAATTTCTTGCTTTACTTTCACAGAAAAATACAAAGGTTGGTATTTATGTATTGATTATTGGCAAAACTGAGAGAATCTTATTTAAATAATTTCAACATCTCACGTTTAATTGCCTTTTTGGCATTGCGTGCATTTCCCACGTAATACAATTTTGATAATCGTGCCGGTGCGGCCTTTTGCGCCGTTTACACAATTATTGCGCGGCCGCTTTTGCCGAATTAGCATCCGCGGGGGGGCTCGTGTATGGCGAAAAAGGGCTAAAACCGGCCCGATTGCGAATCGGGATGCCATTTATAATGATTAATTTCAGTAATTTTAATTGGGTCGAATAGCGGGGGATTAATTTGCACTTAATTGTGTCACAAAACAAGAATGGTTTAGAACAAAAGGGGTAGATAAATGCGCAAAATTAACTGAAGTATGTTTTTTTGGCGCGAGTAAAGTAAAGTACAAAGTAAAGTACAAAGTAAAGTACAAAGTAAAGTACAAAGTAAAGTACAAAGTAAAGTACAAAGTAAAGTACAAAGTAAAGTACAAAGTAAAGTACAAAGTAAAGTACAAAGTAAAGTACAAAGTAAAGTACAAAGTAAAGTACAAAGTAAAGTACAAAGTAAAGTACAAAGTAAAGTACAAAGTAAAGTACAAAGTAAAGTACAAAGTAAAGTACAGAGTAAAGTACAGAGTAAAGTACAGAGTAAAGTACAGAGTAAAGTACAGAGTAAAGTACAGAGTAAAGTACAGAGTAAAGTACAGAGTAAAGTACAAAGTAAAGTACAAAGTAAAGTACAAAGTAAAGTACAAAGTAAAGTACAAAGTAAAGTACAAAGTAAAGTACAAAGTAAAGTACAAAGTAAAGTACAAAGTAAAGTACAAAGTAAAGTACAAAGTAAAGTACAGAGTAAAGTACAGAGTAAAGTACAGAGTAAAGTACAGAGTAAAGTACAGAGTAAAATACAGAGTAAAGAACAGAGTAAAGAACAGAGTAAAGAACAGAGTAAAGAACAGAGTAAAGAACAGAGTAAAGAACAGAGTAAAGAACAGAGTAAAGTACAAAATTAAGTACAAAGTACAGTACAAATTACATTACAAAGTACAGTACAAAGTACAGTACAAAGTACAGTACAAAGTACAGTACAAAGTACAGTACAAAGTACAGTACAAAGTACAGTACAAAGTACAGTACAAAGTACAGTACAAAGTACAGTACAAAGTACAGTACAAAGTACAGTACAAAGTACAGTACAAAGTACAGTACAAAGTACAGTACAAAGTACAGTACAAAGTACAGTACAAAGTACAGTACAAAGTACAGTACAAAGTACAGTACAAAGTACAGTACAAAGTACAGTACAAAGTACAGTACAAAGTACAGTACAAAGTACAGTACAAAGTACAGTACAAAGTACAGTACAAAGTACAGTACAAAGTACAGTACAAAGTACAGTACAAAGTACAGTACAAAGTACAGTACAAAGTACAGTACAAAGTACAGTACAAAGTACAGTACAAAGTACAGTACAAAGTATAGTACAAAGTACAGTACAAAGTACAGTACAAAGTACAGTACAAAGTACAGTACAAAGTACAGTACAAAGTACAGTACAAAGTACAGTACAAAGTACAGTACAAAGTACAGTACAAAGTACAGTACAAAGTACAGTACAAAGTACAGTACAATGAAAAAATGTTCTTTTGGCGCGAGTAAAGTAAAGTACAAAGTAAAGTACAAAGTAAAGTACAAAGTAAAGTACAAAGTAAAGTACAAAGTAAAGTACAAAGTAAAGTATAGAGTAAAGTACAGAGTAAAGTACAGAGTAAAGTACAAAGTAAAGTACAGAGTAAAGTACACAGTAAAGTACAGAGTAAAATACAGAGTAAAGAACACAGTAAAGAACAGAGTAAAGTACAAAATTAAGTACAAAGTAAAGTACAAAGTACAGTACAAATTACAGTACAAAGTACAGTACATAGTACAGTACATAGTACAGTACAAAGTACAGTACAAAGTACAGTACAAAGTACAGTACAAAGTACAGTACAAAGTACAGTACAAAGTACAGTACAAAGTACAGTACAAAGTACAGTACAAAGTACAGTACAAAGTACAGTACAAAGTACAGTACAAAGTACAGTACAAAGTACAGTACAAAGTACAGTACAAAGTACAGTACAAAGTACAGTACAAAGTACAGTACAAAGTACAGTACAAAGTACAGTACAAAGTAAAGTAAAAAGCAGTAGTAGTTTTTTTTTCTTTGAAAGAATGCTAAACGTCGTTCTGGTATCGGACAAAGGACAAGGATAAATACATATAATCAGCGTCTACGCCCCTGTCATCAACAAAAGCAAAGAGAGTTCAAGCCCCTAGAATTTTCTCGAATAATCTTTTCAGAGGTTTTTTTTTGTGGTAAAGTTAAGATAAATACCGGGTGATTAAACTCCTCTGAGCTTAAAACTTAAGCCTCACAACTAATAGCCCCTGTAAAGATAGATAAAGATAGATACTGTTAGAAATCAATTAAAATAACATGAAATGATAAGTAACATTAAGCTCTTCTTTCTAATTCGATTCGGAAAATGAATCATTCCGCTTTATTTTTCTATCTCTCCGGACGAGCAAAGGAGGGAAAAGAAAAGCTCGCTGGTAATTTAATGGAATCATCAAGTGAATCGCGATATCAAATATCTTTAATTTTCTCCCTTATTTAACTGCCGGCGTACACAATGGGTGGAGGTATTCGAAAGAATAATGCGATAATTCGGTTTGCTGGGTGGGCGGCCGTTTGAGGGGGGCGGCGGGTGGTGGTGGTGGTGGTGTACGTGGCACCCTCTGTCGGGCGGCGGCGGCCGGAAAATCTGCCGCCGCGGAAAACGCAGGCGCCGTGGAAACTGCGGGTCGATTACAATGTAGGCTAGATGTGTCAGCGAGAGAAAATCGGTTTGTTTATCTCAATTGAAAGAGTATGTGAACATACATGTAAGTAAAATTGTTATGTATACAAGATGATTATAATCAACTGTTTGTTAAATAATGTACAGCTCAGTTATGAGAAATTAAAATTAAAATTTGTTTATTCAATTAAATTATTGCCATCCTAAATAATATGATAGCGCTGATTTATTGTCAACCAGATATTTGTTATTTCACGATAATATACTTTGCTTTTCGGAAAATAAATAGTTATTGTTTGACAAACATGTAAGTAAAATTTAAGTATACAATCTTGTAATGTGTTAAATAATGTAGTTCGGTTAGGTAATAAGCCTTTGTTTAGATGAGTTTCATCCAGGTATATTATATGAAATCGACGATGGAAAGGTAAAATGTACCCTACAGAACCTCAACTTTACAGTATTTATTACTTTTCCTACCACACATAAATCACGTAATGCAATATACAGCCATACATGACTATATCACTCTATGCAGACATACAATCTCATATGACTGTGGGCAAACATTAATACACAAATCACTCTATGCAGTCATACATTCATTCATAAATCACTCTATTCAACCATATATTCATATGCCACTATATGTAACTATACATACGTGGTTGAATTTACGTTCAAAAATCCCACAGAAACTATATTCACACATAAGAATTCAATAATTGTTCACTAAAAAAGGATAAAATAAATATAAACATAAACAAAGAGTAATCCCTTTATTGACATTTCTAGTCGAAATAGACCATTTTTGGAAAATGTGTGTGTGTGTGTGTGTGGATGTGAATTGGTTTGTGAAGAAAATTCTAAGAAAACAGCTGAATGGATCGCGACCAATTTGCAAATCAGCTGGGAAACCGAGTTGGGGTGATCCCGTGGAAATTTGAACAAAATTAGTCCACAGGCAGAGAAATAAACTTGATAAAAACGTTTCCCACCAAAAGTCACTTTCCCGCCATTTGGAATCCACTAGCACCAACATAAAATGCACGCAAACACATTTGGTGTAACTTGTGTTACCTAATAGTTTAATTTTACATAGTTTAAAAAAATAATTTCGTCTAATATTGTCTAATATTGTTGAATATCATCAAATATTGTCAAATATCATCAAATATAGTCAAATACCGACAATTATCGTCAAATATTGTTAAATAGTATCGTCAAATATTGTCAAATGTCGTCAAATATTGTCTAATATTGTCAAAAATGTCTAATATTATCAAAGTGTTCAAAATGTCGAAAACGTCAAAAAAAAGCAAAAATATCTAAAATGCTAAAAATGGCAAAAATATCAATGTATTTGGAAAGTCGTGTGGTGCCCACACCAGATACTTAACATCAGTTGTACTATTTTATCAATTTCAACATAATTAATTTCCTCCATTATTGTAGCCTCTCATCTCTGCTTATTAATTACAAAAAGAGTCCTTGGGAATTTAAGAGCTTTGTATGCCTCCCTGCTGTAATAATGTATTTTATTGAGTCCCTCTCGGCGTTCTTCTCCCTTCATTTGTCAGAGCACACGGGGTTGGAAAGCCGGTCGGTGTCTTGTAGCGGTGATTGAAATTGAGTGTTGACGGACAACCCGTAATGACAGGCTAATGAAGGGGTTCGGCCAAAAGTGGAGGAGCCGTGCACCCCTCGGGGGGGACGGTCATTAGCGTTTGATAACATCGGCTGCCGAGGGCTATGGGGCCCGCATATGTGCACTTTTGTGCGTCTCGGAGAGAGTGTCGCCGGCAAGTGCAGCCCCCCGGGAGGGTTAATATTCTATTATTTAAACTGTGCGCGAATGAATAGAGGCGAGAGGGATGATCGGTTTTGCTTTCCTTTTGCCGGTTGATGACAAATAATAGGGACATGTGATAAATTATTTTTGTTTAAGGCTAATTTGGATTTTTATTTATTTTCAAATTATTCGCAATGTTTTATTTCTGTAGTAACAGTGATTGATATAAAGATTTTTGACTGAAAATATAATGACCAACATCGCTACCTGAAGTTCTTTCGCCAGTGTATACATACACAGTATACAATATGTATAATTTTAGGTACTTTTATTTTATATATGTTAAATGTTCTTTAAATACTTTAGGACAATTACTTTTTTTTAGTTTCTGAATTTACGAAGATGCACTGACCAGATATGTTGATTTTATCTGCTCTTTGCGCGCTCTCGGTCGTCTCAAATTCAGAAGCTAGAGGTCCTCATCACCCGCGTGGTGAACCAATAGCTAAACACCATGTGCACTACAAGCCAACAAAGGGCAGTGGTGAACAGAAGCTGACGCAGGATGTTGAGCTTTTGCATGATAAAGAACATCTGCAGGTAAATAATAAACATAAATAAAAATATAGGTGGAATCAGTGCTGTATTTAAGAGAAAACAAATTCATAAGGAGATTTAAAATGTCTACCGAAAAACCTTTCATTCATCTTCTCATTTGATAAGGCAGTATGACACTAGCGTTCGGGGAGCATGGGGCATACCAACTCTGAAACAGTTGTTTATTTGGTTGCTATGGGTAACAGACCAGATTTTTTCACAAGACCGACCTGAACTAAAATAGACTCCCTGATCTATTTTATTTTGCTAATTACGTGACTTTTTTGTAGTACCAACCCTACACAAATACATGTTACAAAGTAACGAATACAGCAAACTAGCAACAAAGTAACCATTGTAAATGAGAAATAGAAAATAGTATACTGTTACTTATTTTGATTTTGATTGATAGATAGATTTATTCATGTATGTGTTTTTTGTGTTTACAAGAACATGAACAGCAATACATAAGTCAAAGAGAAAACAATTTAAAATAGATGATTCACATTTAGCTAGTTTCAAAAATTGTTCATATATTTAGGAGCCCTAGGCACTAATTAGTACAATTTTAAGCTAATTGTACTAATTAGTGCCTAGGGCTCCTTAAACTTTTAAGACGATAATGGGTGGAATAAATGAATAGTCCCATAGAAAATTCATTCAAAAATTGTATTAATAATGAAACTAATGTGTGTAATAAAGTAGACCCTCGCAGGACGTTTTTGTGCCTGGCTCCGCCACCATAATTTAAGAAAATTGTATCGACAAGCTTATAACTGAATGGATGATTTTATACGAATCAACTTTTCACCTCCCTAGGAGCATTTAGATAATGTTATTGAAGAGCTGCCTGATCTCTCGAACCTCACGGACGAAGAGCTAGAATTCTACTACTTTCAAGTACACGACGTCGACAAGAACTCCAAGCTGGATGGGCTGGAAATATTACAGGCCTTACAACACACGTCTCATAGAGATGAAGAACATGAACATGAACATGAAGATGATGGCGACGCCGAATTGGCTAATACTACAGCAGAAGATGATTTTAACTATTATATTGGTGAGTTAGTTTCGGATAGTTATTACGGCTACCGTTTTATTTTGTTGCCATGTCGCCGATTATTTTATACAGAATTTTATCAAAAGTTACGATACATAGTATGATACAAAGTTTGATAGAAAGTATGATACACAGTATGATACAAAGTATGATACAAAGTATTATACAAAGTATGATACAAAGTATGATACAAAGTATGATACAAAGTATGATACAAAGTATGATACAAAGTATGATACAAAGTATTATACAAAGTATGATACAAAGTATGATACAAAGTATGATACAAAGTATGATATAAAGTATGATATAAAGTATGATATAAAGTATGATATAAAGTATGATACAAAGTATGATACAAAGTATGATACAAAGTATGATACAACGTATGATACAAAGTATGATACGAAGTATGATACGAAGTATGATACAAACTATGATGCAAACTACGATACAAACTATGCTACAAACTATGCTACAAACTATGATACAAACATGATACAAACTATGAAAGAAACTATGATACAAACTATGATACAAACTATGATACAAACTATAATACAAACTATGATACAAACTATGATACAAACTATGATACAAACTATGATACAAAGTATGATACAAAGTATGATACAAAGTATGATACAAAGTATCATACAAAGTTTGATACAAAGTATGATACAAAGTATGATACAAGGTATGTTACAAAGTATGATACAAAGTATGATACAAAGTCATACATCAGTCTTTTCTGGAAAGGAAACAGTTCATTATAATCTAATTTTAGATTTTTGTTTGTTATAGTTGTTCAAAAATGTATTATGAACTCAATTTCAAAAACGCTAATGAGATATCTTCATTGCCTTCAAAGATATGGCTTCTATAAGTTGAAATTTATATTGTCACATATTTTTGCACAAATACCTATTCATCATGATGCAATTTTAATTTTTTTGTATGTAATTCATGCCCAAAAATGTATGCAGAACTCAATTATAGGCCTCGAGTTTTTAAAATTGAGTTCTTAATTCATTTCTTGACTAGTGTAATAAACAAAAACTACGAAATACATAATGAGGAATAGTGTTCATTAGTAGAAAACAGTGATAATACAAATTCCAAATTAAACAAGCCATATCTTTGAAGATAATTAAGATATCTCTTTCGGGTCTTTATAATTGAGATTTTCATACATATTCAAACAAGAATAACATAAAAAATCTTAAAATTGCTTTATGATGAATAAGTATTTTTGCAAGAATATGTGATAATATAAATTTCAATTTTCACAAGTCATATCTTTGAAGATAATGAAGATATCTCATTGGAGTCTTTATAATTGAATTTTTCATACATTTTTAGACAAAAATAACATACAAAATCTTAAAATTGCATCATGATGAATAGATATTTTTGCTAGAACGCGTGATAATACTAATTTTAACTTTTACAAGTCATATCTTTGAAAATAATGAAGATATCTCATTGGAGTGTTTATAATTTAGTTTTTCATACATTTATAGACAAGAATAATACAAAAAGTCTTAAAATTGCATCATGATGAATAGGTACTTTTGCAGGAATGTGTGATAAAACAATATTGATTTATCTGTATTTATAGAGTGAGTAGATTTGATTTATCGATCGTTAGGTTATTATTAAAAAAAATCTTAATAATATACAATAACAGCTGGTACTGTAACAGTGAACAAGAGTAGTTTAGATCCATTCCACTGATTTGAATCTACGTTACAAGATATAAGATCTATACTGAATACCAATTGCTACATTTAATAATAGTATACCTTTTTGTGCAGAAATTTTTTTCTTATTTCACTTATTGCTCGTACTTACCACATATTACATATGTATTATTTTCTATTAGAATTAATCGACAAAGTCTTCGCTGAAGACGACGTCGACAAAGATGGCTACCTCACGTATCCCGAGTACGTGGCGGGTAGACGAAAGGAGTCCGCGATGAGCGTCCAGCCAGCAGTACAAATGATTAAGTAGTAACAATTTATTATTATTATTCAACAAGAGACTCGTACATTTGTTTTTATAATTAAACATTCAACATATTTCCTATAGTCCTTTTACACTACCGCCTTCCATTGCTGTTGATTTTACTATTGCCGCACATGAATCGCGCATTGCAATCACCACCGGCGGTCCCATAAGCAACAGCTTCGCGTATTTCCTGCAGGGTGTATTCGTAATTAGGGGATGCGTTCGCTTCTATCATCTTGGAGGCACGTAGCAGCATTTCGCCTGCTGAAGCGTAGCTGTTTGCTTGTTGGGGCCGCTTGCAGGCGACGCTTTGGAGACAACCGTTATTACCAGGTGAGCCTAAAGATATGTAACAATATATAAAAATAAATTATGGTAGAAAATCCTAATAAATCATCCAAATTATATAATATACAATATCTTTATTTCCTTTTTAATTACAATTTAACAGTTTGACATTAGAACAATACAACAAATTTATTAATATTGTATCTATCTGGAAATAAAAAGCATTTATTATTATTATTAAATGGTATTCTAACTTGTAACGTAGATTCAAATCAACTATTCTTCTTCACTGTTACAGTAACATCTTGTATATATAATATATACTAGACGGTACTGTAACAGTGAAGAAGAATAGTTGATTTGAATCTACGTTACAAGTTAGGATACCATTTGCTACATTTAATAATAATAATAAATGCCTTTTATTTCCAGATAGATACAATATTAATACATTTGTTGTATTGTTCTAATGTCAAACTGTTAAATTGTAATTAAAAATGAAATAAATATAACATCCTCTGGAAATGGCGAAATTCAGTAAATACAATTATATAGAAGAGACATAGTGAAATTGGAATGGTTGTATCGTGAAATAGTTAAGGAACGATTAGTAAGATTCTACATATAACGAAATGACTCGACACATTATGGAATAAAAATATTGAAGCTTTCCTCTTTAAACATATTATGTATAATAATATCTGAGTAATAAGCAATGTATAAAAATAGAATAAACTAAATAAATAAATAATATATCATATATAAGTGTGAACCCACCTCTTAGCAATCTAGTGAGGATGAATTCACACAATATCTCGAGTGGTTATTTACAAATATGATACAACTAACCCCCTAGGAGGAAAGTTAAACGCCATCTGGCGGTACCACATCAATTAGCAATGCACACCCATATGGTAATATGGGTTTAGTTGTATAATATTTGTATATAATGTATATCATGTATGAAAAACTGAACTATAAAATTATCCATATTGCATTGCTAATTGATGTGGTGCCGCCAGATGGTGTTTAACTTTCCTCCTAGGGGGTTAGTTGTATCATATTAATAAATAATATATTTAAAAGGATAAAATCGTTGTTGTAGTTGTAGTGTAGTTTTAACCACTTTGAAATTAAAAAATTGGTCGATCATTTAAACGATTTCCTTATACTTTTCGACATGTTTTTGCCATTAACAAATGATTAAGACAGTTTCGTTGAGTTACAGATGAGTATGTACCCTTGATAAATACATCTTGAAATGTCTTAAAGTTTCATAAAATAAAAGCTACTAACTAAAAATACAAAATAGTTTTCGAGCATACTGTGAATTAAAATTATTTAACTATGTATTTTTATTATTACCTGTGAGATAGCTCAGATACATAAGCAACTCGTCCTCCGTGACAATATTCTCGTCTCCATCAGCACTTCTACCATATCCACCCTTCCAAGTGCCCGCTCCTAGAGAGCCGGCTGCGAAAATTAAAGCCTTCAGCAAGACTAGCACCAGCAGATTTGTTAAATTGAGCGAGACCACCTGCGATCCTCCAGGGGCGCTTACGTAGCCCCTGGCCAGTGTTGAGGCGAGTGAGGTCAGCACGCTTTTCGTGTCGATGCCTCGTGAGCTAATAAATAAATATTCATCGTTCATTAGGACATAACATTCTCAAATTCGCATCGACCACAACCAAACAAATAGTCTTTTTTACTTTTATCATGAAATTAAATATATGGATTTTTTTTAAAATTAAATATAAAAAATTAGGTTTTGTCAATTCGTGTGAACAAACCAAAGAGATCATTGCATGCTATCTAGAGATTGCCATGAGAAATCGAATACGAAATAAGGAGAAGAAGAACAACAGCACAGGTAATACAGTAATAGCACAGGCTTCAAGAATTGATTCTACCAGATGAACTACCAAACAATCTTAAAGATAACTTGATAAGCTACAGAAAAGGTGATTCGACTACATGAAGGAAGTGTTCGCGGAAAAAACGGTTGCAAGTAGTACAAGATATGGAGACTATCAAAGAGGCATATACCCAGCAGTGGATAGATCAATGCAGAGTATAAAGAAGTCGCTTATGCTTTAAACAACAATAATTCAAAAAATATTTATTTGACATGATTTTAATAACATCCTGATTTGTTCACATAGGCTCGCACATTTAAATGCTTGTATAATTCAATACCTACTCACCTAGGAACATTATTACTCTCAACAATAATTCAAAATATATTTGTTTGACATGATTTTAACAGCATCCTGATTTGTTCACATAAGCTCGCACCTTTAAATGCTTTTATAATTCTATACCTACTCACCTAGGAACATTATTACTCTCAATATCATCACACCGCACCGCCAAAATCGCGCATTGTGCCACCACCGCGGTGACCAATAAAAGTTTGCAGCTCATTTTCGATTAGACTCTCTCAGTGTGATTGAAATATCGTGACTGGCACTGCCCCCGGGCAGCCGCCTCTCTTTATACTCGTTACGTATGTAACACATGCTAGAAATTGTTGCTTTCGCGTAATTCTATTGTCACGCCGGGCACTGGTATTGTTTCTGCTCCGCCGCCCGAACAAACCGTCGCGATGCGTTTTGCTACACATCGATTCTTCGCGGGATGAAGAAACGATGACACAAAGGCGACACAGACACGTACTCAATTGCAAAGTTTTGCATAATGTTCGTAATTGATATCACACGAAATGTACTAGTAAACACAATGAGAATTACAATTGAATGTACGGTAATTTTCTTAATATATTTTTGTATGAATTTCCTGTTTAGAAAGATATTACATATTTTCTAGGGTCTATAACCTAAACTTTACATAAATAAATTATATTTTGTAATATCAGAACGATCTCAATATTTCAGAAGGTACTGAATGCCAAGACCCATCCAGGATTATAGAGCTACGGAATGATGATTTATTTATTTATTTATTTATTTATTTATTTGTTTCGGGTACATAACAGGTATGGGATAGATATACCCCAACCCTATGACAATGCATCACAGACATACGTTTTACATTACATGTATGTTATATACAATATACAAGAAATAGAAATAGAAATAAAATAAAAAAGAAACCACTAACTACTAAAAATAATAACAGCAATTCAAGACTTAAACACAATAAATGACGAATTAAATAGATCCGGGTATGACCGCAAACGACAGAAGTTATTATGATGATAATGATGATGTTCTGAATGCCAGTAATGCATTAATAACCCATTTCATTACCTTTAATTATCCTTTAAAATGATATTTATTATCTATTTGCCTTTTACCTTTCGGTGTAGGCTATTACATTTACATAACAATTACTTAACAATTATTGTTGTTGTTTATACATTTGTAAATTCTATCCACTGTTTTCTGTTCTTCGCCAGTTCTCTTGCTTGTATAACTGTCTTTCCTTTCTTGATTATTAGCTCCTGCCATCAGGATCACCGGGTAGTGCCCTCTATGGAATAATATTCCAACAGAGTGCTTGAGATATCAGCACAAGGCCAATCTTATAAAACATATATAAGCTACACTGATGAGATCTAATAATATTGAAATCTAGATATGTAGATTACTAAGGGGTGGATTCTTCTTCGTCACACTTATATATGCTTTAAAAAATGATATTTTTATTAAAATCTATAATAAAATAAAATATAAAATAAAATATATAATAAAATATATAATAAAATATATAATAAAATATATAATAAAATATATAATATATATATAATAACATAAAAAAATATTTTTATTAAAATCTCATTTACTAACTGCTTATCTTTTTGCTTTAAAAACATGTAATACGGATCTGTGTTCTAATACACATAGTTTACTTACGATGAGTGCTATCAAGATGCAATTTTTATCGCCAACATCAAACGCCTCCCATTATCCTGCGTCACACTTTCTGGCCAAACTACAATCGTGCTCTTCTTATGTGAAATTATTATATAAATAACATTGTCACATTACTTACATCGTTTGCATCATCTGCGAGCCCGAATTGTGTTAAATAATTCGGACAATTAGTCAGCATAATAGCATTTAAACAATTGAATAATGTAGAAAATAAAATAAAAGGGAATGGTTTACATAATGTTGTTTATTTAGCATACATGCTACAGAAAGTATCATTACAGCTTACAAAATAATAATACTATAAATAATGAATATCGCTAAATACTAGCTAAACTGTACTTTTCATATAACTAACAAATACATACAGGACGAGCCCAGAGTGATAAACGAAAACGGTTTTTAGCTCATGTAAAGCAATATGTATAGTATTTTCCATTTATATAATTTTAAATCCTTTTTGTTTGTAGTTCGTTAATATATATTGTATCCATGTTGTATTTTTAATATTTTTTTATTATTTTTCTTCTAATTTTTAATTTTACAATGTAATGGACAGTAAGACATTCTAAGGAATGCATATGAGAGTGTGTATGTATATGTGGATATAGAGGGTGTCCCTAAAGTATGGAATAAATTCGATAAACCTTTATTTAGGAATTTTGTCAAACATTTATCGGACACGTCGATTTTAGATTTTAAAATCAAAAATCGACGTGTCCGAGCAATTTTTGCAATATTTCAAAATAAAGGTTTTATTGAATTTATTCCGTACTTTAGGGACACCCTGTATATCAACATATACATACACCCTCATATACAACCTTACCTACAAAATGAGATCAAACACAACTCTCTATCATGAAATAAAATTTTCGAATGTTCGAAAAATTTGCCAAGGCCCTATAGCTTTGCCTATTTCATTTGAAATAATCTCGACATTTTTCCCGCCATTTAAGTTAGTTTCAGTATCATGCCACCGCTATTACGACCCCTGCTTTAACGCAACGGAGGATACTTTTGGCAATTTTACCGATTTTTATCACTTTTTATAAAAGTGATAAAAATCGGTAAAACTTAACTGGTGACGCATTTATAATTTGTTCTAGGCAAAATTGTACTAAATATTTTTAATTAGATTTAGATTGTTGGATAGACAATTTTCAGTCTATCCAACAAACTAAAGCTGATTTTGATTATACAATTTTCGTTTTATTTTTGTTTACTTCTTCGACTTTACCGCTAAAACGGTACACTTTTTATAACAATGTTTTTTCGTGATCATTTTTGGAATTAAAATACCTACAAAACAAGATCAAGCACAACCCTCTGTCATGAAATAAAATATTCCATGTTCGAAAAATTTGCCAAGCTCTCTATCAAATGACTTAATTTTGATGTCATGTCACTGCTATGACGACCGCTGATTTGATACAACGGAGGATAGCTGTGGAAAAAAGCCGATTTTTATCACTTTTCAAATTAAATTTATGACAGGATTATTTTTCGTTTTAGGGAAAAATTGTACTAAGATTTTTTATGTTGTTGAAAATTGTCTATCCAATGGGCTAAAGTTGATTTTGTTCGGATAATTTTCATTTTATTTTTATTCACCTCTTTGGCTTTACCGCCAAAACGGTACACTTTTTATAACAATGTTTTTTCATAATTTTCGTTGGAATTGTAATACCTATAAAATGAGATCAAGATGAACTCTCTATCATGAAATACAATTTTCCAAGTTCGAAAAGATTGCCAAGCCCTGTAACTTTACCGGTACCATTTGAAACTATCTCGACATTTTGTCCACCATTTAGACTATGTTTCAAATCAAATGACTTAGTTTAGGTGTCATGTCCTGCTATGATGACCCCTGTTTTGATGCAACCTAGGATAGTTTTGGCAATTTTACCGATTTTTATCACTTTTCAAATTAAATTTGTGACGGGTTTATCTTTCGTTTTAGGGAAAAATTGTATTAAGACTTCTTGTTTTGTTGAAAATTGTCTATCCAATGGGCTAAAGTTGATGTTGAACGGACAATTTTTATTTTATTTTAATTCATTTCTTTGGCTTTACCGCGAAAACGGTATACTTTTTATAACAATATTTTCTCGTAGTCATCCTTGGAATTAAAATACCTACAAAATGAGATCAAGCACAACTCTCTATCATGAAATAAAATTTTCCAAGTTCGAAAACATTGCCAAGCTCTGTAGCTTTATCGGTTCCATTTGAAATAATGTCGACATTTTCCCCGCTATCTAGACTATATTTCAAATCGAATGACTTTGTTTCAGCGTCTTGTCACTTCAAGGACAACCCCTGCTTTGACGTAACTGAGGATAGTTTTTTGCCGTTTGCCGAAATTTTTTGAAAATTTGTAGTTGTGCTTGTTGCATATTTGCCGGTAATCCGTTGCAATGTCAGATCACTTCTAGTACGACCCCTGCTTTGACGTAACGGAGAATAGTTTTGGCAATTTTACCGATTTCTATCACTTTTATAATTTATCATGTGGCGGCTTTATTTTTCATTTTAGGACAAAATTGTACTAAGATTTTTTATTTGGTTCAAAATTATCTATGCGACGGGCTAAAGGTGATTTTGATTGAACAATTTTCATTTGATTTTTATTCACTTCTTCGGATTTACCGCCATAACGGTACACTTCTTATAACAATATTTTTTCGCAATTTTCTTTGGAATTAAAATACCTACAAAATGAGATCGAGCATAACTCTATATTATGAAACAAAATTTTCCAAGTTCGAAAAATTTGCCAAGCCCTATAGCCTTATTGGTTCCATTTGAAACAATTTTTCCGCTATGTAGACTATATTTCAAATCAAATAACTTTGTTTCAGTGCCTTGTCACTTCTAGGACGACCCCTGCTCTAAAGTTACGGAGGATAGTTTTTTTACTTAATTTTTTGAAAATTTGCAATTTTGCTTGTGGCAGTTTTGGCGGTAAATTTAGAGCAATTATAATTTAAGTTATGGGTAAAAGGCAAATAGATAATATATATATATATATATATATATATATATATATATATATATATATATATTTCGTCATTTCGTCAATCGTTAACTAAAGAAGTTGCAGAAGTTCCTTATTATTTGAATGAACCTGTATATAGAGAAAATAATTTCATCCCACCCTTCACGGTACATGCTCTGCCCTCTATCGGGCAATAGCAGTATCAAGTCATAGAAATGTCATATTATTCTCAACTGTCATTATTTAAAAGGCCGGTTTGTTTTCATAAACTTAACCTAACTGTGTGCAGCCACTATTTTATGTGTGTATAATTTAAAATTGAAATAAAAACAGTGTCTCATGTAGTGCTCTAATATAAACACCAAAATGTCCATGTCGCCAGCTGGTTTGCTCGCCAAATTGGATGAATTAAAGAAATGGCAGCAAACACAGCAAGATCGTCTACTGAAGCAGCATCACTCAAGACTGGATGCCACCAACAACAGCTCTTCATGCAATACAATTCAAGGTCTGTCTGCTTTTGATTCAATTAACTATTCACCAGAAAATCCTGTTGTGGTCAAAGAGGTTAGCCCCAAGGATGAATCAAAACCCAAACAGCCTTTCCTGCGACGAGGGGCTGGTTTGCAAAGATTTGGTATGCAAACAGGTGATCAAATGCGTCCTTTTAATAAGATGAAACCACAAAAGACTGCTGTGCATAAACGTTTGGCTCAATTAAGAAAGGCTGAGAAATGCAATCAAATACAATCAACTGAGAGCGATTGTTTAAAAAAAGTACAATTGGACACATATGATGAAATCGAGTTAAAATGTGATCAAATACAATTAGAAAAGCATGAAAAATATAATAGAATGCAGTTAAAAAATAATAATAAATTTGATAAAAATGATAAGTTACATAAAGGCAACAAGGTACCAATTGGAAAACAGGTGATTAATAGTAACTCTCTGTTTAATGATCAAAACTATCATGCATCAATTGATTTGCAACAATTTAATCAAATTGATTCACAACAATTTAATCAGATTGATTCTCAACAATTTAATCAAATTGATTCTCAACAATTTAATCAAGTTGATTCTCAACAATTTAATCAAATTGATTCTCAACAATTTAATCGAATTGATTCACAAAAATTGAATCAGATTCATTCACAACAATTTAATCGAATTGATTCTCAACAATTAAATCAAATTCATTCTCAACAATTGAATCAAATTCATTGTCAACAATTGAATCAAATTCATTGTCAACAATTGAATCAAATTCATTCTCTACAATTGAATAAAATTGATTCTCTACAATTGAATAAAATTGATTCTCTACAATTGAATCAAATTGATTCTCAACAATATAATCGAATTGATTCACACAAAAATATAGAAAACTTTCACGAGAATGAAAATTACCATCATGCAGATCAATTAGATGAAAATGTAGCTAATTACAAACAATATCCCTCAATGAATAATCAATTTAAGGATGATAATGGTTACACTAAGTTTCAAGATGAAAATCCATATGCATTAAATGACAACAATGAACCAGATAACATAAACTTACCCAAACCGTCCATATTAACACCCTTAAAAATGCCTGAAATAAACATATTGCCAAAAGCACAATGGGTAAATAATGAAGTTCCAACTGAAAATTCCAACACAGACATTATAAATCAAATTAATGAAATAGCATCGGGTAGACTAAAAACGAATCCACAGCCCCCTATAGACAACCCAAATATAATGAACCATGATGTGTTGCAATGTGTTGAAAAACTAGCTGCAGAGAAATTTGGTCAACAAAATCACACAGCTGATGAGTCGGATTTAATGCAACAAATTCAAGCATTAATTACAAATAATACAATGCAAACACCCGATGCCCATAAAAATTTGCTGGTCTACCTACAAGATTTGGTGCGAGCTAATGCCACATCAGATTCATTAAATAGCACCGAGTATGAGAGGGCTATTGAAAAGGAGCTGCAGGTATTTGAGCAGTTGGAACAGAAGGTGATGCATAGCAGTTTTTGTTCGACCAATTCAAGTGTGCTGGATCTGCTTTCGAGTACGCCATTGAAGTTCATCAAGCAGAATGCGGAGAAAAAAACGGTGCATTTTGATGAGGGCAGTGCTAGAGTTAAGAGTAGTGTTAAAAAAGTGCTTGATTTTCAGGGGAGTGATGGGGAGAGTTCAGTTGATTCAACGGATTTTGAGGGGAAGACTGTTCTGGAGGAAAATAACAATTCAGGTATTATATTATATACTAGTTATCATTTACATACATTTGATGTGGGCACTACAATCGCAAATTGCAATGGAATTTTGTTCTTCCATTAAACTTGGAACGTTTAATGAAATCGCGAATTTCAAAATCAGCTTGAAGGCAAGCTGATTTTGAAATTTGACTTCCAATAAACGGTCCATGACGTACACATACACCACCAATTTTTGCAATTTCGGTGTGTGTATGTATGTCTGTCTGTGCCTTAAAATATACGGTAACGCGAGAAAATGTAGAAAAACGTGGATTTTGCCACGTGTGAAAATATGGGAAAATGTGAGAAAATATGGGTAAATGTTGGAAAATGTGAGAAAATATGGGTAAATCTTGGAAAATGTGGGTAAATGTTGAAAAATGTGAGGAAATATGGGAAAGTGTGTGAAGATGTGTGCAAATGTGAGATAACGTTAGAACGTGAAAACATTCAATCAAAATATCTTAAATTTTGATTTTTTATAAATTAATGAATTCGGAAATGCCCACACCAAATATGTGTGGTGGTGGCCAAAACAGATAGTTTTTGTTGGTATACGACACTGTTGTATTTTTAGAATGTACAGACACACTCTCCTCGGAAACAACTAGCTGCAGTTCGGTCATATCAATACCAAACACCAAAGTCGTAGTAAAACAAAACGCATGCGTAATGACCGATGATTTAGATTTTACGTTGCTTTCACACAATTGCGACGAAGATATGAAGAATAAGCTAAAAGAGCTTGATCGGGAAATTTCGAATTTTCGGACTGAAAATGCCAATCTACACAAGTCGAAGGGTGATGTTGAGAAAGCGAGGAGAGAACTAGATAAAAGTAGAAAGAAAATGGAAAAGGAGCTGCAGGAGGAACGAATTAAGATGGAGTATGAGTTGGGGGAGGAGAAAAAGAAATTGACCAAGGAGAAAATGGTTTTTGAAAAGTAAGATAATATGTATAATTAACCAAAACTATTTAAAAGCGTTTTTAGTATACACTATCTAGTACCTTGACGTGGCGAGCAGGCTTAATCGCTGTTGTGGTGAGCAGGCTTAATCGCATGGGCATTGACAATATCACTTGGTGTGGGAAGTTAAGTTTATATTAATTGTTTGAATATGTTCTATATCTGACTGACAAATCTATCAATCATATCATTCCTGACATTACTGGTGAACATCTTGTTCCTTACATAACTATTATTTCTTAATACAGATACGTGAAAGACCTACAAAACAAACCATCAAAAAAGGAGCGCGAAGAAGTTTCTTTACTCAAAACAGAACTAGCGAATGTTAAAGAGACTTTAAAACTCAAAGAGACGCGCAACGGCACGACGCAAGCGCGTTTACGCAATCAATTAAAATCAACAGAGCGTGAAAATGCGAACTTGAAGGAGGAAATCGAGCGCCTTCAGAAGCAAAACGCGAAACTAACCGCGACGCAGAAAGTGGTGAGTCGAAAGCCATCCGATACGAAAATGCTGCACGAAATTAATAAGAACCTCACGAAATTAGCGCAGGACGCCAAGGTTTCCAAACAGTGCGATAAAGCTGAAAAAAGTGTAGATAAATTGAACGATAGTTTGATCATGTTGGAGGACAGTTGTAAACAGCGGAGTGGTGGTGGCAAATATAAAACCGAGTACCAAAGGAGCTATTCACGAAATTGTAATGATGATTCAAATGATGATGATGATACACCAATAAAAACAAGTCATAAGTATTTTGATAATAGTGATAATGAAGATGATATCAAAAGAACCAACTGGCAAAAAGTTGGTAGCAACACAAAGAGTTGTGATAATAATCAATCTAGATTGAAAGAAATTGGCCGGAATAGAAAATCATACAATAAAGAAGAAATTGTTTCAATTTCTAATAAGTTGGATTCGAATAGATCTAATAATAAAAAGGATAAACGTGATTCGGATGGTAGTAGTTGTAAATTAGATGAGTTTGATCAAACTAATAATCGAAATCGAAGGCCTAACAACACAAATGAGTCGGATGATATTAGTTGGAGTAAGTGGTCACGTAATGATGATGATATTAGTATGGATGAAACAAATAATAGGGGTCATAAAAATGTTCGGACTAAAAATGATGACCGTAGAAGTATTAATTCAATACGAGATAGATTACAACAAAAATATGATACGGATGAAAACAGTAGTTGTAAATCGCGACTTGATGATGACGAAGCTTCAACATATCAGGATAGGACTATTTTGAATGATAAGGAGAATGATAGAAATTCGGCCAATTTCGATTTCACAGCGTTTAGAAATTTGAGTTTGGAAGATAGTTATGATCGCGTGTTCGGCAGCAAGGAGGCCAAAATGAGGAATAACAGTCTGAATGATACACAGGCAAGTGCTGGTGAGTGAAAATGCAAAGCAATAAAAAAATTGATATTGTTTTGATAGCTTTTTCTTATATACTAACATTTTCGCTTCATTCTATCCAAACCCCTTCCTCTACTTATTATTTTTCCTATTAAGATAGTGGGAGGATGGATTGATTGAAGTATTGGCAACATTTTTGTATCCAGGCGACCTCGTATGGACTAAAAAATTTAATATATTATTTTATTTCTGTTTAATACCATCATCAAAATTTAATTCAATCTGATACACAAGATAATAGCCACAAATGAAATTTCTTTTGATTTGTAGTTATATTTTTAAGCATAATTTGATTACTATTTTGATAGTTGGTAAAACCGAAACGATATTGCAAGACGGCAGCAAGGAAACCAAATATCCTAATGGAAATATCAAACTAACTTCTGCTGATGGCAATACAATCAAGCTAAATTATTTCAATGGCGATATAAAAGAAACCAAACTTTTGGAGGGTGTCATTAAGTACTTCTATGTGGAGAACGACATGTGGCAGACTACCCTACCAAGCGGGGATGAAATTCTGGAGTTTTCAGAGTGAGTAAAAAATGTTTGAATGCCCTTACCACTGTGTGCTATGTATTGTTTTGTCCAGGGGTGGGCATACATGAGGCTGAAGGTAATCGCATGAAAAACTGTGATTAGGAGGACCTTCCTATTAATATTAAGAGCTCATCTTTGGAGATCATTTTCTAGAGGTGCATAGCCACCAATTTTTCACTATTTGAAACAATAATAGTTTTTACCCAACTCAGTGGCCTAGTGGTTAGAGGCGTCTCGTACTGAGCATTGGGGAGCCTGAGTTCGATCCTCAGCGAGGAGCGAATTTTCGCGAATCACCTTTCACAGTTTTCAGAGGTTTTCTGTGAAGTTAATGTAAATACCTCTGAATTTCTCTCTTGACCGGCGGAAAAGCTTCACGGCTGATAGCCCTATAAAGATTTATTTTTTACCCACCCTAATAGCGATATTATAAATGATATAACAAAAAAAAGATATTTTTATTAGTGGGCAGGTTGAAAAACGTTTTGCAAATGGTACAACAGAGGTGCAATTTCCCAATGGGCTGGTTAAACATACTGACAAGGATGGGACTGAGACAATTAAGTATCCTGATGGTTCTGTTGTTACTACTAAAAATGATGAGAAGGTGCTACTGTTGCCAAATGGGCAAAAGGAGTATCATACAAAGGATCAAAAGGTAATAAACTTAAATTCAATTCGAATAACTATGTATTATCAAATGGCGCATTTTATTTTAAATTGGTTACCGCTAGATGGCATTGAACTTTCTCTATAGAGAGAAAGTTGCTTTATTTTTTGTGACCAATTAGTGCCAAATATGGCAATATTATCTTTATTTGCAGAGAAGAGAATATCCTGATGGCACTATAAAAATCCTCTATCCTGATGGATTACAAGAGACGCGTTATTCTAATGGGCGTATTCGGATGAAAGATAAGGATGGCCATTTATTGATGGACACTCATAGTGATGATTTGTAAATACTTACCAATTAAGCATATAGTATAAATGTAAGTTTTAAAAAAATTGTAAATTATATTTTTGATATAGAATTAATTTGTACATACCAAATAATAATATATATATCCGCTGCCCAATTCTATTACAATGTGGTGTAACGGTTTTGATTTTTCTCTATTCTTTTATATATTTGTTCCATTCTCTTCTATTTATTGCCAGTTCGGTTGCTTCTTTCCAGTTATTTCCATTCCTTTGCAATAGCTCCGATAACATTAGAAATTCCTGTTAAAACTTATTATTATTTAATAATAATAAGTTAACAGGAATTTCTAATGTTATCAACAATTTTTAAAATTGCCAGTGAAAAATAATGTAATGCATAGTTCAAGTCGTTTGAAATAGAGGACGGGCATAGTTTGGTTGGTAGGGGCCACCCGCCCACCCCACCTTTGCTCGCATAGTATTTCCATAGGATAACACTCTTCTTGGAATAGTTTAAACAATATAAAACTTCTGTATCCATTGAAAAAAGTATGCGAGCAAAGGTGGGGTGGGCGGGTGTCCCCTACCAACCAAACTATGCCCGTCCTCTATTTCAAACGACTTGAACTATGCATTACATTATTTTTCACATATATTTTTTTTATTAGTCTTAAATTAATAAATGACATTAATTTAATCATAGAAAATAACGGATGATAGTGTAGTGCATAGTTCAAGTCGTTTGAAATAGTGAATGAGCATAGTTTGGTTGGTAGGGGACGCCCGCCCACCCCACCTTCGCTCGCATACTTTTTTAAATGGATACAGACGTTTTATATTGTTTAAACTATTCCAAGAACAGTGTCATCCTATGGAAAAACTATGCGAACAAAGGTGGGGTGGGCGGGTGGCCCCTACCAACCAAACTATGCTCATTCACTATTTCAAACGACTTGAACTATGCACTACACTATTATCCGTTATTTTCTATGATTAAATTAATGCCATTTATGAATTTAAGACTAATCAAAAAATATATATGTGAAAAATAATGTAATGCATAGTTCAAGTCGTTTGAAATAGTGGACGGATATTGTTTGGTTGGTAGGGGCCACCCGCCCACCCCACCTTTGCTTGTATAGTTTTTCCATAGGATAACACTCTGCTTGGAATAGTTTAAACAATATAAACCGTCTGTATCCATTGAAAAAACTATGCGAGCGAAGGTGGGGTGGGCGGGTGGCCCCTACCAACCAAACAATACCCGTCCACTATTTCAAACGACTTGAACTATGCACTACACTATTATCCGTTATTTTCTATGATTAAATTAATGCCATTTATGAATTTAAGACTAATCAAAAAATATATATGTGAAAAATAATGTAATCCATAGTTCAAGTCGTTTGAAATAGTGAATGGGCATAGTTTGGTTGGTAGGGGCCACCCGCCCACCCCACCTTTGTTCACATAGTTTTTCCATAGGATGACACTCTTCTTGGAATAGTTTAAACAATATAAAACGTCTGTATCCATTGAAAAAAGTATGTGAGCGGAGGTGGGGTGGGCGGGCGTCTAGGTATTCGAATTTGAGGACAATTTTTTTTAAAAACAATGCCCAACTCAAAATGACAGTGTTACTTTGCCAAAAATGTCGTTATTGTCGCGAATTTCATGGTTTTTAGGGTCAAGCAATTCGAATTTGAGGTATACATTTTCAAAAACAACATGTTCAACTCAAAATGGCCAACGGCTTTGTACTAAATTACATCAATCTCGCGATTATTAGTATTAATAGAGTTTCGATATCAAGGTATTCGAATTTGAGGTCGATTTTTTTTTAAAACAATGCCTAACTCAAAATGGCAGTTCAAAAATATCGTCATTCTCGCGAGTTTCATAGTTTTTAGGGTCAAACAATTCGAATTTGAGGTCAAAATTTCCAAAAACATGTTCAACTCAAGATTGACGACGGTTTCTTACTAAAGCGCCTTTCGTTTACCACTCTGGGCTGGTACGAACTTATTGTTTCTTGTTCTATTTGCCGCTTCCAATGCGCATGATTCTACTTCGGCACTTACAACCGGCGGCGCACGACCGCGATACTGCACGCCACGGGGCGACTCGTAATGCCAAACCATGCTAAACGAAAGCAGCTTAAATCACTATAATCTCGAGATGACTAGTACTAATGGAGATTCGGTATCAAAGAAATCCAATTTGAGTTTGAATTTTTCAAAAATTTCCATTTTTCCCTCCAAATTTTTGCAATTTTCCATTATACCCTGCAATTGATTAATCCAATGATGTGGAATGATCTTTAAATAATAACCTAAGGATTTTGGGGTTTGGAAAATGTTACATTACATAAGTTTTATTATTCACTATTTTATTTTAAATTAAAAATGCCACAATTTCTCACTAAATTTTGTAAATTTTCTGTATTGCGTTTAGAGCTGCAGTGTTCTTTGCAATGTCCACCGATTCGCCCCAACCTGAAATTATTGTTTGTACAGTGGTGATATTTTATATTTTAGTTTTCATTTAAAAACAAATCTACTACATTCAAAATTTACTCTAATTACATATAACATGCGATCATTGGTGAAAATGGTCGCATGCAACCCGTGCGATTTATATAAGGTACCGGCAATAGCTGACGTCACTTGTTTACAACGCCCTGTAGTTTTTGACAGCGGCCACTATTGAGGTCACGTCTCTTATGCGCAATAGGAGATTTACTTTTACTACATTTAACATGCGATCATTAGTGAAAATGGTCGCATGTAACATGTGCGATTTTAATAAGGTGCCGGCGGTAGCTGACGTCACTTGTTTACAACGCCCTGTAATTTTTGACAGCATCCACTATGGAGGTCACGTCTCTTATGCGCAATGGGAAATGGTTTTATGAAGTTGTTTTCTCAATTTGCGGGCCGATTTTGATCAAATTTTCACGGAATTTTCCGGACATTTTGTTAAAGACATACATACATCCAGGCATACATATATCCAGACATACATATATCCGGACATACATATATCCAGACATACATACATCCAAACATACATATACTCAGACAGACAGACAGACATTTCATGAAAAAAATAGTCGAAATAGACTATTTTTTTCAAACCGCAATAGGAAATGGTTTTATGAAGTCTTTTTCTCTGTTTCCGGGCAGATTTTACTCAAATTTTCACGGAATTTTCCGGCAAATTTGTTGACAGACATACATACACCCAGCATACATACATCCAGACATACATATATCCAGACATACATACATCCAGACATACATACATCCAGACATACATACATCCAGACATACATACATCCAGACATACATACATCCAGACATACATACACTCAGACAGACAGACATTTCATGAGAAAAATAGTCGAAATAGACTATTTTTTTCAAACCACAATAGAAAATGGTTTTATGAAGTTTTTTTCTCTGTTTCTGGGCAGATTTTGCTCAAATTTTCACCGGAATCTCCCGGCAATTTTGTTGACAGACATACATACACCCAGACATACATACACCCAGGCATACATACATCCAGACATACATACACTCAGACATTTCATGAAAAAAATAGTCTATTTCGACTATATTAGTCATAAAACGTACATAAAAATCAATTCGACATTTTTTCCTTATACAGCAGTATAGTATTTGGATAGTAATAATACTAAAATGAATAGAAAATAAAAGACATTTGTTATATCCTTCGATAAAACAATGAAGATCATTGTTCAATTCACGCTTTAAAATTTGTATTATACTCACCAATCCCAATTAATTTCTTATCGGAATAAATCCCAACTTGATAATTAGCCAGGATGGTATTCATAGCAGATTGATTACAAAGCCTAGGTTCCAGTTTTGTATCCCCTAATAACCCTTGAAGGTGGATATAAGCTTCCTTAGGTTCCCAGATATCAAAAACATCAACGCCATTTAACTGTGACAGCAGCATATCTTTCACAAATGTTTCACTGCGTTCTAAACTTGCAGAATCTTCAAGTACAGCAACTACAGCTTTGAACGTTTTTGCGATCGTCGCTGGTTCAACAGGAAACTCCTAGAAATAAAATATAATCCAATTAATTTCAAGGTTCTTGATGAATCGACTACAATCTAATTGATGCTTAAGTTTGGTTTAGATGTTTGCATAATCTAATTGATGCCTAAGTTTGGTTTAGATGTTTGCATAATCTAATTGATGCCTAAGTTTGGTTTAGATGTTTACATAATCTAATTGATGCTTAAGTTTGGTTCAGATGTTTACATAATGTTTGTGTAAACTTCTCATGTTTTTACACAGCCCGCTTACAAAACACATATATTTACTTACAGATGTTAATACAATATCCTTCAGTCCTATATGGGAACCAACATGAGCCAGCATAGTGTCAGTTGTCAAGTAGTCATGCAAAATCTTCACAACCAGTTTGGGGTATTTCTTCTCAAATGTTGATGTGACATACTTTGATATAATGTCCTCGCCTCGTTGTATAAGCTCTGTGTTCTCTTCACTGATCACATTTATTGCAGCATCTAGTAAATTAATATAAAATATATAGCACAACCATTACTTCTACAACTAATTCATGATTCAAATTTTAACAAACTAGTAGGTGAACAGCTGATCTTTGTTATTGTTTGAACAGTTGATTGCATTCAAAGTCACTTCTACAATAATACATTGTCGTAATGTACTTTAAAAAGGCACCTTGCACCCATAAACATATATAGAGTGAAGAAGATTATACCAATGTATGCTGAGTGTTCACCATTCAGAGTTTGAATATTAACTTCAACTTTACAGCATTTAAAAAGAACATGTAACTAAAAAGTTACAATGTAAAAAATATATATATAAAAAACTGATTTAGACATAATTGAGGGTTACAATAAGTAGTTAAACATCCATTTTTAAATCTGTAGAATAAAATTTGACCCTACCATACCAGTTAAAGGTCTTCACAGAAAATATATATAAATCTCCATGGTCAAAATATATTACATTTTGACCATGGAGATTTATATATATTTTCTGGGAAGACCTTTAACTGGTATGGCAGGATCAAATTTGACTCTACAGATTTAAAAATTGAGGTTTAACTCCTAAAATATAAGTTACGATTTAGAATGTTTGCTATTATTTGTTGAATAAAAGCTTAAGGTTGAACAAGATCACAGATCTTATACTAGTTAATTATAATTATTATAAATTTATTAACAATTATCATAGTTAATTTTCTACCACTAAATAAATTATCTACCAGCTATAAATAGTAACTTACTTTCGTTTGCTTCCTGTTGTATTTCTTGCACATTAACATATGATTTATGTGTGAGAGCCTTTTTTAGGACGTTTTGATCAAACTCCTCCCCTAATCGTTTGCCAAATGCATAAATTTCAGCATTATAATTCCATTCAAGGTACGATGATCGTGGCTTTACAGCCTGCTCATCAGCTTTTTCTTTTCTCCTGTATAACTCTTTGAGAGTTGGTGCTACCCATCTCTTAATGAAACGAATATCTAATAGAAATAATTACAATTTTTAGTCTACACCAAAAGGTAAAAGGCAAATCGATAATATATATACAATTTTTAGTCATTGGTTACAATTTCATGGTGTAGTATTTAATCTTAAAAACATATGACAAATAAACTTAGGTTTCCTGTGAAGTTAAGGTAAATTACACTCATCTAAGCTTTTATCGGAGGGAAAACCCTTGTGCTACCAACCAAACTATGCCTGTTTACTATTTCAAATGACTTGGAACTATGCATTACATTTTTTCACATATATTTTTTTAATTAATTCTTAAATTAATAAATGAAGTTAATTGAATCCTAGAAAATAACAGATAACAGTGTAGTGCAGAGTTCAAGTCATTTGAAATAGTGGACGGGCGTAGTTTGGTTGGTAGCACCAGTAGCACAAGGCTTTTCCCACCGATAAAGGGAGAAGCTTAGTTGAGTGTAACTTCACAGGAAACATAAGTTTATTTGTCGTTAATTTGTTTTTAAGATTACATACTACACTATGAAATTGTAACCAAAATTTTTTAATTAGTGGAACAAAAACTAATTAAAAAAGTCTATCATAGCTATTAGCACAAGGGTTTTCCCACTGGTAAAAGGAGAAGTTTAGATGAGTGTAATTTACCTTAACTTCACAAGAAACCTCTGAAAAACTATGAAAGGTGATAAAATTTCGCCACTAACAGGGTTTTGGATTTTCACTCCCCAATGTTCAGTATGAAATGGACAATACCATTAATGACTGCGCTGGGTACCACTAATATTATCATATAATACAAAGGCGTTAAGTTTCGTCTTCCTATGTTTATAATGTAAATACCACATAATAAAGATAGCAAAAATACTATTTATATAATCTTAAAATTATTACCTTTATGATTAACCAATGTATTTTGTAGACTACACCTTTTTAATAAACTTAACGCTTGCCGGTGGAATGCCATTATCTTTGTATAATATTTATATCAAATTATATTATTCACCAAATTTATAGGTTATAATTAAATTTTTGAGGTTAAGTTTATCTAATTCGAAATTCCTTCATATTAAAAATAAATAAAACTATTAAATTAGAACCAATTAGTAGCGATATTTAGGTGCAATACGATGCCTTATTTTGTGATTAATTGATCTATTACACTATATCACAAACAATTTCAATTAAAAAATGTTTCGAGGTTCAAGTTTTCGAGCAATTGAAACGTCGACGTTGGTGTGGCTTGTCATGCGTGTGTCAGCCCTGCGCAAACAACAACAAAACGTCGGGATGACTAGAGGTTCAAATGTAAAATTTTCAAAATGGATAATTCATTAAAAATCGAAGACGTCTTCATCCAAATCAAGGACAAGCTGCAAACGGAGGGCGTTAAGTTGTGGCTGCCGCCGTATTATAACGAGCTTGTGGGTCCGTCCGAAGAACACATCAAGGTCGGAATTTGTTATAATTTCTAGGTTAATCTTCTTTGTTTGGGTATAAATACTTTGTTTTATTAGTAATCACGGGCTATTTACTATTTGGGAGACAAACAGCAACCTTTTGGTAATAATATTTGATGTATGTATTTTTTTAAGTACTCATTTATTTAAACTATTTTACACTTTTAAACATATAAATATGTTATTATATCAAAAACAAAAGAACAAAAGATGGTGTTATTCCCTTTGTCTTCATCTTGAGATTTGTAGGCTCTTTTTGTTGTATCCTTTACTTGGTATTAAGAATGGTTGGTTGCTTTCATTTATGCTATTTTAATTTGTGCTGTCTATAATCATGACTTGGTGACCCGTTTCCTGTTTGCTTGTCTGATTGTGTCTGCATCCTTGGTGATGCTGTCATGTCATCAATTGCTATTTTAAACTTTTAAAAATATAAATATGTAATTATTATAATTACAATTATAAATTATTAACTGTATTTTTCTTTTCTTTTGGGAATACATTTATTTTATTATTATTAAATTATATCTAAAAAAAAACAAAAGATAGTGTTCCTCCATTTGTCTTCACCTTGAGATTTGTAGGCATTGTTTTGTTCAATCCTATGCTGTTGGTGTTGAGAGATGTATGTTATTTTTTGCTTTTATTTATGTTATTTTAATTTACGCTGTCTATAATCATGCTCTGGAAGCCTGTTTCCAGGTTGCTTGTCTGATTGTGTCTGTATCCTTGGTGATGCTGTCTTCCCATCTATTTCTTGGCCTATCCTTGGTCTGATTTAAACTATTTTACACTTTTGAACATATAAATATGTAATTATATCTAAAAATAAATCAAAACTTGGTGTTTTTCCATTTGTCTTCAACTTGAGATTTGTAGGCTTTTTTTGTTGTATCCCATGCTGTTGGTATGTTGTTTGTCGATTTCATTTATGTTATTTCAGTTTGCTTCTCTGATTGTGTCTGGACCCTTGGCGATGCTGTTTTCCCATCAGTATCTTGGCCTCTCCTTGGTCTGCATCCCTCCACTCTGGCCTCCAGCATTTTCTTTTGATGCCTTCATTTACACCACACTGATTGCAAGAAGATAAAATGCATCATGATTGAAGAATTCAAACATTATCTTCCAGGACTGTTTGCTAGAAATATTACCCTGCATGATATTCTGTAGTAACCTGTATTTTATGTACATCATATTATTTATTTATTTTCTCAACATACATTTAATCTAATTACAGAGAAAATGTCTATGTATCCAAAGTGTTCTAACTTTTATCATTTAGTGGTGCACAGGATTTCTGTGTTTTTATTTAGATGGTTAAGTATGTCTACATTGTGTATCTTATCAACCATGATCCTCTGATTACACCACATTTTGACTGTCTTTAACCACTTCACTTCATTGCTATTTATAGTTAAAGCTTCTAGTCTATAATTTTCAATACATTCAGTTGCACAGTCAGTACAAACCAATATTCTGTTTCTATTACAGACTCTAGCTCAGGATTACAGCAACTCGCTAAGCTTGGCATTTGAATCCTGCTATGCAGCCATTTCAGAGCTGCAAAGCAATGCCCTGGAGAAGCTCAAACAGCGAGACAGATTCAAGGCGAGTGGCCTGGCAACTGTTAAGATCAAACTATTGAATCATACGCCACCCAAAATAATCACCAAAGAGATTTTGTTGTCCCTAACTGGTCATGATCTGAAAACAATTGTTTCAATTCAAAGTGGAGTGTCTATTGAAAGGTAAATATTAATTTGCATGGTTACTTATGAAAACTTCAATTGGGTGTATAAAATACATGTGAAAATTCAAAGTAAAATATGTTTCAGTAAAGAAGATGAATAAAACTACTATGTTTTTTATCACTTGTTTAATTGTTTGAAACAACTAGTTTCACCTAAGCTCTAGGCATTATCAAGTGTTTCCCGATGACTGAAGATACAAATGATCATTTGTACCTTCATACAACTAGTTTCACATAAGCTCTAGGCATCATCAAGTTTTTCCCGATGACTGAAGGTACAAATGATCTTGATACTGCCTAGAGCTTAGGCGAAACTAGTTGTTTGAAGGTACAAATGATCATTTGTATCTTCAGTCATCGGGAAAAACTTGATAATGCCTAGAGCTTAGGCGAAACTAGTTGTTTGAAGGTACAAATGATCATTTGTACCTTCAGTTATCAGGAAAAACTTGATAATGCCTAGAGCTTAGGCAAAACTAGTTTTTTCAAACAATTAAACAAGTGGTAAACAAAAAACATAGTAGTTTTATTTATCTACTTTATTGAAAATGAATTACCATGTAGTAGACGCCAAAACCATTCAATTTCTAAAATATGTTTGTTTTATGTGTGAGCTAGCAGCATTACTTTTAAAAATTTTAAAATAAATCATAGGGCAATGAATGACATCATAAAATATTAAATTGCCAATTAGTAATCACAATTAACATTAATATTCTTTTTTTTTTATAATGTGTTTGTAGACTTAAACTAATTTGCAATGGGGTTGTCATCAAGGATGATGTGGGGCTAGCAGAGCAGGGTGTTAAGAATGGCAACCAAATTTTGGCGCTGCTGCTGAATGAGAGCATAACCGATTTGAGGGAATCTGAAAATAGGGTAAAGGATATTGAGGCAACTAAAGCTGATACATCATTGTTGGCTTCCGATTATTCATATATGCAGGTGATTATTTTCTTTAGCTTAGTTTACATGTATTTTATTCCTTTCTTAACACCATTACTACCTTTGTACATATCTTAAGCTTGAGGACCAATACGGAAATGCAATAAACATTCCGCCGAAAGAAAAGAAAGCACTCATGGTGGCAATGGCGCTGCATGAAAAGGGCAGGAGTGCTTTAAAAAAAGAGGACTATGCACGTGCATTAGTTTTTCTACTTGATGCCGATAGAGAATTCAGGTTGGTGTTTTATACCATATATATTATATGGTTTATAAGAAAAAGTCTTAAATAAAATTAAAATAAAATTAACATTTATCTCTATAATATAAAAACCTTTTTTAAAACCATATTGCAGTTGACAATATAACTAAATTACGCATTCTGGTCGAAATTTCAAGCGATTTCGGCCAAAATTTAAGAATTTTTAAGATTTATCGTCACCGTACTTCCCCCTTCGGGTCAATAAATCGTAAAAATTTTGCACGAAATCGGTTGAAATTAGGTGACATTTTCGCATTTCGGGTTGAAATATTATAACAATTTCGCATTCTGGTTAAAATTTCAACCGATTTCTGCCAAAATTTAAGAATTAAATTAAAATATTATATTTTTAATATATATATATATATATATATATATATATATATATATATATATATATATATATATATATTTAAATTGATTTGTTTAAATACTTTCAGTCAATGTAATTCACAAATACTTCAAAATGTAGACAACTATGCTCTACTTGATTTGGATATTGGCTGGTGCTATTTATGTTTGCAAAGTTTTGTGCACCTACCAGAAGCCTTTCAACGACTGAAACGATGCGAGGATATATTCCATAAAAGTTACGGAGCTAATCTGGAGAGGCTGATCGCTGTAAAGGGCTCATCTGGTATATATTTTCAAATAAAATCGTATACAGGATACATTTTACTGACACCAATATTGTACAGGCAATGAAGCGGCGTTGTTTATGCGACTTCACCTATTGCAGGCGATTGTTTTGTACCATCAGAATAAGAGAACTGATGCATTGGAACTTTTTAAGAAATCCCAGATTGAGTTGAACACTTTGAAAGTAGATTCGGGGCATTTAGTTACATTAGTTGAATTAGGTAAGTTATGTAAAATGCACTAATAATATCATTATCTTTGATAGTTTGTAATGTGTGGTGATAATAATTAATATGTAAGCAAATAAAGTTTCCCAAATGAAAATAGATACAATTTTGTGGAGAACCCCTACACGCCGATTATTCAATACAGTATACTAGAATCTTAAACAACGTCCATCTAGTCAGATAATGTAATTTATTAAATGCAGGTTATTCCACTGCTGAAGCCAGACTGGGCCTGCGTGCCACTCAAGGCAACGTTAATGCGGCAGCTAATTACATAAACGAGAATCGTAGCAAGCGCTCCGAAAGCAGAAGGAAAGCAATGGCTGAGAGCATTCTACAAAGGTAATATTGAAGGTGATGCTATAAGTATATAGTTCAGTTTTGAATTGGGGGCTACAAACAAGTCGAAAATAGCAGTAACGCCCACTATTTTTTTGTAGAGAGCGTGAGGCGCTTGGAAAATGCGCGGATGGTAAACAGTACGTCGATCCACGTTTTCTAAACATGCTGGTGAATATGGGCTACAGTAAGCAGCAGGCTAAAATAGCCCTGCAGAAGAGCAACAATATTATTTCTGATAGTGTGCAATACATGCAGGAAAATCCGCAGGCTGGACCTAGTAATACTAAAAGTCAGGAGTTTTTGTCTTTGCTAGAAGATTTAACACCAGAGGTAGAGATGTCATTTTAGACAAGACAATTTCTTAGCTCAAAAGTTGTTTAAGAAATGAATTCATATATCCTCACACCATACAATTGGTCCTTGACAAATAGAACGCGCTATATTTTTCCATTCGATCTACCATCCAATTCAATATTTCAAATAATTTGCTATATGATACGAGACAATTTAGATTGGCTCGCATCTTGACTAACTTTTGAGTCAAGAAATTGTCTTGTCTAAAACGACCTTTATATAGATGCGGCATAAGTCAGTTAACGCTGCCCCAAATCTACGATTGCGTGAATTTATTCGTATGTGTGGTTGAAGTGGAGAATGTGAAATATGTTAGTTCACTATTGTCGGTTTTTGTATTTGGCAGCACAGCTCAGTGTACAATACACGAATGAATTTATTTCGGTGTATTAACTGACTTATGCCGCCTCTGTATATCGTGCGTTCATAATTGACGATTTATGGTGGTTTTTCTACATTTATTTACTAGGGGAAATTCCTGCTATGCGATCATTTTCGTCAAACCCCCCCCCCCCCCTCCCTATTTTTCTATGAATGTACCAAAAGAAACTGGTAAATAGAGTCTTATACGCACCATGGATGGCTTTGGTATTTTCAAGCAATTACGTTTTAATATTTCAGATACACATATCACAGTAAACTATGTTTATTTAATAATATTGTGAGCTGAAAATCCTACAAAATAATTGTCTTTGAATCTCTAGAATCACAGTAAACTACGTTTCTAGAGATATCAAAAACAATTATTTTGTAGGTATTTCAGCTTACCCGATTACAGCAATCTTTCCGACTCGTTGTTACTGATATGTATGATCGCACGGTATAATTAAATAATCCCGTGAACAGGGTTTCTGTAAATGCTTGTTCTAGTTGGCGGCGGCTGGTTTCGATCCGGAAATGGCGAAACTGGCGTTAAAAAAGCACAATTGTGATATTATGAAAGCTGCTGAGGAACTTTTATTAAATAATGGGGTTCTCGTGGGGAATCAGGATGATGTTTCACCAGGTATATATTTAGAATTTAGAGTGAGAAAATAATCACCAGATTTATCAAATTGAATACAAATTGCTTGAAATTAACTGTCGTTTTTTAGGTATGCGTATTAATCTCGATATTTTTAATATGTATAAATATTGTTTTTATAGTAGTCTTAGTTGTATTAATCCATCAATCTGTTTAGAGCAAAAGCGCGCCAAAAAAGGCGACGAGGAGCGCAAAAAGAAAGAAGAAGCCTGGACTAGATTGTCACAGGACATTTCAATGGTTGATGACGACCATCTAGATTTAAATTTGGAAAAAGAAGAAGAGTTTCTAAATACATATATGTCCCTTTTGTGCCAATGAGTGAGTACCTATAACTATCAGTTTGTTTTATATGTACTTTTACTATGTTATATACATTTATATTTTATAATATATTATCTATATATGTAAATTAAACAGCTCAGTTTTATCAACAGGAGGTTAAACTCTGTTGTATGATTTCCAATCCATGTTTATATGTCCTATTTTTTTCTCATTTTTCCATTACCTTACTACATTTAACATGCGACAATATTCGTTAATTGCGTGATTTAAAGATAGATTATGTCACTTGTTAACTGCGCCACGCGTTCATTTTTTTGAGCGACCACGTGTCATATCCGCAATTGGAAATTATTTTTTTCCTAGTTACAGACCGATTTTGCTCAAATTATCACCCAAGCTTGCTTTCTCAGCCAATTTCCAAATTTGTTCGCAATGCATTTAGTCATTTTCTCGGAATTTTATTCACAGACATACACATACACGGACAAACATTTTCTAAAAATTGTAAATTTCGACTATATTAGTCATGAAACGTAAAGAAAAGTGAAAATTAGTAATTCGAATGTTTGCAATACGTTCCTAAGGTCGTTTTAGACAAGACAATTTCTTAATTCAAAAGTTAAGGTCGTTTTAGACAAGACAATTTCTTAGCTCAAAAGTTGTTCAAGAAATGAATTCATATGTCCTCCCATACAATTTGTCCTTGACAAATAGAACTCGTTATATCTTTCCATTCGATCTGCCATCCAATTCAATATTTAAAATAATTTGCTGTATGATACGTGACAATTTAGATTGTCTCGCATCTTGACTAACTTTTGAGTCAACAAATTGTCTTGTCTAAAACGACCTTTAGTTTTTAAAACTTAACTTTTTGTAGCTATATAATTAAATGCATATTACCTGAATTATTAATCACTAGCTGTCTGTCATACTTACAATTCAATGGTTATTTCTACCTGTTTTTTTTTAAGTTCCAAATACAGGGTTAATGGTAAAATATTTATTTTAAACATAGTAATAACTTTATTTTTATAATACCTGTAGTAGATTAGTTGATCAAAAAAAACCCTTCTCAAATGCGCACACTTATTACATTAAAACGGAATTGTACAGTTGCACCGAACAAGCAGTGGGTAATAGAAATATAAAATAAATTACAAAACAATTTTTTTACCGTATGTATAAATATATATTGGGGGGGAAATAACATCTATTTCATCAGGGCGTGCACCACTGCTTTCGCGTTTAAGGCCTTTAGGTCGGTGTACGTCTGCCCGGTGCCCACGAAGACTATTGGCTGCCCCGTTATGTATGTCATTGATATGGCCGCACCAACCTGTAAAACAGAATTATGATTATCTTTGATTTTAAATGATTTTTTATAACTTGGTCGATTAATTTAAACCAGCTCATACAATAAAAACCTTACAGACTTTACTTTTGAGTGAAAATTATCAAAAAAATAGCTTATTTTGAGCCTAATTAAATATGAAATTTAAAATATCATAAATTAAAATTTTTGATTTTTCATAACTCAGTCGATTCATTTAAAACAAGCTCAAACAATAAAAACCTTACTGCAGACTTTATTTTTGGGTGAAGATTATCAAAAAATAGCTTATTTTGAGCCTAATTAAATATATAATATAAAAAAATATAAATTTAAATTTCTTAAATCTTTGATTTTTTATCAATTTTTATAACTCAGTTGATTAATTTCAAACAACTCTTACAATAAAAACCTTCTTGTACACTTTATTTTTGGGTGAAATTTATCAAAAAATGGCTTATTTTGGCACCAATTAAACATAGAATATAAAATAGTAACATAAATTTAAATTTCCTAAATCTTTGATTTTTAGGCTTACTAGCAAAAGATCGAATTTAAACTACAAATATGCCATAACGACATTTGTTGCCGGAATTACATGCCATTACACAATCTAATGAAAAGTTCGTATTTTTTAAGTATATTTAAGTTTTTTTTTCTTGTTAATTGTTTCGAAAAATTAGCAGGACCATTAAGCAAGTAAAAATATTGTTAAGTTATTCACTAATTTCATGCCTAGTAATTTTTTACCTTGTCGTCGATTGTATCAAATTTCGTCAACACAATGCCGTCGATTATGTGTGGGTTGCTACTGGAAGAGTAATCGGCCATTGCTTGATTGAACTTTACCAATTGATCCACAGCCTCGTTGCCCACTAGGGCTTCTCCGACGAACAGCACCAAGTCAGGCTCGTTCACTTTGATGAGCTTCGTTAGGGCTCGCATTAGAGGCTCGTTATCCTTTAAAAGAATCAGTAATTAACTTTGATTTGTAATGTACAAATCTTACGAACTGCAACAGTTTCAGTTATTGTATATAAACCCTAGTTCATATTTATTTAATCATTACTGCTAGCTTATATCTTACCTGCATACGTCCTGCTGTATCGACTAATACAACATCAATTTTCTGGTCCTTGGCATGCCTGATTGCCTCCATAGCTATACCAGCAGCGTCTTTGCCGTAGCCCTTTTCATATAGCTGCACCATCTGTCGCCCTCCGTGCCTTTCTGGGGGATGCAACGCGTTCAAGTGTTTCATATGAGTTCGCAATTGTTCCACAGCACCCGCTCTGAATGTATCGCACGCCGCTATAAGCACGCGCATGTTGTTTTCGATCAACCAGAAGCAGATTTTCGCGAGGTTCGTCGATTTTCCCACACCATTTACCTGAAAAATATATTAATTATATTATATATCCGCTGGCCTTTTCTACCACAGTGTGTTGTAATGGGTATATAATATATATATATAATCAATCTTTATTTTGGCTATCGCTTTCCTCCTTTGTTAAAAATATATTAATGCTGAACTTGAAAATTCGTCAATAATTCAGTTTATTGAATATCAATACCAAATTAATTATGCCTATTAACAATCTTATTATTGATATAAATGTCAATTTTCATCAATATTCAAGCAGTATAAGTGGAGTTATAGGCATTTTGGTAGAATGTGTTCATATAAAAGATAAATATAATTTTGAAAATTCGTCAAAAATTCAGTTTATTGAATATCAACACCAAATTAATTATGACAATTAACAAACTTATTATTGATGTAAATGTCAATTTTCATCAATATTCAAGCAGTATAACTCCAGTTATAGGCATTTTAGTAGAATGTGTTCATATAAAAAATTAACATAATTTTGAAAATTCGTCAAAAATTCAGTTTATTGAATATCAACACCAACTTAATTATGGCAATTAACAAACCTATTATTGATATAAATGTCAATTTTCATCAATATTCAAGCAGTATAACTCAAGTTATAGGCATTTTAGTAGAATGTGTTCATATAAAAGTTGAACATAATTTTGAAAATTCAGTCAAAAATTCAGTTTATTGAATATCAACACCAACTTAATTATGGCAATTAACAAACCTATTATTGATATAAATGTCAATTTTCATCAATATTCAAGCAGTATAACTCAAGTTATAGGCATTTTAGTAGAATGTGTTTCATATAAAAGTTGAACATAATTTTGAAAATTCGTCAAAAATTCAGTTTATTGAATATCAACACCAACTTAATTATGGCAATTAACAAACCTATTATTGATATAAATGTCAATTTTCATCAATATTCAAGCAGTATAACTCAAGTTATAGGCATTTTAGTAGAATGTGTTCATATAAAAGTTGAACATAATTTTGAAAATTCGTCAAAAATTCAGTTTATTGAATATCAACACCAAATTAATTATGGCAATTAACAAACCTATTATTGATATAAATGTCAATTTTTATCAATATTCAAGCAGTATAACTCAAGTTATAGGCATTTTAGTAGAATGTGTTCATATAAAAGTTGAACATAATTTTGAAAATTCGTCAAAAATTCAGTTTATTGAATATCAACACCAAATTAATTATGGCAATTAACAAACCTATTATTGATATAAATGTCAATTTTCATCAATATTCAAGCAGTATAACTCAAGTTATAGGCATTTTAGTAGAATGTGTTTCATATAAAAGTTGAACATAATTTTGAAAATTCGTCAAAAATTCAGTTTATTGAATATCAACACCAAATTAATTATGGCAATTAACAAACCTATTATTGATATAAATGTCAATTTTCATCAATATTCAAGCAGTATAACTCAAGTTATAGGCATTTTAGTAGAATGTGTTTCATATAAAAGTTGAACATAATTTTGAAAATTCGTCAAAAATTCAGTTTATTGAATATCAACACCAAATTAATTATGGCAATTAACAAACCTATTATTGATATAAATGTCAATTTTCACCAATATTCAAGCAGTATAACTCAAGTTATAGGCATTTTAGTAGAATGTGTTCATATAAAAGTTGAACATAATTTTGAAAATTCGTCAAAAATTCAGTTTATTGAATATCAACACCAAATTAATTATGGCAATTAACAAACCTATTATTAATATAAATGTCAATTTTCATCAATATTCAAGCAGTATAACTCAAGTTATAGGCATTTTAGTAGAATGTGTTCATATAAAAGTTGAACATAATTTTGAAAATTCGTCAAAAATTCCGTTTATTGAATATCAACACCAACTTAATTATGGCAATTAACAAACCTATTATTGATATAAATGTCAATTTTCATCAATATTCAAGCAGTATAACTCAAGTTATAGGAATTTTAGTAGAATGTGTTTCATATAAAAGTTGAACATAATTTTGAAAATTCGTCAAAAATTCAGTTTATTGAATATCAACACCAAATTAATTATGGCAATTAACAAACCTATTATTGATATAAATGTCAATTTTCATCAATATTCAAGCAGTATAACTCAAGTTATAGGCATTTTAGTAGAATGTGTTCATATAAAAGTTGAACATAATTTTGAAAATTCGTCAAAAATTCAGTTTGTTGAATATCAACACCAAATTAATTATGACAATTAACAAATTTATTATTGATGTAAATGTCAATTTTCATCAATATTCAAGCAGTATAACTGGAGTTATAGGTAATTTAGTAGAATATGTTCATATAAAAGATGAATATAATTTTGAAAATTCGTCAAAAATTCAGTTTATTGAATATCAACACCAAATTAATTATGGCAATTAACAAACCTATTATTGATATAAATGTCAATTTTCATCAATATTCAAGCAGTATAACTTGAGTTATAAGTATTTTAGTAGAATGTGGTCATATGAAGGATGAATACAATTTTGAAAATTCATCGAAAATTCAGTTTATTGAGTATCAATACCAATTAATCATGGTTATTAATAAACTTATTATTGATGTAAATGTCAATTTTCATCAATATTCAAGCAGTATAACTTGAGTTATAGTTAATTTAGCAGAATGTGTTCATATAAAATATGAATATAATTTAGCAAATTCCTTAAAAATTCAGTTTCGATTTTCTGTTTGAAATACTACCTTATGTTTAATCTAGGCCGCGAAACCCGAGGACGTGGGATATCTCTTCTACTCGAATGTTAATTTTTGAGATTTGATATTCTAAAAGCCTGCACAATTTAGTCTGTGTGCAACTGGTGTTGACATACAAATAACTTAATCCGCTTTCGTTTATCATTCATCAGATGTTCTGGACTGGACAGCCCGGTACAATTAACGATAAACTAATGCGATTGTATAATTAAAGGTTTATTACCCCACAAAAAGCCATCACATATGGTCTACTCTGTTTCTGTGCTTCCATGCAATCCCTCAATATGTCCACTCGTCGTCTAGGACTTAAAATCTGCACCAAACTGTCTGTGATGGTTGTTTTAACAGTTGCAGCCACACTGTCGAAAGTACCCAGAACCTATAACAACAAGAAACATATCACCAGGCATTCATAACGAATCCACAGATAATTAGAAAGTAAGTTTAATTACTTTTTGGTTACCTTTCCTTCAAGTTTCGCCGCGACGCTCTCGCACAATTTCTCGGATATATCCGATGCCACATTCTTTGCAATCAAATGCTCCTTCATCTTGTCTAGAGCGGGTTGCATGTCGGCCCGGGTGAGATTCTTGGCACCCACAAGACCTTTGAAGATCGAAAACATGCCGCCGCCACTAGTTTTGGCGGGCTTGTTCGGTCGGCTTGGCTGATTATCCATTTCCGAATCTGTGTCATCCTCCTCCTCACTGCTCGAATCTACTTCGATGTCTTTGATTCCACCTTGCATCATACCAACGATCTTAAAACATAATTGTCCGGTTTAAAAGACATTAGTTTCTTATATCATTTTCGATGCACAAACTAGATTAGTTTCATACACAATATGTATATAATATTTGTAATATACACATGTAGAAAACGATTTAGAAATATGATAAAACATCAGTTTCTCTTATAATTATATGCTTACTTCCTCATCAGCAGTAAAATGGCTTTTCATATCCTCAGGCCTGTCGACGGTCCTTTCCAGATTTTGCACGTCCTTATTATTGCCACCCAACTCCCAAACGCGAGGCTTCTTGCCAGCCTTTTCCGATGTAGGACTTTTCGGGCTCTTCGGGCTTTTTCTAACAAAAATATTAGCATATATATATATATATATATATATATATATAGATATAGTACAACTAACCCACTAGGACCCTAGGAGGAAAGTTAAACGCCATCTGGCGACACCACATCAATTAGATATATATATATATATATATATATATATATATATATATATATATATATATATATATATATATGTGTGTGTGTGTGTGTGTATGTGTGTGTAATCAACAACTTACTTAGTATCAACTTTCTTCCCGCCCTTCATCTTCTGAGCAAATTTTGCGCGATTCGCAGCAAGTGTGTCCTCATCAATGCCTCCATTCGCCACCATAGGCGAGTCCTTTGGTGACACGTTTTCTTTGATACTAACTGAAAATGAGAGATACCAATCATTACTTTTTTTCACATTTGAACAATATTCAGTGACTTGAAATGAAACATTATTTGTGTGGTCGCCCTATTATTTATTGTTTTAAATATCTTTCAAATCCATCTTGTACTAAGCATTGGGGAGCAAGTTCGAATCTCATCAGGTTAAATTTTCGCGAATCACCTTTCACAGTTTTCTGTGAATGTAAATTGCAGGTGATTAAATTCCTAAATTCGGTTTTCCCGATGATAAAGAAAGAATTTTTACTATCGGGAAAATCTCACGACCTTTAAGAGATTGACATACTTATACAGGACTCCTTGTATATAATTAACATCCATAAACTTCTCTCTTACCTTCTTCTGTAAAATTCACCCCCTTCTTCTTCACAGCCTTCACTGGTTTCTCCTCCCCCTTCCTCTCAATCATAGAAGCCACAGTCTTCTTGCTCTTAAAACTGTCCTCATATGTACGCATCTGTTTGGGCACCTTCGCCTGCGTTTTGCTCCACTCCTCAGCATCTTTGAGGGCTCGATTGTACTGATTTAGAAAGCTGAACTCTTGAAAATGTTGGCCATCAGTAAGCTCATTCTTGTACTTGTCCCGGAACTCCAAATGAATGTCATTCAGGAACTTATCCACGTAGGAGAGTTGCAGAATTTTCTGATATGCCACAACGAACACAAGATCAAACTCATTGTCCAGCTTGTACTGCAGCATGACGCCATCGTGCTCAAATGAATTGTTTCCTGTCCTCTCCTAATTTAATATAGAGAGGCAATATAAGAAAAATGTAGATTTTTTCATATTTAAAAATCTTATAACAAGCCCTATACAATTCAACAGTTGAAGGAATATATACATGTGAAGATTAATTTTCTATAAAGATGTACCATTACATAATGAGAATGAGATTCAAGTTCAAAGAGTTTTATTGATGAGCTTGAAGACATCTAACCTACTTTATTTAAAAAAAAAAATGTTTGTTTTTTTTACAATTACATGCTTATATATGTAATTGTAAAAAAACAAACATATATTTATTGATTTTTTTTTGAATAAAGTAGTCTAGATGTCTTCCAGATCATCAATAAAACTGTTTGAACTTGAATCTCATTCTCATTATGTAATGGTACATCTTTATAGAAAATTAATCTTCACATGTATATATTCCTTCAACTGTTGAATTGTATAGGGCTTGTTCCAGAGAGTAGATTGGTATATTCAACCATCCAGGTAATGCTGGATGGTTGAATATACCAGTATACTCTCTGGGACAAGCCCTGTACTTTTGTGTAACTGGTCTAAGCTTAGTACCAACAGTGTTCAAAATACTGTTTTTCAAAATAAGTTAGAGACTAATTTTCAAGTGAACTTAGTCTCTAACTTATTTTGAAGAACAGTACTTCAATCACTGTTTGTACTAAGGTTAGACCAGTTAAATAAAAGTACAAGGGTTGTCCCAGAGAGTATACTGGTATATTCAACCATGCAGCTAATATCCAACAGTTGAAGGAATATTAAAAAATGTATGCAAAACCACAACTTTTCAGGAAAACCAATTGAAAGTTGGTGTATTTTAATGTATAAGTGAACTTAAAATATATCAACTTTCAATTGGTTAATTTATAATAGAACTTAAAATATACCAACTTTCAATTAGTTAATTATAAGTGATCTTAAAATATACCAACTTTAGATTGGTTAATTTATAAGAGAATTTAAAATATACCAATTTTCAATTAGTTAATTTATAAGTGATCTTAAAATATACCAATTTGCAATTGGTTCTCCTGAAAAGTTGTGATTTTGCAGAGAAGCAATAATATATGTCTTTAATGACAACATAATCCTTATGGTAGATGCATAGGATTCAATACAAATAATATGAAAATAGCACAAATTAAAAGATAAATTTATATAATATCATACACAACATAGAACAACACACAAAAAAACTTTTATCATAAAAACAACATATGTTTAACAAAAAAAACTAAAATACCCCCATTTTTTACATATATTTTTATAACAATACCGCCATACTTGATTATGCTACTGTTTTGTATGCAAATATATTAAAAATAGTCTGAAATTACCATAAATTCAAATAAACCCCTATTGTTCTCAATTATACTCTATGTATATTTCAAATAAAAACATGTAAGGTTGCAAATACCATATATACTAAAAAAACAGATAAATACACAAATAAATCGATCATATATTCTTGTAATTTAATTAAATCTTGTTTGTATTACTCTTATTCTTATAATGTTGATGTTTTTTGGGCACTATACCTGCAGTATGACAGTTTTTATGAGGGCGTTCACGGACGTCGTGAAGATCTGGCTGGTGCCCTGGAAGCACCACAGCACGATGCCTCCCTTGCTGAAAATTGTGAAGAGGTCCAACATATTTTACGCACTTTCTACGTCTGTTTCACCATACAAAACACATTTCCTACACGTCACTTGAACTGTCAGGTGGGAGCAGTTTTGCCACCACCAATAACTTGCTAAGTTGGTGCTAATGGGTGCTAGTAAAGTTGTATACGATGAATGTGCATTATATAATTTATTATGTGTATATAGTTGTCTACTTGGTTTACGAGCCAATTTTAAATATTTGAATTATATTAATTTGTTTTAGAATAGTATATTAATTTAAACATTTATATTTTTAAAAACTATGCGTTATTTTAATTAATAGAATAGTTGGTTTAATTTGATGTTGTATTTATTAAGATGGCCACGAATTAAGTGACTTTCGCGTTTTTTTGTGCAAACGTTCTTCAATTGATTTTAAGTGCGGCAGCCATTTTGTCGGCCATACTTGCTAATGGTTTTCTTCAAGGAGGTTTAATATCACAACGAGTCTTAATTGAAATACCTGAAGACAATTATTTGCTGAATTCAAGGTAATCAATTTAACTATTTTATTGCAACATACAGTCATACTGTGCGGGGCCGGTTTTAGCTGGCGTGCAAGGTGTGCAAAGTTAGGGGCTGTCAAATTCAGCCCAGGGCATGAGCTATCGAAAGAGTTCTAAACATAAAATCTTAATTCGCCTCGGTTATAAAAGATCCTTATTATTATTTTCACAGATTAGCGTTTATAAATGATTTATTAATTTCTTCACATATGCCCCAATATATTTTTGCTTCGATACGTTCGTTTGGTTTCTACCACAGATTAGCGTTTATATATATATATATATATATATATATATAGGCTAATCTGTGCTTCTACTAAAAGAGTATCAGCAGGGTTGTCTATGAGTATCAGGGCTATTGCTGAAACTATTCCAAGAAGAGTGTTATCCTATGGAAATACTATGCGAGCAAAGGTGGGGCGGGCGGGTGGCCCCCACCAACATGACTATACCCGTCCACTATTTCAAACGACTTGAACTACACTATACTATTATCCGTTATTTTATATGATTAAATTAATGTCATTTATTACTTTAAGACTAATTAAAAAAATATATGTGAAAAATAATGTAATGCATAGTTCAAGTCGTTTGAAATATTGTACGGGTATAGTCAGGTTGGTGGGGGCCGCCCGCCCACCCCACCTTTGCTCGCATAGTTTTTCCATAGGATAACACTCTTCTTGGAATAGTTTCAACAATATAAAACAATTGTATCCATTGAAAAAACTATGCGAGCGAAGGTGGGGTGGGCGGGTGGTCCCTACCAACCAAACCATGACCGTCCACTATTTCAAACGACTTGAACTATGCACTACATTATTTCTCACAATTTTTACGAATTAGGCGTAAATTAACAAATGGAATTAATTGAATGGAATATAAATTAATGGATAATAGTATAGTGTAGAGTTCAAGTTATTTGAAATAGTGGACGGGCATGGTTTGGTTGGTAGGGACCACCCGCCCGCCCCACCTTCGCTTGCATAGTTTTTACAATGGATACAAATGTTTTATATTGTTGAAACTATTCCAAGAAGAGTGTTATCCTATGAAAAAACTATGCGAGCAAAGGTGGGGTGGGCGGGCGGCCCCCACCAACCTGACTATACCCGTCCACTATTACAAACGACTTGAACAATGCACTACACTATTATCCGTTATTTTCTATGATTCAATTAATGTCATTTATTAATTTAAGACTAATTAAAAAAATATATGTGAAAAATAATGTAATGCATAGTGATGTGATAAGTATTATATATATGAAGGTTTCGGTACGTGTGTAATCGATTATTGATTTTGGCATACAAATTAAACAAAACCACTTTACGTGTTGTTTTTTATTTTATTTTTTTATCCTAATTTGGTCACACACACACACACACACACACACACACACACAATTTCATCGAATTCCTACGATTGAATTATCTGTAAATAGAAAATATATTGCATATTTGTGCATCTATTTTCAGCCGTCAGAATTCACAATAAACCCCCAACGTGCCATTGAAAGCAAACGTGGATTAACCCTCAAAACAATTATTTAAACATCTTGTTTTATAGTATTACTAATGATAACAATAATAAAAATAATATCCCCGCAGGGGAGTAGTAGGTGCATGTACTACTCTGGGGAGTGACGCCCCCACGGTCCTGAGTCTTACCGCTGCTAGGGTCAGCAGCCCTAAACAGCGAGAGTTAGTCACTCCATCATCAGCAGCATCAAGTCTTCTCCCCCAATTCCTGATTCTACTTCACTGCAACTCTTACTATTCTGTCTCTATGCATTCTTTCGATATTCCGCCCTCCTGTTTCTTCATTTTAACCTTCCGGCAACGCTGTTGAGAGGAAGTTGACGGTAAAATTTAAGCAACTGTGAGATGTATACCATATTATTAACTTTCCGGCACCCGGAGCATATATATATATATATATATATATATATATATATATATATATATATATATATATGCTCCGGGTGTATGAGACTGGGCGCGAGTGCCGGAAGGTTAATAATACATCTCACAGTTGCTTAAATTTTACCGTCAACTTCCTCTCAACAGCGTGCCGTAATTTAAATATCCAAGCCCGATTGCAATGCAATTTAAATTAAAAATTAAATCCTTGCCAGATCGCATTTTGATGACGTATTACTGTTGCCATCACCGGATTAGCCGATGCTAGGTTATACGTCCTCGTTTATATTGTACATGGGGCAATACACCTATTATTATATGTTTAGGGCATAGGAATCAGGAGCAAGAAAATGATAATAAACAAAATAATTAAATATGCACATGTTTATATAATTTATTATTATTATATAACAAGTTGTAGATTTGAAAAATATATGCTTTGATCTACAATAATAGAAAATTGAGTGTGTTTGTGTGATAGAGAGTGGTGATACAAAACAAAAAATAATAGGAAATGATCGTTAAAATACACAATAATTAGAATTTGTTTGATTTTTAAAGCTAAAACGAATTCCTCTCAAGACTACATATTATTCGATAATCATATTATTAATAATATTTATCATATAAATTCTACTACAGTCACAATAAAAAAATCATCCTACACGCTACAACACAAAAGTAAAATAGAATACTGTTTTATGTAAAACAAATCAAGGGTGGGAAGGTATTAATTATTATTAAGGTACTGGCAAAATCGAAACGTGTCCGATCATACAAGTAGTAGGTACTTAAAGTAGATTTAAACTTAAATAATTATGTACAAAAAGTTTTGGGTTAAGTTCCAAATATTAATATTGCAAAACAATCCAATCAATCGTTGTTTGTCGAAGTAAAAATTCTGCAGCAGCACCGAGATTCATATGAAGCACCAGAATTTTCATTTTCATAAACGGAACGTGTTAAAGTTTAGAAAAGAAGACCCTCAAAACCGAAACCTTAAATTTTTACACAATACGCGCTGATTTTTTTCTAAATTCTAACATACGTTCCGTATATACAATAAATATATCTCTATATAATAATTTTTTGGATAATACTATACAAAATATGTCTATTTATGTACTAACAAAATAACATATCTTAAATAATCCCCAAAAACCAGTCACCGATTGCACAATAAACCCGATTTTTTACGTAAATAAAAATTAATAACAATAAGAAAGTTGTCAGTTCGTAGTCACGCGTGTGCTCCTCGAAGTATCTCGTATGTAGAATTTCAATCAAACTCCCTGGGAGGGGCCGGCGCAATACCGCAATCAATAAATTAGGGGAGGTTGTGCCGATTTCGTATTGCGCCCACCGCCCAACCAACGGAAAAAAACGGAAACAACAGAGATTCACGTCAACAAAAAAAAAAAATTAAAATAAAAATTATCACAGAAGTATAAAAATAAAACAGATACATTTTGTCGCGCCGTTCCCTCCACTTGTGTGCACCCCGTTAATTCTCAACTTTCAATTTAACGCCCTGCAAAAAAGAGACCGAAAACAATTAATACAACAAAGGGACGGCCGCATAAAATTATTGTGCCGCCAAGGGCCGGATCTAGTATCCTTTTAATTATGTTAGTGGTTGCGGCTTTTTGGTTGTAATTGGTTGTGGGCCGCACACTTACTAAACCCGACCCTGGGCGTGCGTCTGTTTGTCCAAAAGATGCTTCGTATCACTAGAAATAAATAGAGACACGAATGAAAATTTTTGCTTTATGCAATTTATTATGGTTACACCCGAATATTTATTAGCACATTCATTAACTCTTTCAACCCTGGATTTTTAAATTTGAAAATATTTTTTTCATTGTTAATTATTATAACACATCAAAATTCAAAAGTATATAAAACTGTGCATGGATTTTCTTGAAAATACCTTGTTGGAATTATTAAAAAGCAAATATATGGATAGGCACAGTAAGTAGAGGCTTGTACTTGTTAAGGTGGCAAATACCACCGGCAGGGCCTTAAATGTTATGAATTGCACCCCAGATTCGTCAAAAAAAACTTGAACAAGTTTCAATTATTCATATGCTATGTTCAGTTCGTACCAATAATGTATTTTATTTAAAACATGCGCAGTATGTGATTGGTCATGGTACGAACTAATACATACAATGTGAAATTAAATTGAACTTGGAAGCGTGTAATGAAAATTGGTCTATATATGGCCTATATTAAGTTAAATTCATAAAGAGTAGGTTTTTTTGATTTAAATTTTAATATAACACTAGTATAGTAAACTAGTTATTTTTTTATCAACTTTTGAGTAGTTTATACGTTAAGTATTTAGGTACTTACTTGTAAGAGCATGTTTGCGAAATTCGAGTTTGTGAATTTAAAGTGCCGCTTGTCGTAGAACTTGAGCAGGGCTGGACTGTAGGGGTGTTTTTCTTTGAGATGGAGGTAGTGCACCTCGGGCTCGCTCGTCGTGTGCCCGCACTCCTCGCACACATACACCTTGGTTCGCCGCTCTTTGTAGGCGTATTGGTGTTGCACCCCGTGCACTTTTAGGCAATGCGACTCTAGTGAGCACCGCTGCGTGAAAGACTTTTCGCATAGGGCGCATTTGTAGGGTCGAACACCTGTAAAAACGAGAAAGGTTTTTGTTAACTTTTATATCAAACCATGTTTATGATATATGTAACAACAACATAAAACAGTTGAAGAGAATTGAGAATTCAATAACAGCTAACTATTGTTAATAGATTTTGACAAGAATTTCAATACGACATAATTATAACACAAAGAATATAAGAGAACAATTGTATCGGTAGTTTGAAGAAGGGATTGAATCCAAGAATCAAATTTGTGGAAAATTGACGAAGGGAATGAATTCAAGAATCAAAGTTGTGGAAAATTGAAGAGCTATAATTTCTACATGAATCAATTTTAAAGATTAACAATATTATTATTTAGGTTGGCTAAATATATTACAAGTTGTGGAGAATTTATTATCATTATTTAATATAATTTTATAATTATTTTAGTTCTCTTCAAACTACCGATTCAATTGGGGGCGCCCGGCGCATCCACCATTTATTTATAGTACCCGAATATAAAGATTTATATGACCAAATAAATTTTAACTATTAATGTTTTTGCTACACAATCAGATGTTTCTTCTGGTTTGGTCTATCTTCACATACCGGGCAATTCATAACTAAAGAACAAAATTCAAATGTCATATACAGCTTTGCTAAGTATGTGAACAGTGTTGGAATTTGTAGCAAATATGTCTATCAAATATTTCATCCTCTCTTCAATGAGAGTTAAAAAGGCAAGGGAGTAGAGAAGATCGTTGGTGGGTTATATATGGGGTTAGGGTGTCTTATTTTGGTTAAGGAGTGAAATGTATGCGTGACCGGAGGAACAGTGATGTTTTTAGGTCTCATTTTCTTATTTACGGCTGCGCCTAAAGTTGAAATTTATATCCGCCACATCCAAATGTATCTACTCTTATCTTTAACCCCAGAAAACATTTAATATTCATGTTACTCACCAGTATGCGTTCTTGTATGTCTCTTCAAATCGAAAGTATCGTTAAATCCCTTCCCGCAGAACGTGCACAGGTATCTCTTAACGTCCGAATGACACTTCATATGCCTGTTCAGCAAACGCTGCAGCGCGAACGTCTTGTTGCAGATCCGACAACAAAAATGCGACTGTCCATCCTCTGTTGTGATAGACGCCACTTTGGGTTTTTCCTCAGTCCGCGTACCGCCGCCGCCGCCGCCCGTCCGTATCGTCTCCTGACTGGCCAACGGGTTTTTGATTCCGTGCCCACCGTTCACAAACTCCAACTGCACATCAGAAGATAACCCAAGCTGTAATTTCAAACAAAAAAAAATGTTAGATATAAATTTATATTCACCGGATAAGCTAACATTTCGATTCAAATATCAATCTGCTCGCTTACCCTTTGTGGCATACGAGCACTCACGTTAGCGGGAGGGCTCAAGCTGCCGTTGTCGTTGTGCGAGATGCCGTCCAGAGAACAGCTGCCTCCGCCTGGTGATGGCAGCGACATCGTCGTCGGCGAATCCAAGTCCAATCCGCTTCCGTTGAAGGATAAACTTGGTGAGAGCATCTGTTGGGGCTGTTGCGGGGGCTGCAGTTGGACCATACTATCCCCATTCACTGAAGCTTGGTATGATGGTAGATTGTCTTGGTATAGCTTGGAGAACTGATGCTGGTTAAACCGATCGTTGCCATTCTGGTAGCTCCTATTGAGGATGTGATCGGAAAATTGGTCTATGTTATCAACATTCTGCATCTGGGCCGTATCGGGTGTCATTGAGGGCGAGTTCATGATCTCCTCATCGTTGTCCTCACTGGGTAGCCGTTGTAGGAACGTGCTTAGGTCAGCAGCGTCTGAAAGGCTTTCAAGTAGCGCGTGTTCCGCTGAACTGGAGAAGGTGAGAGTGGCTGTGAATTGTAAAGGGTCTACCACTGTGCCAGTTACCATATCTACCATCATGGTGTCGTCATAGCCGGTGTAATTGGAGGGCAGAAGGTTTCCCATTGGGTCTATTTTGGTTTCGTAGATGTCTAAATCGATTTCGTCTTTCATTACTAGGCCATACGCGGCGTTTTGTAGGGTGGAGTATTGTTTGGGGGGGCTTTGGTTGCCGTTTAGGTTGAGTTCTTGGCCGGTGTCCATGTTTTGGTGGTTGTTCACGAGGTTGTAGGTGAAATTGCTGTTTGCGTTGTAGTTGTTGTTGTTGTTGCCGCCTTTTAGGGATTCGTAGAATGGTGGCAGGCTGCCGGTTGGTGGGCTGCTCGGGCCGTAGTTTTGGCGGCCGTCTCGGCCGGGGTTCATGCCGCCGCCACCGGTGCCTCCTCCCAAGGCACCGCCTCCGCCTCCACCGGATGCTGTTGAGAAATTCATTGAGCCTCCTGTGGATGTGGTGTTTGAGGTTGTTTGATTGGTTTGGCCGCCTTGGGCACCGTTGTTGCCTCTTCCGTGGCCCGCAGCGGCTGACATTGTGGTTGGTAGTTTGCCCACGATGGCGCGTACCGATATTAGCGGTTTGCTGATTTTGTGGCAATTGCTGCGCCGTTGCTCTCGATCCCTGCGTTCTTCGTTTTCGTCCTCTGTTTCGCCACGCCGTTTAGGTATGTGGTAGTCGATGGGTTGCTCTTGTTCGGGCTCTTGCATGATTAGTGGGGTTTGCGTGAGCCGCGTGTCGGTGTCTTCTTCACGTTTGCTGGCCGGTTTCGGGGTGCGTTGGATTACCGAACAGCGCACGGGGGCTAGATTTTGTGGGGACGATGGAACGGATTCGGGGGTGGGTTTCTGGGTCTCTGGTATTGTTAATTTATCAGGTGGGACTATCGGTGCGTACTCTTTTCTCTCGGCACGAGTGAGGACGTGTCCTCGGCTGCCGTAGGGTACGTCGCCGCCGAGGATGGATGAGATGAAGCGACGTGGGGGGACTGATTCTTTTTTCGCCGCTGATATCGCTGCCGGGTCCTCTGCGGCGGGAGGCGGCGGCGTTTTTCGATTTTGTTCTGGTTTCTCGACATATTCACGGTCTGAAATAGACAAAAAAAAACACATTTTTATAATTGAATCTTTAATTTTTTTCATATCTAATTTAAAGCATTTATGAAAATAATTAAACGCCTTATGTAATTTCAAGCACTTAAGGCCCAATTCACATATAAGCGGCGTCGGGCGCAGGCGAGGCGCAGGCGCGACGTTGCACAGGCAATTGTGATGTTCATATGCAGTGAAGGGGTAGACATTGCACCTTATGTTTACGTAGAGGCGGCGTGGAAGAGTTATGCCTTTCGCCTCTTCGCCTACCGTGTCTTAGGCGAAGACGCGGTGCCGGCGCGGCGAGAAACACGAGGCAAATGTCCGCCCCTCGTCACCTAAGTGGGAATTGCACCACATGTTTATATAGAGGGGGCTTGAAGTGTCCTGCCTCTCGCAGCGCCGGTACCGCGTCCTTGCCTCTTCGCCTAAGACAAGGTAGGCGAAGAGGCGAAAGGCATAACTCTTCCACACCGCCTCTACGTAAACATAAGGTGCAATGTCCACCCCTTCACTGCATATGGACATCACAATCGCCTGTGCAACGTCGCGCCAGCGACCGACGCCGCTTATTAAGAATTTAATTCACGCATAAGAGTTTCGCCTCTTCGCCTACAGTGTCTTATTCGAAGAGGCCAAGACGCGGTGCATGCACGGCGAGAGGCACGAGGAAAATGCCCGCGCCTCGTCACCTAAGTAAGCATTGCACCACATGTTTATATAAAGGGGGCTTGAAGCGTCGTGCCTCTCGCAGCGCCGGCACCGCGTCTTCGCCTCTTCGCCTAAGACACGGTAGGCGAAGAGGCGAGAGGCATAACTCTTCCACGTCGCCTCTATGTAAACATAAGGTGCAATGTCCACCCTTTCACTGCATATGAACATCACAATCGCCTGTGCAACGTCGCGCCTGCGCCCGACGCCGCTTATGTGTGAATTGGGCCTAAGGCTGCAATCGTTAGCCGATATTCGAATATTTATAGACGTGAATAAATCGCAGAATTTGGTAGTTACGACAGTTTATTTCTGAGGTACAGATAGTACAGATAGTACCTCATAAGTAAACTGTCGTAACTACCAAATTCTGCGTTTTTATTTATTTTATTTGTTAGATTCTGCACTCTTTATATAGAATTGCAGAACCATTTGAAATTTATTTCATATCTCTACACGCAGTTTTTAGTACTTATCGCAATTTTAATGGCATATATTACCATCGGTAGGTCAGCAACGCGAACGCCAAGACGTTGAACATCTAGGTGATGATTAATCAATGATTCTATACAATTTTGCTCCGGTATAAATCTTCTTTAGTAGTTTTAAATAATTTATTTGCAAGTATTTATAAAATGTGTATCAAAAAAAAATTCCTTTATACATCAGTAACCCATTAAAATAACACGCAACGCACACTTTATTCAGAAACCAGTTTTACTCAATCGTCGCTGGGCCCCCCGTTCTCTATCGAAATAATTTGAAATTAACGAGCACGCGCGTAATTCCGAGCGGAGAACCCGCCGTTGTTCGTTGAAGGCCGTAATTGGGTTTTCTGTGTTCTCATCATTCTTGAACAAAAGTGAAACAACAGCACCGGCGCTGGCCGGCGCAGAAAGACAACAACCGGCGCGAAGGTTGGCCGGGTGGCAGGTGAAAATTAAAAACGCCGGTCGCACCAGAAGAAACAAACACAAAAAAAAAACGACTATAAACGAAAAAAGCCGCAAGTAATTAATAAACAGCGAACGCGGATGTAAACGGCCGCTTGCGGTTGCGTTTGTAATAACTGTAACTAATTTTTGTAATTACTCCACGGCGAGGGTCATTATTTTCAGATTAAACTTTGCAATTACAATTGTGATTAGTATTAGTTTTATTCTATTTTTTTTAAACATATTTATAGCCAGTCAGGGGCTATTTTTACGCCGTTTATATTTGAACAGTTAGGCCCAATTCACACATAAGCGGCGACGGGCGCAGGCGCGGTGTAGGCGAGGCGCAGGCGCGACGTCATACAGGTGATTGTGATATCCATATGCAGTGAAGGGTGGACATTGCACCTTATGTTTACATAAAGGCGGCGTGGAAGAGTTATGCCTTTCGCCTACCGTGTCTTAGGCGAAGAGGCGAAGCCGGCGCGGTTAGAGGCACGAGGCAAATGCCCGCGCCTCGTCACCAAAGTGGGCATTGTACCACATGTTTATATAGAGGAGGCTTGAAGCGTCGTGCCTCTCGCAGCGCCGGCACCGCGTCTTCGCCTAAGACACGGTAGGCGAAGAGGCGAAAAGCATAACTCTTCCACGCCGCCTCTATGTAAACATAAGGTGCAATGTCCACCCCTTCACTGCATATGGATATCACAATCGCCTGTGTGATGTCGCGCCTGCGCATTGCTTACACCGCGCCTGCGCCCGACGCCGCTTATGTGTGAATTGGGCCTTAGGCACAATTTGTGTCAAATGTCGTCTCCCTATGGTCTCCAAATGAGCGTTTCAGAAACGTGTATATCGCTATGAATTTCGAAAACAAAACTTCTAATTTTCAGCATTAGATTATTCAGACTGTGATTGGCTATACCAGATTGATACAAAATATTTAATTTCCCCACAATGAATGAAACACCACGCTTTGTGGGTATTTCTACTCCTTTGTTACTTTTTCCAGATGTTACGTTGATTCTAATTTGAGTAATCTGATGATATTTTCTTATTTAAATTGAGCTGCTCTAGAGTAACATTCTGGTAGGGAAGGTGGTAATTTAAATTTAGAAGGAGTGAATTTCTATTGTTTGATTGTATTGGATAAAGGTTGAAGAACAATACTCTAAAGCATATATAAGTGTGAATCCACCTCTTAGTAATCTACATATCTTGATTTGAGAGGTGGATTCACACTTATATATATTTTATAAGATTGTGCTGATATCTCAAGTACTCTATTGAAATATTATTCTATAGGGGGCACTACCCGATCATCCTGATGACATGAGCATGTTGACGGTTATTACCATATAGGTGTGCATTACTAATTGATGTGGTGCCACCAGATGGCGTTTAACTTTCCTCCTAGGGGGTTAGTTGTCATTTTTGTATATAACCACTCGAGATAGTGTGTGAATTCATCCTCACTAGCTGAGCTACACTGATGAGATCTAATAAGATCGAAATCTAGATATGTAGATTGCTAAGAGGTGGATTCACACTTATATATGTATTATAAGATTGGCCTTGTGCTGATATCTCAAGCACTCTGTTGGAATATTGGAATATTATTCCATAGAAGCACCCGGTGATCCTGATGGCATGAGCATATTGACAGCCATTACCATATGGGAGTGCATTGCTAATTGATGTGGTGCCGCCAGATGGCGTTTAACTTTCCTCCTAGAGGGTTAGTTGTATCATTTTTAATACTCTAAAGGATGCTCTAACTAATAATCAAACTAGAGATAAAACACGTGTTGATAATTGATTGAATTTTTTCTTACTTAATGCAACCGCAAACCGCACATTATATTACTCTGAATTTAAATAATTTAAAACCAAATTAAAGTCGACAACGCGGTGTTTGTATACGAGCAACCTTAAAACTCCGAACAATAGCCGAAATGTTTTTTAATTGCGTTACATAAGAAAACGCGTTCGTACGAAAAAGTAACCTTGACGGCGCTCGTTTAACATTTCGGTTTCAGTGACCCCGGCGATTAGGAGCCTTGAGTTTTTCGCACATCTTTTCGTGTCTGTCGAAATTGCGTGCGAATTAATTCAGCTGGTCAGCCTACAGCTTTGTGGGATATCATTCCCATGGGCGTGGGCAGGTGCCTTTTGTAATTTTCGTTTATAACTGGAGTCGCGACCGGCACCTGCAACGGGGTTGAAGAAGACCAAGAAGACGGCAAACCGGTATTTTAATGCGGACGGGTGAAACAAAACCACAAAAAAAAAAAAAAAAATAGTAAAACCGCCCGAGACGCGTCGTTTTACGGTTCTTACCAGCGTGGTGGCGTAGGGAGTTATTTATTTTTACTGAACGGTTGTTCTTCAAGGTTGCTTAATCATTTGTTACCGTTTTCATATGGTTTAAAATTCAATTGTTTGTATAATTTGTTTGGGTTTAAAATAATACAGGGTACGCTTGGAAATATTTAATATACAGTCAATATTTGTTGAATACAAAAAACCCAAAACGACTGCTAATCCTTACCACAAATTCGCGTTATTATAACGCTATTCTGTGTCCTTACGTGATTACATAGTTAATACTCCTTGATAAAAAGAGAGGAGAAACAAGGAGACGCGTCACCCAAATAAATTATTCACAGCAACTAGTACGTTCGTTAGTGTTGGTGTTCTCAATGGTAATTGCTAACGATCTTTGCTGAGCTTAGTTCACAGTTTGTGTGATAATTTGGTAGTTCGCAGACCGCCATCATGCATCCATCTAAATCACTAATAATATTCTAGTTCACTAAAACAGCATGCGGCGCTGCAGATCATCCTTTATTACTACTACTACTACTACTACTACTACTACTACTACTACTACTACTAGTTACTACTACTAGTAGTTACTACTACTAGTAGTTACTACTACTACTAGTAGTTACTACTACTAGTAGTAGTTACTACTACTACTAGTAGTTACTACTACTAGTAGTAGTTACTATTATTACTACTAGTAGTTACTACTACTACTACTAGTAGTTACTACTACTACTACTAGTAGTTACTACTACTACTACCACTGAAAAAAAAGACCTTTATTTGGCATATCAGCCCAACCCTTCCCTTTTACACACATTCCAGCCGAAAAATAAACAGTACTTTCACAGAAAGAAATCAAAAAAGACAAACAAAAAAGAATACAAATTAACATAAAATACATTTTTCTATCCACTAAAATAAACCCCCTCAGCCCTCACCAATTTACTTTCCCACGTCAGCCTCCTGCAGATTTTCACGCGTTTTCCATCTTCTCCTAACCATTCGTTCAGTTTTCTGCACTCTCCAACCCACTCTTCTTTCACTCCATCACATTCTTTGCTAAGGTGCCACCACGTGTCACTCCCCTTCCTACACAGCGCACACGCGGTGTATCCCAGCCCCATCCACACTTTTCCTCTACTACCAGTAGTTACTACTACTACTACTACTAGTAGTTACTACTACTACTAGTAGTTACTACTACTACTAGTAGTTACTACTACTAGTAGTTACTAGTAGTAGTAGTAGTATATTTATTTTTGTACTTATGTCCTAAGACAAATCAATGCAGGAAATGACTGTATTTGTTGCAGAACCAACACTAATGCAAATAATACAAAATACAAAAGTTAAATAAAAAATCTTTAAAATCCTGAGGATGTTAGCTATAAAATTAAATTAAATATACAAAATAACAAATTGAAAAATTCAAAAATATGATGACTATGCTAACTAATGTCGCAGATAGACTTAACAGACTAGAAGCCAGGAACACACAAATTAACTATCTATCTATCTATAAAAATCCTTTGCCTATTTTCGCAGAACAGCTGTTAGGTGTAGGCTTTCCAATAATCATTGATATCAAAGATATTGTTGTTATCTTTCATTTAACTTATAAGGTTTTGACCCGAAGATATAGTCAAAAAAAAAAAATTTATTATTCTTATTAATTTGAAATCCGAACAACACTAGATAAACAAAACCAACATTAGTACATTACATTAAATTTCAAAACTAATAATTTAGTCATTATGTTAATCCCGCCGAGGGTCAATGTATTCTATTATTTACCCAAATATATTTGCCTTTTAAATTCACCATTTGAATTTCACTTTTTTTTTATCGCCATCGCTCCTATTAATAAAATATTTATGGATATGTGCATGTGTGTGGTATCGCCTTTTGCGGCGATTTCCGCGCGATTAATATTAATTCCGCTGCGAGATCGATTGTGTCCCGTAAAAGGCGATAATTATGATGGCCGTAGTCGATGCGAAATATTCAGTCTCCCTTTTTAGGTCACCTCCCCATTTTAATTGAAACGCCACAAAAAGTGTGATAATGACACCCTGTGTTATGAGTTCGCGTGAGTTGTGTGCTAAGAATAACGCAAGCTTTTATGGCGAGATATTTCTAATAAATATGTAACGCCTTTTTTTGGAGTGATTTATGAATTATACATAAGACGGATGTTTTTGTACTGTTTTTTTTTGTGCCTCTGTACGACGTAATGTAATTAGAGCTGTTTTCGTTTATCACTATTTGCTGCTCCGGGCGTATAGTCTCTTGTTCTATTTGTCGCTCCCGATGTGCATAATTTTACCTCTTTTATAAACTGTGCACAACCGTAACATTTGGAACGAAAGCCCCTTAAATGTGTCTTTAGACACACTCTTCGTCCTTTCTTATAATTTATTACATATAGATTTTTCTAATATTTTTTTTGTTTCGATTCCATGTTTTAATTTTCCTCAATACGTGAATTCGCAAATATAATCGATTTTTATACAAATCGTTTTCGTTTCGCCACCATCGCCGTCGCGGTGTGTCTGCCATTGTCGCAATCTGACATTGGCGCGTTCTGCTTTTTCCTTCCACCGTGCCCCGACCTCGAGTGTCGAGCAACAGGTCTGCGTTACTTTTAATGGAGGGCCCCGCGCGCTCGCGAGCTAAAGAGAATTATAATCTCGCCGCTGGATCGTCTGAATTGGCCGGCCCTGAAACGGAACGGCCGCACAATTAACAATGATAATGATACAGTTTCGTACCGCGCGCAAACGTGCTGACCTTACCCGCGCGCTGATCTCTGCCGTGAATAATGCTGGTTTTACTACCAGGGGCGGCGCAGAAGGCTAACAATACTAAAAACACTACGAATGAAATATTTTCCCAGGCTAATGCCCGATTTACACGTGTGTAGTAACTAAAGCAAGTTACTAAATAAAGTAACTAAATTTAATTCTTAACACTTCTGTTTAGTACTTGTACAAGTAAAGAATTTAGGAATATCTTTAGTAGTGATGGGGTGATTTCGAGAACCGAGAACAGCTGTTCTCGATTCTTATCAAGAGTCGATTCTTAAAAGTTCTCGAGAACTTGATCGAAAACCGAGAACAGAAAATCGAGAACTTTAATTAACCGAGAATTTTAAACGTTTGAAATAAGTCGTACTTGTACGTAAATAAACATATCTCTGTTAAAGCCGAGTAGGCAACACATTTCTTGCCTTGGTATAATCATGAAAGGTCTCGATTCTCGATTCTCGGTTCTTGGTTCTTGGTTCTTGGTTCTTGGTTCTTGGTTCTTGGTTCTTGGTTCTCGGTACTCGATACCTCAAAAAACTGTTACACCAGAAGGAAGGTATTGTTGCCGTGAACCATTTAACAAAAAAAAAATCAATTTTCGTTACGTTTTATGCCCAAAATAGTCGAAATTAACCCGATTTTTGCGATGTCTGTGAGTGGTATGTATGTATGTATGTATGTATGTATGTCTGTATGTCTGTATGTCTGTATGTCTGTATGTCTGTATGTCTGTATGTCTGTATGTCTGTATGTCTGTATGTCTGTATGTCTGTATGTCTGTATGTCTGTATGTCTGTATGTCTGTATGTCTGTATGTCTGTCTGTCTGTGAACGAAATTCCGGGAAAACGGCACAACAGATTGCGACCAAATTTGGCAAATATCTGCTGAAACTATCCGAGACGATCCAGTGATACCTTAGAAAACTGTTCTCGGTTCTTGTTTATTAGTACTAGATTCCATGTTATCGATTCCTGAATGTTCTGGAGAACGAAGTTCTCGATTCTCAAAAGTTCTCAAATCTCCCCATCACTAATCTTTAGTAAAGTGAATAGAAAACATTTCTATTTATGTGCGCAAGTAGCTTATCTCCAGCTTGTCATCAAATTTGCAGGTTTAAATAGTTTATTTTTTATTTATTAATAAATTTATTTCCGGGATATTGTACTGTACGCCACTGTTATGTAATTTGGTAAAAATCGACTACACTCTCGTTATCCGCGATTGCCGAGCGTTTAGAATGTGCGTATATACGGTAATGGCGAATAAACGTAACGCAACAGTTATATCGCTGCTGGCACGCAATCGCGAAGTTCGCCGACGAATCCTTGACACCCTTCTGCCAGTCTGGGCTCGTCTGTTCGCCGGGTAATTATGCTAATCGGTATCAGGATGCAATGTCAAGTTTCGCGCAATAAAGTTAGCCTATCGACAAACACATGTGCTTCGAGTAGCATATTAAATTACACCATATGACGCTTTTTGCAATCATATCAAAAACCGTATCGACCAGAACGATCGAACGCACGAGTGACAATAAAATTACTACAACGATAGTGAGCTAAATTCTAAATTACAGTAGTTACAAGAGATACAATACTGCTTACATATGCATATATTTGTACATATGTTGCAATTGTATTTCGATATTGCTGTAACTATGATCATATAACTTTGGTACGACATATAGAGGGTGTTACCCTGTTGCATGTCAATGTCTAAAGGCCATATAACCAACGGACAATAAACTAAACAGAGCAATTTTCATGCGAATAATGCAACATACTTTTGTTGTGTCCCAGCAAACACCATCATCTTTATCACAGTGTGCATATTATAACAGTTACCATGTTTTTGTTCAATATCTACCTAAATTAGAGTATAATTAGCATAAGTACATATCTAAGAATATTTACATTTGTGATACAACTAACCCCTTAGGAGGAAAGTTAAACGCCATCTGGCGGCACCACTCTACATATTTAGATTGTAGATTGCTAAGGGGTGGATTTACACTTATATATGTTTTATAAGATTAGCCTTGTGCTGATATCTCAAGCACTCTGTTGGAATAGTCGAAATAAACCCGATTTTTGCGATACCTGTGTGTGGTATGTATGTATGTATGTATGTTTGTATGTATATGTATGTATGTTTGTATGTATATGTATGTATGTTTGTATGTATGTTTGTATGTATGTATGTATGTATGTATGTATGTATGTATGTATGTATGTATGTATGTATATGCCTGTCTGTGAACAAAATTCCGGGAAAACGGCACAACAGATTGCGACCAATATCTGCGGACACTATCCGAGACGATCCTGTGAAAATTTGAGCACAATCCGTGAAAACAGCGAAGGAATCACAATCAACACGACATGCGGAGCATAATTGATGGCGGTGGCCCACCAAAAAAGTAAAAAATGTCAGAAATGTCAAAATTGTCAAAAATTTCAAAAATGTCAATAATGTCAAAAATGTGAAAAGTGTAAAAAAATTCGAAAATGTCATAAATGTCAAAAATCTCAAAAAGAAGTTAAAAAAAAGTTTAAAATGTTGAAAAAGTCAAAAAGAATAAAGAATGTCATAAAAGGCAAAAAAGTCATAAATATCAATATGTCAAAACATTTAAAAAAGCCGAAAAGCTGAAAATGTTATACAAAATTAAATAGGTCATGTAATTTGGAAAGTCGTGTGGTGCCCACACCAGATATTATTTTTATTGTTCTACTAGCGAGTAGCTCTGGTACGAACAGATCGCGACAGCAAGAAACGATAAACGAAAGCAGCTATTATTGGCATGAAAATAGCTCTGTGCATCGCGCTTCCAGATATGGATATGAGGACCTTAAAGTTGGAAAGAAATATCAATAGTTGGCTATAACTTTTGAAAACAGCATAATTATACGGTAGCACTGGTAGCACGGTATACAAATCAATCATTTATGAACGCATGGTATAATCTATATCCTAATTGTTAAATTTTCACCTATGTTCAATTATTGTTATAAAGTCTGCTCTGTTTAGTTTTTACAACGCTCCACCGGCGATTTCGCCACGTTCGATTGTTCCCTCACACGGATTATCGGCCGCGGCGGTAATCGAAGACAATGCCGGCGGAAAGTGTGTCAACGACGGGCGCGAAGGGTCGGTCGGCCCGATTTCACGCTCTACTTGGCCCACCAAAAGTGAAATCCCCTCATTAACATCGCAATAAAAGGGACTGCGGGCCGCGGCCACGGTTCGCCGCCCAGCAAAGCCCAACCGCGACAATTGGACTGTCGGTTTGCGGTTGCGAGTGAGGCAATGTGTGTTACGAAATTATTTTATGTGTGTGTGTGTGCGTATGGATGATGAAATGATCTCAAAAACGGATGTGTACGACATTTTAAATATATTAAGCCTGAATTACATTGTACTAGGTTCGTCAAGAAACTTGAGCACGTTTATAGTTTATAGTTGCTGAAACGCATTCAAAAATAAATAGATATAAGTATTGAGATACTTTGGGGCGTGGGAACTAAATCTTGATCGTGAGAAAATTCTTATCAGTAAAGGTGTAAACTAAATTATTTCACCTGGTGACACCTGCCAGGTGAGATAATTAATTAATTGACCTGGTTAGGGTCAGAAAAACTCTTATTAACTCTAGAAAACCCGCAATTAGTCCCAGAAAACCGCAATTCACCGCAGAAATACCCCAAAAAAACCACAGGAAATCACAATTAGCCATAGGAAACTTGAAATTAACCCCAGAAAACCCCAATGAATCCCAGAAAATCCTTATTACCCCCAGAAAAACCGAGAGAATTAACCTCATAAAAGTTAACTCCAGATAACCTCAAGAAACATAAAAAGCCAGGGAACATAAAAAATGCCAAGAAACATCAAAGGCTTTTTATGTTCCTTGGTGTTTTTTATGTTTCTTGGTGTTTTATATGTTTCTTGGAATTTTCTGTTTTTTCTTCTTGGATTTGGGTTTAATTGGAACTTTTCTGTTTTTTTCTGGGGTTAATTGGGGATTTTCTGGGATTCATTTGCTTTTTATTCTTTTAATATGCAATATAGTACCTTGAAAGTACTTTCAAAGTACAGAAATGAACCTTTAAACTTGAACGAAATGATTTGCAAGTATTGTCATTGAAATTCAACATGTTAATACGGATATGTCTCAAAATTTTAAAAATTTCCTAAAATATAGTCTTTATAGGGCAAAATTTCGATTATAACACTTGTAAATTGGATTCATTCAAATGAATCGAGTGTCTGTCGCCAATTTTCAAAATTTCATAAAATGACAGAGCACATTTTCTGTCGCCAATTTTCAAAATTTCATAAAATGATTTTGAAAATTGGCGACAGACACTCGATTCATTTGAATGAATCTAATTTACAAGTGTTATAATTGAAATTTTGCCCTATAAAGATTATATTTTAGGAAATTTTTAAAATTTTGAGACATATCCGAAATTTTGCCCTATACAGACTATATTTTGATGAAATTTTAAAAATTTGGCGATATATCCGCAAATCATTTCATTCAAGTTTAAAGCTACATTTCCGTACTTTGAAAGTACTTTCAAGGTACTATATTACATAATAAAAGAATAAAAACCTAATGAATCCCAGAAAATCCCCAATTAACCTCAGAAAAAAAAAACAGAAAAGTCCCAATTAACCCCAAATCCAAGAAGAAAAAAACAGGAAAACTCCAAGAAACATATAAAACACCAAGAAACATAAAAAACACCAAGGAACATAAAAAACCTTTGATGTTTCTTGGCGTTTTTTATGTTCCCTGGCTTTTTTATGTTTCTTGGGGTTAGTACTGCCTAGGTACTATATTGCATTGTCTATGATGTCGGTATTTATAGTACTATACTTATCGTACTATAAGTGCCAATGAGATATTAAACATTTTAGCGACATAATTTGTGTAGTTGTTATTTTGTACATGATATTATTACTTATGTTCAAAATATTACAACACGTGCTGTCATTTATTAAAATGTTTTTATGTAATTTTTTAGGCCCACCTAAGTGCATCTTATTATTACTATTATTATTATTAATATTATTATTAAATGAACAACATACAATTTAAATCATTCCGTACAGATAAAATATTCCATTGGAATCAAATAGAGCTCAACATAAAGTCACCTTCGTTTTTTTAGATGATCGAAAATAACTCGCATTGAACTCTATAAATATCTTTCATGTGTATGCGAGCGAAATCACTAGCAAAAAAACACTTCTTATCAGCGCGTCCGAAGAGCGCGTACAAACCAGTCGAGCGATGGTCTACAACGCGAGTGCTGCGGTCCAGTTTAAGTGCAGTGAATTGTGATTAGTTACATGGTTTTAATTGTGCGTGGCTTAAATATAACTAGTGTACCCTGTGAGGAATTAGGTAAGTCTCATTTTATATTAATTTGGTGACGATTTGAGCCCTTTTTTGCTGGGTTTTACAGAATGCGAACGATTTATTTGCGACGGACATGATTCATGTGCATTGCATAATACAATTTTTAGTACACGCATTATTTATTGTGTGCGTTTAATTACACTCGTTATTAATTATCTAACATGTGAATTTCAATCGCCTGTTTTATCTGCCTGATTTGATTAAATCTGGTTATTATAGTGATGACTATAACGGCATTAGTCATCGACGTATTATATGCAAAATTCAACTTAATGTATTTTATTGTTTTAGTGTGCTTCTAATAATTATGCACTACTTATTTTGTATAATAGGGTTGCATTTATAAACTGGAACGCGTAAAAAAAAAATTGGCCGGACAAAATTGCTTGAAATGAGCTAATTAATCCACATATAGATCTATCGTAGATTTTTGTATAAGTAGCCCGGTCCTTCAGGATAATAATTATAGTGAACTTACTGCAATTAGTCCTAAGATTTTCGAGATATTATTTTTTGAAACTAAAATTTTAGCTTCAAAAAATATATATAAGATCTACAATCACTTTCGTGTTGCATGGAAATATTCCATCTTCGTTTTTATATTATAGGGATACTGAAAAATATATCATTCGCGCAACTATCGAGAGAGATACGGAAAGTAGACATACTTAGCAGTTTAAATAAAAACATAGAATCATATACGCCATTAAATAACGAAAATTAAAATACTTCGGATGCGTAATGAGAGGCGTGAAGTACAGGCTACTACAAAATATATATACTCTTAAGACTTAAGTCAAATAGTAATATAACAGCTAATTTAACATTGATTGAGTGCTAGAGTTCCAAGGCATTACCATACTCCCATGTTGGTTTCATGGTAGCATTCTGGGAAAGTTTTAGATCGTTTCATACTGCTGAAGGAAGAAATATTCATTGCTTTATCATAGACTTCTTTTTATTTATATCCTTCTAGAACATTGTATACTCTTAAGAGTTACGAGTCAAATATATATATATATATATATATATATATATATATATATATATATATATATATACAATATTCTAGATGTACATAAATAAAATAGTCTATCATAAAGCAATGAATATTTCTTCCTTCAGCAGTATGAAACCCAGAATGCTACCATGATACCAATATGGGAGTATGGTAATGCCTTGGAACTCTAACATACCCTTAAGGGTAAGATCACGTGTATTTTACTTTTATTGACCGAATTATGTAATAACCAACATAAAAAACAATCCTATAAACGATAACAGTGAAAAGCTTTCGTCTGCGCCCTAGATGGTAATGATTACGATGCGGTAATGTGTTATGGAAGTGAAAGAAAAGAAAGTCGGACGTTCCGGCTGTACAAGTTCAAGGCCAGAGCCGCGCATTTCTCTCTGACATAATAATCGTAACAATTACAACAACAATGATGATGATCGGAGAGTGCATCTCGCGTTCGTCCGAGATTGCCTAGAAAGTGTGTAACGTACGGCACAAAAAAACTTTCTCCGCGCGACGTTTCTGTGATATAACATGAGACAGTGGGTCATGATCAACACGTGTTTATCCTACTTTTATCGATGAATGTTTGTTGTTATTTCCTCGGACGCAACGAGTGTTCATTCAAGACACATTATGAAAGCGGTATACAGTTTTTTTTTAGACTAGCTGTAATATTACGAACGACGAACTTTTTTGTACTCATGTCCTAAAGGTCGTTTTAGACAAGACAATTTCTTGACTCAAAAGTTAATCAATATGCGGCACAATCTAAATTGTCTTGTATCATACAGCAAATTATTTGAAATATTGAATTGAATGATAGATCAAATGGAAACATATAACGCGTTCTATTTGTCAAGGACAAATTGTATGGGAGGAGAATATATGAATTCATTTCTTGTACAACTTTTGAGCTAAGAAATTGTCTTGTCTAAAACGACCTTAAGACAAGTCATTTCCCGCATTGATTTGGGTGCGGGAAATACTACTTACCGCACTAGTGCGTGATGTAGCCAGTGTTGCCAACTTAAAATTCGGTACTAATGTAAATATGTATATATATGAGAATGCATGCAAGACACATCGTACATCTCTTATACTACAAATAGCATTAAAAATCAACGATATTGTACTGAATAAATACAATTTGTTTGTTTGTAATAAATATAAATAAATAAATAAATAAATAAATAAATAAATAAATAAATAAATATAAATATAAATATAAGAATGCATGCAAGCACAGCGTTGTACTTGAAATAGCAATAACAGTTAACGATATGGTACTGAATAAATACAATCTTGAAGAAAATATAAACTGAATTATATGTAATTGGTAGTGTGATATAACCTATTTGTCACAACAACTTTAAATAACTTTAAATAAATATTAAGTATTTATTCGTACAAAAAATAAGATACATTATTCTTGCGATAAGGCCGTTTCCCGAACAAGTGTGCAATTTCGCTTACCGCTACGTTACCCCTACCACCGTTATTGTGAATGGTCCTTTAAAGGATTAACCATCTATTGAATAATTGACCTTTAGCAGTTTTTGCTTTAAATAATTCTGATAGCATTGTTTTGTTTTGTTTTATATTAATTTTCGTTGTAGTTATATCACGTTGGGTGGCCATCGTGTGTAAATAATGGGAGAGGGAACCGCGCCGTTGGAGCCGCGGTTTTCGTCCCCACGCTGGCCTTGGAAGGCTTGAAAGTCGAAGATGAAAATCTCTCGCGAACACGCTTGACAAAGAGCGGCCTGTAGGCGATGAAGGTAACATAAAGCGTAAGCCATTGAAAGATTGGGTTAATGTATTTCAATACATGCGACGACGGAAATTTAAATTCACTATTTACTAATGTTTTCATTAGTGATCAGTATACGAATATTATTCACCTTCCATTAATTTATTTATTTATTTTCTCAACAGACATTAATCTAGTTACAGAGAAAAGGAAACAGAGAATTGTTAAATAATAATACATATAAAGAAAATCTAAAATTTAAAGATTGCTACATTAATAAAATAATAATTGATAGTGTGCGAACAAGAGTGTGAACATATAACATCAAAGTATATACAATAGGAATAAAAGTTATAGTAGACTGAGTTTTAATTTTTAATGGTAAGCTTTCAGTGAATATGACTTTAGTATACATTTTATATGATCCTTAATATATTCAGAATGCTACCATGATACCAACATGGGAGTATAGTAATGCCTTGGAACTCTAACATACTCTTAAGGGTAATATCACGTCTGTATTACTTTTATTGAACGAATTATATAATAACCAACATATAATATTTTACATATAATTATTACACTGGCCCTCGTTAAATCGACGAAGGGCAGTGAAGCTCCTTTATAACTTCTAATAATAATAATAATAATAATAATAATAAAGTGTCTTTATTTCCTTTTCAATTACATTTTCAAAACAGTTTGACATTAGAACAATACAACATTGAAAAAGAAAACGGCGGTTTTCAGGTGATTGTACATCTTATACAAGATGAACAATCTCTGCTTTTCAAAACAACTAATAACTTAACCCTAATTTTTTTTTATCGCAAAAAATAATCAATCTGCATTTTCTATATAATTAGAGCATATTATCTAGTTTTATAAATAATTTTTATATATGATTTAAAAGTAATATATAGTGTGTAAAAGTTATTTGACCATAAATAACTTTTACGCACTATTTATTACTTTTAAATCATATATAAAAATGATTTATAAAACTAGATAATATGCTCTAATTATATAGGAAACGCAGATTGATTATTTTTTGCGAGGACTCGAAATGAACCGTAAACAAAGTTCCATTTTGTGAAATCACTAAATAATAGGGTTCTAACTTTGAATTAGTATTTTAAGTTTTTAGGCCCTATTTATATAGGGCAAACAACCTATATAAATAAAAACTGAAAATACTGATACAAAGTTAGAACCCTATATTTAGTGATTTCACAAAAATGGAACTTTGTTTACGGTTCATTTCGAGCCCTGACCATAAATAAGTTTTACGCACTATACTTACGACCTTTTGTAAATTAACGGCTGGCGATTGTATATGGTTTTTTTGTACAAGCGCATTAATTCCGCAACGAGTTGCATAAACATTCACTCCTAGCCAGACTGACAATGACATTTATTGTTGTTACACCATGAATGCCGGCGCTGCGCTAAAGTCCGCATTCAGGTTCATTATCAAAGAGAAACTATGTTTTTCTCACTAAGGATTTCCCTTTTTTTCCCCTATTTTTACTGTACTGTGCACTAATTTTTGTTTTCACCACTTGCTGTGTCTAAGGATTATTTCTGTTGGACAATTAAAAGCTTTTATTGTCCAACAGAAACAATTTCCAAATACAGGACAACAATATGTTTCGATAAGTATTGTTAAGTACAGGATGAAAAGTAGCGCATACGGCGGTTGTCTGCTAACTATCAAATTCTCAGGTAAAGTACATACCATACCATAAACAAATCTAACCAAAGATCCTTGAATTAAGCTTCATTCGGCCCAATTCACACATAAGTGGCATCGGGCGGAGTCATTCCCACATCCTTTTTATATATTTTAAAGATATTTTCATTGTAAGTAATGAAAATATCTTATAAATATATAAAGAATGAAATACGAAAATATGAATAGTAATATGGTTAAAATAATAAACAAACCAATGATTCTCAAAAATCCAAAATAAATATTCCGATTGATATGGAAGATTCTTATCTTACTTCCATATCTACCGAATTTTTTTTTTTTTGGATTTTTGAGAATTATTGGTTTATTTATTATTTGATTCTTATTATTATTCTTATTTTCGCCATAATTTTCATTCTGACATACCATATCATTATTTTTATATATTTTTAAGATAATTTCATTGTAAGTAATGAAAATATCTTAAAAATATATAAGAAGAATGAAGTATGTCAGAATGAATATTATGGCGAAAATATAAATAGTAATATGGTTAAAATAAAAAATAAACCCAATGATTCTCAAAAATCCAAAAAAAAAAATTCGGTTGATATGGAAGATTGTTATCTTACTTCCATATTAACCGAAATTTTTTTTTTTGTATTTTTGAGAATCATTCGATTTATTTATTATTTTATCCACATTACTATTCATATTTTCGCCATAAGTTTCATTCTTACTACATTCTTTTTATATATTTATAAGATAATTTCATTGTAAGCAATGAATCAGCAATTTATATTTAAAAATCTGACGTTTTCGTATAGATTCAAATGATTACAGCTAGTTTTATAATTGCACCATGCCTATATATTTTTTTGAGAAAAATACCTACGACCTTAATATATTCAAAAAAAAATTCCATTGTATTTTATTACATCATTTTTATTCAAATATTCTTCTTTTTGTGACGTTAAATACGTATAAAAATATACCTTTTATGCATGAAACAGAACCAAAACTGGCTTTCGTTGCGCAATAAAAGACTATTCCAATTACGCCCTGCCGTGAAAGGGCGCCTAGCTACTACCTGGCAGGCTGTAAATTCAAGGGAAAAAACTCCAGACCGTTTTTGTTTTTTTTAACACAATGCGTAATACGATATTTACAGTTCGGAAAGCCCACGCAGCACGGGAGTGCGATAGGCGGCATGCCCAAAAAAAAAACTGTTCTCCGATTACGCAACCGCGATTTCGGAGAAGGTCGATGTATTATTCATCGCATATTTTTTGAGAGCCCTTATCAGGAAACACACGAGTTTGAATAGCAATGAATGATCATAGCAGGTTTTTAGTTTAGTGATGTTATTATAAACAAGAATAGTTGTGAGTAATAAATATTTAAATCATTATGAGACGTATTATTAAATAATATATATTGGCCACTTTCATTTTCACAGGCTCAATATGTGATTCATCATAGTACGAGTTGAATTCAGCACAGAAAATCTATTTCACTTCTAAATATTGGATTATTCCGGTCTCTATTTTGTGAAAATTCATTATAAATAATACATAAAACGAATTTTTCTTTTCAAAATAGAAGTCAATTAATAAATAACAAGGGGTTTTCATTGTTTTTTTTATCAATTGTGCCTTGCTATGCTCTTTTTTTCACTTATTTATTGCTATAGTTGAATTTTTTTATTGATAGCAATTACCGAGCTAATCAAATAATGAGCTTGATAATTGTTATGAATAAAAAATTTGAGTGTTTAAAATCTTAAAGCGAGATTTCATTTTAATTTAAATTTGGAGTTTTTAAAATGTTAAAAAGAGATTCATTTTAATTTAAATTTGGTACGTAATTGATCTAAAAGTTTCCCTTAAATTTCAACTATAGCAATAAATAAGTGAAAAAATAAATAAAAAGAGCATTAGCAAGGCACAATTGATAAAAAAAACAATGAAAACCTCTTGTTATTTATTACTTGCCTTCTATTTTGATTTACCCGAACGGAACTACTAAATTAATTCACGCTTTACATTGCATATAATTAATGTAATATCAAACCGTTTGGTTTTAATGCATACAATTATCAGACGCTCGGCATCATTAAACATTAACCTTTCTGCTTGCACGGCTACGAGACTGCATTATTTTATAATGGCAACAATCGTGTTTACAACGTATAAACTATTTCCGCTGCGCACGAATTCGCGTTGTCGGGTTCGTCGTCTACCGCCAGTGCAGTCACTAGGGACATTTATTGTATTTCTATCGTAATTGTTGCGATCCAATAATTTTTGGAGATGTTTTTGATAAACAAGTCTAATAAATCGACGTGGTTAGCAGTTAAATCACAATTAGTGGAGTATTTTTATATATTTATATTTTTTAAAAAACCTGAACCGTTGTTTTGAAGTCGATACAATAGCGTCTTCATACCCTGAATCATTGAAAAATCAAATAGATTCTTCACTTAACACTTAAACGTAATAAAACAAAAGTTATGTTGTATGTATTATGTTTTTTCTTGATGTTATTTTGAAGAAATAGCGAATATTATTCTTTCTATGAGGGGTAGTTTGTTTGATAGCTTTGAGAGCTAGTCCAAACGTAGTCTTATTAAAAAAAACGGCAGAAAATAAACCTGGCATAAAACCATAATTTAACACAATTGAGTGTTTAAAATGTTAAAAAGGAGATTTAATTTTAACTTAAATTTAGAGTTTTTAATATGTTTAAAGGAGATTTCATTATAACTTAAATTTGGTACTTAATTGACCTAAAAATTGCGTTGTTTTGGTTTTAGCATCATGAATAATAGGCACGGTTTGCTAGCTTTGGGAGCTAGTTCAGAGATAGTCTTTTTCGAAAAAAAAACAGCGGAAAGTAAACCTTGCATAAAACGATAATGTTCACACAATTGAGTGTTAAAAATGTTAAAGGAGATTTCATTTTAACTTAAATTTGGAGTTTTTAAAATATTAAAAGGAGATTTCATTTTAATTTAAATTTGGTGCTTAATTGCTCTAAAACATACCCCTTTTTGGCTTTAGCATCATGAATAATATGCAGAGTTTGTTAGCTTTGAGAGCTAGTTCAGGCGTAGCGTCTTCATACCCTTAATCATTGAGTGAAAAATTAAATAGATTCTTCATTCCACACTTAAACGTAGCAAAACAAAAATTATGTTGTATGTACTATGTTTTTTCTTGATGTTATTTTGAAGAAATAACAAATATTATTCTTTGTATGAGGGGTAGTTTGTTTGCTAGCTTTGATAGCTAGTCCAAACATAGTCTTTTTCGAAAAAAAAAACGGCAGAAAGTAAACCTGGCATAAAACGATAATGTTCACACAATTGAGTGTTTAAAATGTTAAAGCGAGATTTCATTTTAACATAAATTTGGAGTTTTGAAAATATTAAAAGGAGATTTCATTTTAATTTGAATTTGGTACTTAATTGATCTAAAAATTGCCCTTTTTTGGATTTAGCATCATGAATAATAGGCACATTAAACTTAAGTTTAGACTATTGCAGTTCGTTTTTTTTATTAGGTTTACTATTAGGTGGGCTATCTAATAGTTTAAAAACGAACAGCAATAGTCTAAACTTAAGTTTAACGGTGAAATCTCTATTGCAGTAAGAAGAGCAAGCATTGATGACCAAACAAGTAAAATTGTATGACAATTACTCATGGGCTCTCACCCACACACACACACACATACACAAACAATTCCGTGTAACCGTTAATCCAATCTCGATCAAAACAAATTCGACTTACCATCCTTCTTCTGTACAATCAACGAGAGCGGCTGCTGTCCGCCAGCACTATCCCCCAGCAGCTCATTAGTTTTGTTCGCACCGGCATTCTGCGACTCCAGCAGGCGCAACTGCTGCTGGTGTAGCCGGTTCTTGATCAAGAATATCTTCGGCATGGTGGCCTTTTATCCAAAATAAAACTACGTGCGATACACTAATATCCAAAAAGTTACAGCATAGTCACAAACAAGAAACTGTCACTAAATCACTGAGGTCCAACAAACAAACAAAAAAAAAACTCAAAAATTGGGTGGCTCGCTACGCGAACGTGTTCGCTGCACGGGTTCGTATCCAAGACTGTTGACCGCTAGCAAAGGTATAGCAGTGAACCGTTGTCTCTCCCCCCACCTCACTCGATTTTTTCCCGAGCTAACTACAGCTTACCTGAGCTGTGACGACCTGTGGAGGTTATCTATTCTAACTCACTTGTGCTTGCCACGCACTGCCTACCTGTACGGGCGTACCTACCTGTTGCGGCGTGCAATCACGTCTCTTTGGGTCGTTAGGGGGGTAGCAAAAACAAAACCACTAGATGATGACAGGATATAAATTAAACGAAACTTATTTCATTAAAAATCTATCTATACTTAATGTCTGTTATAATAATAATAACAATAATAATAATCTTTATTTACAACTTACAATATAATATAATATTGATACAATACAACATTACAAAAAAAAAGTGTGGATCTCTATGGGTCGTTAAGGGGTAGCAAAAATAAGACCACTAGATGATGACAGGATATAAATTAAACGAAACTTATTTCACTAAAAATCTATCTATATGTAATGTCTGTTATAATAATGCTAACAATAATAATAAACTCTTTATTTACAACTTACAATACAATTTAATATTGATACAATACAATATTACAAAAAAAAGTGTATTAGTGTGGATACCATAAATGGTGCACCCACAAAAAAGCTCGCAACAAAATAGCACGCGAAAAAATAGCCCGCGATAAAATAGCCCGCGATAAAATAGCCCGCGATAAAATAGCCCGCGATAAAATAGCCCGCGATAAAATAGCCCGCGATAAAATAGCCCGCGATAATATAGCCCGCGATAAAATAGCCCGCGATAATATAGCCCGCGATAAAATAGCGCGCGATAAAATAGCCCGCGATAAATTAGCCCGTGATAAAATAGCGTGCGATAAAATAGCCCGCGATAAAATAGCCCGCGGCAAAATAGCCCGCGACTACAAATGTAATTCTGGTGATACAAAAAACAATACAATTATACGAAAATTTGTATACATTAGGGTGGGTCAAAAAACCAACTATTTCTTTAAATATTGGATTGTTAAGTAGACGCCTTAACAATTTGTTATAATTCATTTTAAAGAATAAATAAAATGTTAAAAGAAAATGTAGATTCAATAATGAAAACAATATTTTTTGAGCTAATTTTCTAGAGGTGCTTAGCAACCAATTTTTCAGTATCGGAAATGAAAAAAATAGTTGAAGGATAAATAAAACGATTTCTTACTTCACTATTTTTTTTTCACTTCCGATACTGAAAAATTGGTTGCTAGACACCTCTAGAAAATTCGCTCTAAAGAAATTTGTTTTATTATTGAATCTATATTTTGTTTTAACGTTTATGAATCTCTTAGCTTTAGAATTAGTGCCTTTACGAGACTTGCTTGAGCAATTTTAGATACATTCTGAATACAGTCTAAAAAATAAATAATAACAAAAATAATATATCACAATTTTAAATAATATTAGAACTTGAAAATTTCATTTCTAATATTATTTAAAATTGTGATATATTATTTTTGTTATTATTTATTTTTAGACTATGTTCAGAATCATTCTATAATTGCCCAAGCAGTCTGGTACAAAACAAAATATAGATTCAATAATGAAAAAAAAATAATTTAGTATCGAAAATTTTAAATAATATTAGAAATTGAAAATTTCATTTCTAATATTATTTAAAATTGTTGTATATTATTTTTGTTATTATTTATTTTTAGACTGTGTTCAGAATGTATCTATAATTGCCCAAGCAGTCTCGTACAAAACAAAAAATAGATTCAATAATGTAAAAAAAAACATTTTACTATCGAAAATTTTAAATAATATTAGAAATTGAAAATTTCATTTCTAATATTATTTAAAATTGTGATATATTATTTTTGTTATTATTTATTTTTAGACTGTGTTCAGAATGTATCTATAATTGCTCAAGCAGTCTCGTACAAAACAAAAAATACATTCAATAATGAAAAAAAAAACATTTTACTATCGAAAATTTTAAATAATATTAGAAATTGAAAATTTAATTTCTAATATTATTTGAAATTGTGATATATTATTTTTGTTATTATTTATTTTTAGACTGTGTTCAGAATGTATCTATAATTGCCCAAGCAGTCTCGTACAAAACAAAAAATAGATTCAATAATGAAAAAAAAAACATTTTACTATCGAAAATTTTAAATAATATTAGAAATTGAAAATTTCATTTCTAATATTATTTAAAATTGTGATATATTATTTTTGTTATTATTTATTTTTAGACTGTGCTCAGGATGTATCTATAATTGCCCAAGCAGTCTCGTACAAAACAAAATATAGATTCAATAATGAAAAAAAAACATTTTAGTATCGAAAAATATTGAAATATAGTTTCAAATAAATGAAACTTAAAAAGTATTTAACGGCTAGTTTTTGATTGATAAAAAGTCTAATTTATATAATATTTTCGAAAATTAATGGATTAAGGCAAGGTTGTATAAAGTAGATAACTCTTCGAGTTAATTTGACATCGTGATTCTAACCTCACTTTTGCCAACTTTGACACTTAATGCGACGTTGCCATATATAAAATGGTAGATCCAGGGGGTGTATTCTGTAACTTGAGATATTAGGGGGTGTATTCTGTAGTATTATGAGTAAACATACCGTCAAATTTTATGATACTTCTCGGTTTCCATATGGCAGCACTAGGATTGCCAAATCTCCAAATATAACAGGCAACCCTCGTATACAAGAAATTTGATTTACTATTGTTGTTACATCAAATAATTCTTGTATTCGTATGAAACGGCAAAATTACAATTATTCTTTAAACTTATGCTGTGTAATTCTTAATAACTCTGTAGATACTGTATTTTCGTTTTGTAATGGATATTTGATTGCATTTAGTGTCGGTTGTTGCTCGTGCATCTGGTGTTTCTTAATTATGTAATTTTAAGGATTTCCATCTACGCGCCAAAGAGCCAGATGGGAAGAAGAAGCGTTAATGACTAAAGTCAGCGAACTCGCGCGATTTTATTTTACGTGTCGTTGACAGCAGCGGCGAAAGGCTCCAAAGAGCATAAAAGCGTAATTATTGTTGTTTGTTATTAAAAATAATTACAATAATATTCTTATTTTACATTCGATGTGCAAGAAAATGTGATGGTAGAAAATGTTTCTATTTTTTCATACCATAACAAGTCGTTCGCATGTTTTTTATTTAAATTATAACTCTAAAATTGTTGCAATAGCTGTTCCGGGCTGTTTTAAGCCAGTTAAGATCAGCCCAGAACAGCTACCGGGTGATAGACGAAAGCGGCTGAAATACTAAATAAAACGCGACTAATCAGACATCGAAAGAAAACAATTAAACAATTTAATTATCAACTCAACTTGCACGGCTATTTCAAAATAAAATATGAAATAAAATAAAATAAAGTAAGTAAAGTAAAGTAAAGTAAAGTAAAGTAAAGTAAAGTAAAGTAAAGTAAAGTAAAATAAGTAAAATCAAGTAAAATCAAGTAAAATCAAATAAAATCAAGTAAAATGAAGTAAAATGAAGTAAAATGAAGTAAAATGAAGTAAAATGAAGTAAAATGAAGTAAAATGAAGTAAAATGAAGTAAAATAAGTAAAATAAGTAAAATAAGTAAAATAAGTAAAATAAGTAAAACAAGTAAAATAAGTAAAATAAGTAAAATAAGTAAAATAAAGTAAAATCAAGTAAAATCAAGTAAAATCAAGTAAAATCAAGTAAAATCAAGTAAAATCAAGTAAAATCAAGTAAAATCAAGTAAAATCAAGTAAAATCAAGTAAAATCAAGTAAAATCAAGTAAAATCAAGTAAGATCAAGTAAAATCAAGTAAAATCAAATAAAATCAAGTAAAATCAAATAAAATCAAGTAAAATCAAGTAAAATCAAGTAAAATCAAGTAAAATGAAGTAAAGTAAAATGAAATAAAATGAAGTAAAATGAAGTAAAATAAGTAAAATAAGTAAAATAAGTAAAATAAGTAAAATAAGTAAAATCAAGTAAAATCAAGTAAAATCAAGTAAAATCAAGTAAAATGAAGTAAAGTAAAATGAAATAAAATGAAGTAAAATGAAGTAAAATAAGTAAAATAAGTAAAATAAGTAAAATAAGTAAAATAAGTAAAATCAAGTAAAATCAAGTAAAATCAAGTAAAATCAAGTAAAATCAAGTAACATCAAGTAACATCAAGTAAAATCAAGTAAAATCAAGTAAAATCAAGTAAAATCAAGTAAAATCAAGTAAAATGAAGTAAAGTAAAATTAAATAAAATGAAGTAAAATGAAGTAAAATAAGTAAAATCCAGTAAAATCAAGTAAAATCAAGTAAAATGCAGTAAAATCAAGTAAAATCAAGTAAAATCCAGTAAAATCCAGTAAAATCAAGTAAAATCAAATAAAATCAAGTAAAATCAAGTAAAATCAAGTAAAATCAAGTAAAATCAAGTAAAATCAAGTAAAATCAAGTAAAATCAAGTAACATCAAGTAACATCAAGTAAAATCAGGTAAAATCAAGTAAAATCAAGTAAAATCAAGTAAAATCAAGTAAAATCAAGTAAAATCAAGTAAAATCCAGTAAAATCAAGTAAAATCAAGTAAAATACCTATAATTTTCAGGGTAAAGTTCTATCAATTTTTTAAAATGTTTCATAAAATGGATAATCCAACCATAGGGTGATAAAATTGTATGCGAAAAGGGGTAGTCCCAATAGATAAAGCTGCAGAGCTATAAAACAGCCACAATAAATTGATCGTAAACACAATACTTGCAGCCCTTTGAAAATAAATATTAGGTTAACATTTGAAATTATTAAATGAATAACGCAGCTCAGTATAAGACAGGCAATGTCTCTATCCATTCGGTCGTTAGAGACATTGTCTGTCTAAAGCCCGTATGACATTATCTAGTTTCTTATATCGTTTTCGATACAGACACAAACTACATAGTGTCATACACACATGTAGAAAATGATATAGCGGCGGATTAATAATAAATTCACTTAACAATAACAACACCGTAATACACAATGTTAATTTTCCATTTAGAAATAGTTATACAGTTTAATATATCAAATCTTTTATATATATATATATATATATATATATATATATAACGATATAGGAAACTAGATAATGTCATACGGGCTTGATACCGTTGAGTGATTCTTCACTCAACGCTTATACAGAGCACTAGGGTGTCTGGGTTCGAACCCCGTCTTGGCGAATTTTTGCGAATCACCTTTCATAGTTTTTCATAGTTTTTTCCAGAGGTTTTCTGTAAATTTAGGGTAAATACCGGGTGATTACACTCCTCTGAGAATTGACCGGCGGAAAAGCCTTACTTACGGCTTATTGCTGGTATACAGTCAATATTACTGTCATTTCTAGTACTGTCAGTATTAGCTTGAATCCTCCTTTAATATTTATCAAGTAATCAGTTATCTGCACAAACATCAGTATTCTCTTCATTCCATCATTACATGTACTTGTACTTTATAAGTTATGAATTTTGATGTAGTTGTGAATTATTAGAATATTCTAGACTGACACAATATATTTGTCGGTTAAAGGTAGTTCTAAATCAAACTATAATATACAAAAAATATTGTTTTCAATTGCTATAGGCTACAAGGTCAGTAAGAGTGTCAATATTTTAGAATAATGACAGTATTACTGTACTATAACATGTTTAAAATTTTCATTATAATAATACATAATAATAATAATTAACAATAATTGACAAAACGCCTTGAAAACCGCTTATGATTCAACATACAACAAAACTGTATTAAAAATTATACAATTAACCCCCTAGTTGTATAATTTTTGTATATAACCACTAAGATATTGTGTGAATTCATCCTCACTAGCTGAGCTACACTGATGAGATCTAATAAGATCGAAATCTAGATATGTAGATTGCTAAGAGGTGGATTCACACATATATATGTTATACAAAACTATATTAGTGAGGATGAAGCAGCCAACAGTATACGTGTTCTATTGTATAACGAAAATTTTAAACATGTTATCGTACAGTAATACTGTCATTATTCTAAAATATTGACAGTATTACTCACCTAGTAGCCTACAGCAATTGAAAAGAATATTTTTTGTAAATTATAGTTTGATTTAGAACTACCTTTAACTGTCAAATATATTATGTTAGGTCCTCAGTCTATAATATTCTAATAAATTACATCAAAATTCATAACGTAATAAAGTACGTATCTAAAACTAAATATCAGAACGAATGTATGGATCAAACAAAAATATCCTTCACGGGAAATATCTTACATATTTTCCACCGATCTCGCGCCGCGCCGCAATAAATCGTACCGTTTACGGAGGCCGCAACAGGTGTTGAGCGCTTAATAAACACACATGGGTGTATGTGTGTGTTTTGCATGTACATGTACAGCGCGATCGCCACCGCAAGCTAGTCAGAATGAGGTACGGTGGGTATTGGTTACGCTCGGAGAGGTGGAGGAATGCCAAGATCACGGTCTCGGCTACAACGTTGTCGATTCGAGCGGCGACCGTTCCGTAAAAACCGTACATTTATAATACAACGATTACCACTATTCGCGATGGCAACCGCGGCGATAACTTAATAGATCCGCGGCTGCCCCCCCCGCGTACACCGCCGCCTCCACCCAAACGACCGGCACCGCGCCGACCGGAACGGTCAATTGTTCATGTTGCGTGTGTATCTATCATCTAATCCTTTTGTATCGCGAATTTTTATTATATATATATATATATATATATATGGTTGTTGAAAACAAATTAACAATCAAATCAATACAATAATAACATCCTCATGTGTGGTGTAGCCCTATAAACAGAGGTATTACTAGGGTTAATAGCGCCTAGGGCAAACACCGATCTTGCGCTCCTCTCCGACTGTCAGACGATTACGTTATATATATATATATATATATATATATATATATATATATATATATATATATATATATTCTCAATCTGTATTTGGCTATCGACCCCTGCTTACGTTTTATTTTCTAAAAAACACTTTATCGTGGTACCCAGGGGTACGATTTTTGACCGATCGCTATTACCATGCGCTATACTGCGTACATATTTCATAGCGTGGAACTAATAGAATAAATACAAAAATTAATGTCAAAACATATCTACTGTCAAGCTTTTAGTTCTGTCAAAGATAGGCAGAACCTTTCGCGAAGCGTGAGGTCTCAAATCGGTACCATTTGCAATAATAGCGTACGTCTCTCGATCGCTATATTCATAGCGATTGCTCAAAAATACATCCCCAGGGCACGTACTCTGCCTGTCATACCCTAGTTACGCCTATAAAATGTACATTTTTATTTGGAAAAAGTCTATTAAAATCATCCCCGTTAGCCGCCATATAACAACTAAATATTGATTTAAAATAGTGTCCATCAAAAAAATATTTAAGAAGTACTATTAACATCACTATAATGATACAACTATAAGAGACTTCGATGCCACGTTAGGCGAGCAACAATAAACTCCACCAAAACGTGTGTGTACAAACTTACACCTTACACATCTAACGGTATAAAAAGGGTTCATTTAAATAAATAAATAAATAAATAAATAAAACGTGTATCATCTAATATTTTTGTATCACAAACTTTTATATCGGGTGTTATTTTATTTGATTCTAATAATCAATTAGTTTTCAATAATCAAATACAACAGCACGCCATACAATAATAATAATAATAATAATAACGTTTATTGCCTAATAGATGACTCCACTTACGAGGACAACAATATATCATAAAAAATAACATGAATAACTAACAATGTATCATAAAAAAAGGGAAATAACATTAATAAGAAAAAATATATCAGAAAAAATAACATTAATAACAGACTTCAATAAACAAATCATTATTGGAACAGAAATTAAATTAACTTAACTTAAATTAATTTAAATTTGGTGAAATAAACCACAGTAAGCTATTAAATCGTATAAATTAATAAGAACAATAAAAAAAAGTCGCAATTATTAATAATTTAATATAAAAAGTTTGCGATACAAAAGGATTAAATGGTGATACAACTAACCCCCTAGGAGGAAAGTTAAACGCCATCTGGCGGCACCACATCAATTAGCAATGCTAATATATATATAGGAGGAAAAGCTGTTATCAATATTTCTCTTGTAACATATGGCTTGGTTGTAGTAAAATCCTGATGAAGCTCTGAACCGAGAGCGAAATATCGATATTAAAAGAAGGAGTTTCTTTAGGACTCACGCTGCAATCCCAACAGCTTTTCCTCCTAACTAGTTTTCCGCGAAAAACTACCCTCACTATATATATATAAATATATATATTTTATGCGAAAATGTATGTGTATACCCTACATATACGTTTATTGTTGCTCGCTTGACGTAGCATCGAAGTCTCTGATAGTTGTATCGTTAAAGTGACATTAATAGCACATTTACATTATGTTAGATGGACAGTACTTTAAATCAATATTTATTAGGTATATGGCGGTAAACAGGGATGATTTGAAAAACTATTTGCCAGTAAAAAATGTACATTTTATAGGAATACAAATGCACTAAGTTTGAAATTAATTTAATGTGTTTGATTATTACACTCAATGCTTTCGTTAGTATGTTCCCGGTCTTGGAGGTGAATTGCTACTTTTTTTTTGCCTTGAAGTGGGTAATCTTCAAAGAAGCCCGGAAGGTCATTAAGACATTCTCCCCCGGGAAGTGTTGGATTCCCTATCTAGGGCCGACCTACCAGCTAAACCCCACCTCGATTTTCAAACCAATATATTCCTAAATATGGAATCCACATTTCTTTATTGCTTCATATTTAGGTGGCTATAAATTTAATTTTTAATTCTCAATTTAATATTTTTATACCATTTTTTAAAATTTGTTAAATTTATATATGTATTTTTATATAAGACGCTAACCCCCGTATTCACCGACGTTCCATAAATCTATCAATAGCTATTGAACCCATACGTATTCGTTGTTATAGCAACAGTAAATACATTATCTAGGAAATGTAGTTACTTTAGATTCTCTCTATTGGAAACACTGAATAATTAAACAAATGACATTTGTTTTGGTATACCCTGTCACAATGATGTTGTCAATTTATCCATTTAATAGCTTATGGGACTTACAGGGAGACAGAGAGACAGGGAGACAGAGAGACAGAGAGACCGAGAGACATAGAGACAGAGAGACAGAGAGACAGAGAGACAGAGAGACAGAGAGACAGAGAGACAGAGAGACAGAGAGACAGAGAGACAGAGAGACAGAGAGACAGAGAGACAGAGAGACAGAGAGACAGAGAGACAGAGAGACAGAGAGACAGAGAGACAGAGAGACAGAGAGACAGAGAGACAGAGAGACAGAGAGACAGAGAGACAGAGAGACAGAGAGACAGAGAGACAGAGAGACAGAGAGACAGAGAGACAGAGAGACAGAGAGACAGAGAGACAGAGAGACAGAGAGACAGAGAGACAGAGAGACAGAGAGACAGAGAGACAGAGAGACAGAGAGACAGAGAGACAGAGAGACAGAGAGACAGAGAGACAGAGAGACAGAGAGACAGAGAGACAGAGAGACAGAGAGACAGAGAGACAGAGAGACAGAGAGACAGAGAGACAGAGAGACAGAGAGTCAGAGAGTCAGAGAGCCAGAGAGCCAGAGAGCCAGAGAGCCAGAGAGCCAGAGAGCCAGAGAGCCAGAGAGCCAGAGAGCCAGAGAGCCAGAGAGCCAGAGAGCCAGAGAGCCAGAGAGCCAGAGAGCCAGAGAGCCAGAGAGCCAGAGAGCCAGAGAGCCAGAGAGCCAGAGAGCCAGAGAGCCAGAGAGCCAGAGAGCCAGAGAGTCAGAGAGCCAGAGAGCCAGAGAGCCAGAGAGCCAGAGAGCCAGAGAGCCAGAGACAGACAACAATATGCATTTAAGAGTTAATTTTCCATACTTAGTTGGAATGTCTATCTCACGATCTATTCGCTTTGTTTCACATATAAAATATGTTTTTGTGCGAATCGTGCCAATAGAGAGACACAAAAAATCGTAGAGTAGATAATTGAATCGCTTGATGATTTATATTTGCGTGTGTAATGATGGATTAAAGTCCGTCGTCCGCAACGATACAATTTATCCGAGCGAATGAATATGCACGGAATTTACTGTTATGCGAGGGCAGCAATAGTAGATGTACCTGTAAATATAACTACACGCAATTTCAGTTTCGATTCAATTTGTCCGGACTGATAGGATGTTATTGCGTAGCCGTAAGATGATTTGTTAAAGACACACGTTGTGTGCTGTTGAATTGAGGACAAAAAAAAACTTCTATCTTCATAAGACTATCAACTGTGAGGCTTCTCCGCCGGTCAAGGGGGAAGCTCAGATGAGTTTAATTTTAATCAACCGGTATTTACCTTAACTTCACAGAAAACCTCTGAAAACTGTGAAAGGTGATTCGGCGAAAATTCATTTCCCGCTGGGGATCGAACTCAGGCTTAGTACGACACGGACGTCGCCTCTAACCACTCGGCCACTGAGCTGGATTAATTGAGGACATATTTTCAAATATTATTCTGGTAAAATAGTGCCTTCAACTTACCGAAATATGAACATGTAAAGTTGAAAATACAACTTGCTTGATTTCTTGAATGTTTAAACAAAACGCCATTTTTATAAATAGTCATATTTCGATGTTGGCTGGTTCTGATGTCTTTGAAGAGTATGAAATGAATGTTGTAGAATGAAAATGATTGTGTCCTCATCTGCGAGACGGTGTCCTGTATTATCGGTCCTATTCAATCATTACATAATTGGCTTAAATCGGCTTGTTGTTACTTAAAGATATCAACCGATTATCCACGGGGATAATCGGACCGACAATTATTTATGTACACAACATATTATTGTTATAAAAAAATATGCAACAACCAACTTTTTCTGTCAATTATGAAAATTAAATATACCATTCTTATAAAGGCTCCTTACACGATCAATAATACTGTTAATATTTTAGAATAATGACAGTATTACTGTTCAATAATGTGTTTAAAATGTTCGTTATTCTAAAATATTCACATTATTACTTATCGTATAAGATATAGTAACGATGAAATGAGAATAATATATATAATAATAATCCGGATAATTGATTACTTGATAAATATGAAAGGAGGATTGAAGCAAATACTGACAGTACTAGGATTGACAGTGTTATTGACCGTGTACGGTGCCTTATAGGACATACCAAATGATATAAAAACAAACCTATCATAAAATAATACTAATAAGTACAATCAAATCCACATTTAAACGATTTTTATTTTACTGCAACGAAGATTACTAAATAACAAACCTATCGTTTTTTTGTTTGTTTTTGTTTTATTATTTAATCTCTCTCGCGTCGATTTAGTCATTGTTTACATGACCTATGGTAAAACCGAAACGAAAACATTGCGCAACCCAAAAACGGTAAATGCGTGGACGACAAATAGGAGGAGAAAAAAAACGGGGTCTACCTGGAAAACGACACTGACGACACGGGGCTTAATCCGCGAGGGGGCGGGGAGCGAGCGGTGTGTGTGTGTGTGTGTTGGACCCGGACAAGTCCTGGCCTTGACATTGAGGGGTCCGCGGCTCCCAGCGAGGGCCCCAGGACGGCTGCGCCTCGCGGAAACGCCTCTTGTCGTGCGCGTCCGCCATTTAGAAGCAACAACACCTGAAAATTAAAACGAAATTAATTAAACCAACACCGATTTGCTTCGTTCAAATGTTTGTCCAAATTTGGTCTAATATAAGCGAGTTTTGCAAAATAATCTATTGTGTAGGTCTACTCTATACCATAGTGAAAAATCGGGTATATTTCTTCAATTTTGGGCGTAAAACATAACGAAAACTGAATTTTTTTTTGTACTCATGCCCTAAAGGTCGTTTTAGACAAGACAATTTCTTAGCTCAAAAGATGTTCAAGAAATGAATTCATATATCCTCCTCCCATACAATTTGTCCTTGACAAATAGAACGCGTTATATTTTTCCATTCGATTTACCATCCAATTCAATATTTCTAATAATTTGCTGTATGATACGAGACAATTAGATTGTCTCGCATCTTGATTAACTTTTGAGTCAAGAAATTGTCTTGTCTAAAGCGACCTTTAGACAAGTCATTTCCTGCATTGATTTGGGTGCGGGAAATACTACTTCCAGCACTAGTGCGGGAAGTTGCCAGTGTTGCCAACTTAAAATTCGGTACCAATGTAAATGTGTATTTATAAATATGAGAATGCATGCAAGCACAGCGTACACATCTTATACTTCAAATAGCATTGAAAATTAACGATATGGTACTGCATAAATACAATTTTGAAGAAAATATAGACTTTACATTATATGTAATTGATAGTGTGACATAACTTAGTTATTTTAAATAAATATTAAGTATTTATTCGTACAAAAAATAAGATACATTATTCGTTCTTCGCTCTTAATACAGCACTCGCCGTGCTGTAAACTCATTCACTCATTCGGGAAACTTGCCTTTCTGCACTAATAATGTAAATTACTATTTCTATATGACTCGTGACAACAATACCTTCCTTCTAGTGTAATGTTTCCCCGGAAAGTTATCGCATATTTCTACAAACTTTGTTAGAAAACGTGAAGCCGTTTTCGGCAAAAAAAAGAAATTTCATATAGGTACAGCTTTAAATTGACTTCGATAATAAGAAATAACTTTCTTTTGTTTACGAAATATTAAATTCATCATATTAAATAATTAGTACTATATAAATTAACTTTAATTGGCATAATATTCTTTATATTTTACTGACTTTTCTTATATTAATAATTACAGTAGCAGCATATAACTTCCAATTCCTACAAACGCAGATATCTAACAATAAAAATTAAATTAAACGTTATTCTCTTTAACCCTTTTAATTTACTTTCATATTTTAATCTTTACACTTTAAAAAATATAACGCAGATACTTAAAACGTCTTACCAATTCAATCTTTTCACTTCCCCATCTGAATTCTGGCTCTTTTGCCTTTTTGTCCCTTTTACTGAATATAATTATCTCATAAAACATATATAAGTGTGAATCCACCTCTTACAAATCTACATATCTAGATTTCGATCGAGTGTAGCTCAGCTAGTGAGGATGAATTCACACAATATCTTGAGTGGTTATATACAAAAATTATACAACTTCCCCCCTAGGAGGAAAGTTATCGCATATATCCACAATCTTAGTTAGAAATCGTGAAGTCATTTTCTGTAAAACAATAAATTTCATATAGGTACAGCTTTAAATTGTCTTTGAAAAAAAGAAATAACTTTATTTCGTTTATGAAATATTAAATTCATCATATTAAATAATTAGTACTTTATAAATTAGCTTTATGTGGCATAATATTCCCTATATTTTACTAGATTAAACGCCATCTGGCGGCACCACATCAATTATCTCAGTTTTACGCACGTTCACTTCTACCACTCTCCTTTTATAAAACGACTTCTTACTATAACGACTTCTTCCTATAACGACTTCTTCCTATAACGACTTCTTCCTATAACAACTTCTTCCTATAACGACTTCTTCCTATAACGACTCCTCCTGTCAGCACTCCCCATAAACTACTTTCTAGATCGACAGTAAACAAATTGAATAAACAGAGGAATCACTCTGTATAATAAACAGTCTAATATTAAACAACATTTTATATTTTTATCAAAAATGTATCACATAAACGCTTCAACCAGTAATGAAATAATATGGTTTTACTTCGTAACGTAATATACCTCTGACGAATTAGCATACAGCAGGTTAACACCCTGTATATACAGTACACATATATTTAATTTATACACCTTGGCGTTTTATTTGTACGTCATTAATGTTTTGTGCACCGTGTGTTATTTGTTTTGGAATAAAGGCAGGACATCAAAGGCGCATTATAGCACTCAACTGTATGCGATTCCGTAACGGTATCCATGCACCATTTATGCTCATCTGTGACATAATTGTAATGCAATGGAAAACGCAGGCGGCCGCGAGCACGTCCCGAATGGCGGCCGAAACAATGGCCGATAATATGCGTGTGGACTGTACAAGAAAATTATTTGACTTCTCATGTTTTATATGTGATACTATATATTTTGTAAATTAAATATTTATTTATATATATATATATATATATATATATATATATATATATATATATATATCTATATATATATATATATATATATATATTGTTATTTTTTATATAAGATTCCGAAAATACTTCAAAAATAGTGCTTTTTGACGTACTTTCGGAATTTGGAAGACAAAATATATGTTTACATTCAAAAAATTATAACTTCGATGCATCACTCTGTATATGACAATGCTATTTTCAAGAAAATTATTTTAAGGTGCTCCCATATATAATTTGCCAAAATTCAAAAATTCATAATTTTAAAACAAACAAAAAACATTTCTCTGAAATTTGCAGGATCTCTTAAGGTATTCTAGTGAACAATTTGAGCCCAATATTGTGTCGCCATACCATTTTGGCGATTTTAAAAAAATCTAAATTCTGAAATTTGTTAATTTTTCGATTTTTTCCCCCAAAATATTTTTATTTCAATAGCCCCAAGTATCCCCTTTAAAACAAACAAAAGACCATTTCTGTATTTATAATAGTTTTCGAGATATTTAAAAAATAAAGTTGAAAAATTAGAAAAATGGTAAAATTTTGAATCTTGAATAACTTTCGAAAAATAAAATTTTAATTTTTTTACGTTTGTAAATCTTGGTTTTATGATAAAAGAAAAGTTTTGACCAAATTTCGTTCAAATTGAAAGGGGTCGATTCCAACTATTGGTCGATTTGACATGGAATGACCCATATATATATATATATATATATATATATATATATATATATATATATATATATATATATATATATAAATAAAAAAATTGTTCAAATCTTTTTTGCACAGGATCAATTGCTATGAATGAATGTATTTAAAGGGTCTGACGGATCACCACGTACGTTCGTGGGAGACGCCGAGATCGGAGATCGATGGGAAGCTTCCGGTCGCTCTCAAAACGAAAAAGAATAGAATGGAAGTGCATTCGCGTAAATCACAAGATCGATTTACTCGGGACGCAGGTAGCGGAACTCGGGGCACGCATCACGTTGCGCTCTCATAACTAAATACTTTGTGAAAAATGAAGAAAAAAAAAATGCGTGGGAAGAAATTGCTCACTCAAATCGCAGGATGCTAGAATTTTTGAATTAGTTTAATATTGCCTTTGGGTACCTACCAACTAATTGTGCCACAAGGAATTTAACACTCACTTAAAATCGTCGAAATAAAAATAATTTTGGTCTGTTTATGCCCTCAAAATAAGAATATGCATTTACCATTTGGGTCTTACTTTTACCAGTTTGGGTTTATACTGCAATAAAATAAGAAACAAAAAATCTAACTATTTTCAATTCTAGACATTCACTAATTGAAAATAGCTAGAATTGATTTTTAGTTGCTTATTTTATTTCAGTATAAAACCTGAAATAAAATGAGAAACGAAAAATCAATTCTAGCTATTTTCAATTAATGAATGCCTCAAATTGAAAATAGCTTGATTTTTCGTTTCGTATTTTATTTCAGTATAAGCGACCTTAATTATATTTTCTCTTTAAACAATATTAATTCAATTAGAAGCAATTTTCATTTGCAATACTTTTTTGTCTAGTAATACAGTTATACAAATATAGAATCGTGTATGTAAAATCGATGGTGAAAGCGCGGAGGAGTCCTAGTTAATTCATTTTATTTAGATATAGTACTTGCTAAAATACAAATTAAAACTTGTAGACATTTTAGAGATAAGTTGATATTATTATGTGTATACACGAGAACGATGAAATGTTTTAAGCGAAAATAACATCAAATTTTATAAATATTGGATTGTTAAGGCGTCTAATTTGTGATAATTCAGGATAAATAAAACGTTGTTGTACTGTAAACCATATGTTATTCAGTCAGACGTATGAGCTTGGTTACCTGCAGCAACAATATCAAATATTTTTAACAAGTGGCACGTGTGCGTCCAATCAAAAGAGGAAGTGGAAAGGTAATTCCATCCAACCGGGTATCACACATGCCACTGATAAGACCGATAATGAAACTACCAGCATAGTGGCTGACACGCGACCACTTTAGATAACAGGCCCATCCCTTGGACGTTTTTGATTTCTGTCACCGTGGGGACACACGGTCACAACATTGTAATTATTCGGGCAATATGAGGGCGGTGATAACATACAAAATCAATACATATAGATATGAATATAAATAACAATTGTTTTATTTCATTAGCAAATTTCGAGTTGTTCAGGTTAGGTGCATTTTATACCCTTACAACTCGAAATTTGCTAATGAAATAAAGCAATTGTTATATATATATATATATATATATATATATATATATATATTATTTTTCGCTGTAGGCATATTTATACATTCGGAACCTTCAACCCTAAAAGTACTACTAAAGCCATTTAAAAAGTATCTGGTGATGGCACCAGACGACTCCGAATTAATTACGTAATTAAAATTAAATCAAATTTTAAGATATTTCGGTTCGACTCTGTTCGCGTTTTAATGTTTTCTTACGTTTTCCCCGTTGTTTTATGTTTCACATTTTTTCATACACATCATACATTTTCCAAAAATAGTCTATTTCGGCTGTATTAATAATAATAATAATAATAATAATAATTCATTTATTGACCATGACACACACACATTAACGACAATACAATAAAATAATAGACAAAGGTCATGAAACGTAAGAAAAAGTCAAAATGACCAATAATTTATCAAACGTTTTTCGCGATAACAATATATATATATATATATATATATATATATATACATATATATATATATATATATATATATATATATATGTGTGTGTGTGTGTATAGAGTTAATTTTGATTTTCGCTGTATATGTATAGATGAAAACCGAAACCGAGGTTTCTGTTTGCATCTATACATATACAGAAAAAATCAAAATTAACTGTATATATACATAGCATAACTTTTTTCAGATAAAGCTTCGTTTAGGAAATACTCAGTTATAGGAAAAAATGCTTAATTTGTTTTATAGTAGTTTTCAAAAATACCACCATTTGCATTGATGGTCAATTAAATTACTTACATCTCAAAATTTTAAAATTTGCAATTTGATTTCATTAATTTCAAGTATGAAAATCTATTTTAATAGTTTTCATGTTTCCAACCAGCCAAAAATAGGTTTTATATTTTTTTGTGGGCCTTTTCATTTTATGATCATACTTGTCTGCCCAAAAGAAATACCCAAAAAGCAGAAAAGTAAAAGTGACCGAATGTTATGCAAGGCGCCGTACTTTATTGCCCTCAAATAAGGGACCGAGACCCTAATAAAAATTTGAATCCAGAGCGTTAACGCAAAAAATAACTGAAAGTGGGTGTTGTAGCTCATGTTTGCATTGTTAAGTAGTTATAACGTTTGATTGCATCATGTAGCATATATATAGTGTAGTTATTTCTGGATATACATCCTATAAATCAAATTTAAAATTTGACTAATCTAGTCGAAATAGACGACTTGAAAAATGTATATGTTTGGTCCATAATTGATGAAAAAAAGTCATGTCGTAATTTGAAAATTCGTCAAAAATTCAATTTGTAAAATAATAACTTCAAATCGAACATAGTGGTGAATGAACATATTATTGATATATGTTCCAAATTTTATAACAATTCATGCCTTACAGGAAGAGTTAGAGCAATTTAAGTAACACTAGTTGATGTAAAAAAGTCATGTCGCAATTTGAAAATTCGTCAAAAATTCAATTTGTAAAATAATAACCCGAAATCGAACATATATGTTCCAAATTTTATAAAAATTCATGACTTACAGGAAGAGTTAGAGCGATTTAAGTATCACTAGTTGATGAAAGAAAGTCATGTCGTAATTTAAAAATTCGTCAAAAATTCAATTTGTAAAATAATAACCCCAAATCGAACTTAGTGGTTAATGAACATATTATTGATATATGTTCCAAATTTTATAAAAATTCATGACTTACAGGAAGAGTTAGAGCGATTTTAGTAACACTATTTGATGAAAAAAAGTCATGTCGCAATTTGAAAATTCGTCAAAAATTCAATTTGGAAAATAATAACCCCAAATCGAACATAATGGTTAATGAACATATTATTGATATATGTTCCAAATTTTATAAAAATTCATGACTTACAAGACGAGTTAGAGCGATTTTAGTAACACTAGTTGATGAAAAAAGTCATGTCGCAATTTGAAAATTCGTCAATAATTCAATTTGTATAATAATAACCCCAAATCGAACATAGTGGTTAATGAACATATTATTGATATATGTTCCAAATTTTATAAAAAATTATGACTTACAAGACGAGTTAGAGCGATTTTAGGAACACTAGTTGATGAATAAAAGTCATGTCGCAATTTGAAAATTCGTCAAAAATTCAGTTTGTAAAATAATAACCTCAAATCGAACATAGTGGTTAATGAGCATATTATTGATATATGTTCCAAATTTTATAACAATTCATGACTTACAAGACGAGTTAGAGCGATTTTAGTAACACTAGTTGATGAAAAAAGTCATGTCGCAATTTGAAAATTCGTCAAAAATTCAATTTGTATAATAATAACCCCAAATCGAACATGGTTAATGAACATATTATTGATATATGTTCCAAATTTTATAAAAAATTATGACTTACAAGACGAGTTAGAGCGATTTTAGGAACACTAGTTGATGAAAAAAAGTCATGTCCCAATTTGAAATTTAGTCAAAAATTCAGTTTATAAAATAATAACCTCAAATCGAACATAGTGGTTAATGAACATATTATTGATATATGTTCCAAATTTTATAACAATTCATTACTTACAAGACGAGTTAGAGCGATTTTAGTAACACTAGTTGATGAAAAAAAGTCATGTCGCAATTTGAAAATTCGTCAAAAATTCAATTTGGAAAATAATAACCCCAAATCGAACATAATGGTTAATGAACATATTATTGATATATGTTCCAAATTTTATAATAATTCATGACTTACAAGACGAGTTAGAGCGATTTTAGTAACACTAGTTGATGAAAAAAGTCATGTCGCAATTTGAAAATTCGTCAAAAATTCAATTTGTATAATAATAACCCCAAATCGAACATAGTGGTTAATAAACATATTATTGATATATGTTCCAAATTTTATAAAAAATTATGACTTACAAGACGAGTTAGAGCGATTTTAGGAACACTAGTTGATGAAAAAAAGTCATGTCGCAATTTGAAAATTCGTCAAAAATTCAGTTTGTAAAATAATAACCTCAAATCGAACATAGTGGTTAATGAACATATTATTGATATATGTTCCAAATTTTATAACAATTCATGACTTACAAGACGAGTTAGAGCGATTTTAGTAACACTAGTTGATGAAAAAAGTCATGTCGTAATTTGAAAATTCGTCAAAAATTCAATTTATAAAATAATAACCCCAAATCGAACATAGTGGTTAATAAACATATTATTGATATATGTTCCAAATTTTATAAAAATTCATGACTTACAAGACGAGTTAGAGCGATTTTAGTAACACTAGTTGATGAAAAAAAGTCATGTCGCAATTTGAAAATTCTTCAAAAAGTCAATTTGGAAAATAATAACCCCAAATCGAAAATAGTGGTTAATGAACATATTATTGATATATGTTCCAAATTTTATAAAAATTCATGACTTACAAGACGAGTTAGAGCGTTTTTAGTAACACTAGTTGATGAGAGAAAGTCATGTCGTAATTTGAAAATTCGTCAAAAATTCAATTTGTAAAATAATAACCCCAAATCGAATATAGTGGTTAATGAACATATTATTGATATATGTTCCAAATTTTATATAAATTCATGTCTTACAAGACGAGTTAGAGCGATTTTAGTAACACTAGTTGATGAAAAAAAGTCATGTCGCAATTGGAAAATTTGTCAAAAATTCAATTTGTAAAATAATAACTCCAAATCGAACATAGTGGTTAATGAACATATTATTGATATATGTTCTAAATTTTATAAAAATTCATGACTTACAAGACGAGTTAGAGCGATTTTAGTAACACTAGTTGATGAAAAAAAGTCATAACGTAATTTGAAAATTCGTCAAAAATTCAATTTGTAAAATAATAACCCCAAATCGAACATGGTTGTTAATGAACATATTAGTAATATATGTTCCAAATTCTATGACAATTCATGAATTACAGGAAGAGTTAGAGCTATTAAAGTAACACTAGTTGATGAAAAAAGACAAGTTACATTTTGAAAAATCGTCAAAAATTCAATTTGTAAAATAATAACCCCAAATCGAACATAGTGGTTAATGAACATATTATTAATATATGTTCCAAATTTTATATAAATTCATGTCTTACAAGACGAGTTAGAGCGATTTTAGTAACACTAGTTGATGAAAAAAAGTCATGTCGCAATTTGAAAATTCGTCAAAAATTCAATTTGTAAAATAAAAACCCCAAATCAAACATAGTGGTTAATGAACATATTATTGATATATGTTCCAAATTTTATAAATATTCATGTCTTACAAGACGAGTTAGAGCGATTTTAGTAACACTAATTGATGAAAAAAAGTCAAGTCGCAGTTTGAAAAATTGTCAAAAATTCAATTTGTTAAATAATAATCCCAAATCGAACATAGTGGTTAATGGATATATTATTGATATATTTTCCAAATTTTATGAAAATTTATAAACGAGTTAGAGCGACCGAAGAAATGAAGAAAAATCAAAAATATTGTCCAATCAAAATCAACTTAAACCTGTTGGATAGACAATTTTCAACCAAATAAAAATCTTAATACAATATTTCTCAAAAACAAAAGTTAAACCAGCCATATGATAAATTAAAAATGTAAAAAAAAACAATATTTAGTGGGTATAACATATATTATAATGTACAACCGTTTGATTTAAATTTAAAAAAAAACATATTTACAAACAAATAACATAACCAAACCAAAAACCGTGTAATTGTACACGCTTGACTGCTTGTTTCTTGCGTTTTTTTTTCTTCTTCTTCAATCGCATCATCTTCTCCGGGAAGCGAGTGAACGGCAAGAGAGTGACATGAGGCGGACCGTTGCCTCCGTGAACTTTTCACTGACGCTAACGGACGACTCCATATACATTTATTTATTATGGGCGATAGCTGCACGGCGCTTTTTCCTATCAACAAGCTGACTCCTCTGGCGCATCAGGCATTCCCGCTCTTACGCGACGATAATGCAACTAATTACCACCCATTAAGATTACCACCGAGCGCAAACGCGTTCGTTACATTCTTACGAAACCAACGGGACGACGCCACTTAGCGGGTTTAGGTTGTTTGTTTTCGGGAAATGTAGGGATCGCAATGTTATGCTGATTATTAGAACTTTTCTCAATTAATCAAAACGAATTGATTATAATTATTAGCTCATCTTTGTACATTGTAAAGATAAATTAGAGATTATTTATAGAATGTTTTTACACTCGTCAAAAATATATACCATAAATATATAGCATAAAATTTTTTTTAATCGTAACTTCAGGTATATACAATATTTATTAAATTGAAATTATAATATGCATAAGTAAAGTATATTATAATTTTAATGAATTTTAGGATTTTGTTCATACTATACAACTATCGTAATTACCATAAAAAAAATTAAATCATAACTAACTAGGTATATAGAGTATTTATATTTTAAACGTATTTTATCTTTTTATTAAAAAATCCTCTGCATTTATACTTCTATTTACTAGAATTAATATATTAATAAATAGAAAATAGAAGTATAAATACAGCGGATTTTTTAATAAAAAATTTAGAACCCCGTACATTTTATACATCTATCAATAGCTATTGAACCCATAAGTATTTGTTGTTATAGCAACAATAAATAAATTATCTAGGGAATGTAGTTACTTTAGATTCGCTCTATTGGAAACTCATGAAAATGTGTCATCAAAGCTCCAATCACAAGCGCTATTCAAGGTGTTGACATTTATTTTGACCATTTCTGTCATAATGACATTTTCAATTTACACATTCATTAGCGTATGGGACCTATAAAGTTTATGGGATTATGGTGAATACAGGCGAAAATTATGCAAATCACCGTTCACAGTTTTTCAGAGGTTTCCTGTGAAGTTAAGGCCTTCACAGGAAATCTCTGAAAAACTGTGAAAGGTGATTCGCATAATAATACAAACGGCCCTAAGCTTATCCTTTTATAGTCTTATAAATATAGAAGTTTTTTTTTAATAAAAATTATTAACATATATTGTACGTCATTCGATTGCGTAATTTTTATTAAAAGCTTCAGTACAATCCGCGTCATAAGAAAAGTTTTAACACTTTTGAAATGTGTAATTTTTAGTTCTACACATATAATTCTTTGTACAGCATTGTTAAAAGAATTCTGGTATGTGTTTGCACAGCAATGGTGATGACTAATCGTCATTGTATTTTCGGGCAGTAGTATAATAAGCCTGTTACAGTGACCAATTTGCGTCGTACACACACATACTTGCGGTCACCTGCCCAAGCTAGTGGGGACCTTGGCCGCCGCCGTTTGCCGCCGCCGCACCGCCGGTGAGGCACGGGGCGGAGGACACATAACCGCGCGAACAAGGTTCATTGCACCTGACGGAATGGCGACTCTCGGCCACTGACGCGCGCTCCTCTTACCGTTATGTTGCGCTAATGGGTTCCGCTAATGCCATTCTGCATCTGCCGCGGACCATCACAATGCCGCGCGACACCGCGAATTACCGCAGAAATGCTTAAAGTTAATTTTCAACAGCACCCGGGAAGAATTGTCTTCACAAATAACACTCCTAGCAAATGATGCTACGTTATTGTATTTTAATACAGCGAGTCCCGAGAACAAACTCATTCTTACAAAGAAAACTGAAAAATTGTTAGGAAGTAAACTTACGCCCGGTTTCTCCAACGAATCTTAACTAGTTTAAGACTGTCTTAATAATAAGGCGGTCTTAAACTAGTTAAGATTCGTTGGAGAAACCAGGCGTAAGTTTACTTCCTAACAATTTTTCAGTTTTCTTTCTAAGAATTAGGTCTTAAAGCGTTGCACCAAACAAAAATCGGATCTTAAAACGACAAGATGGTCTTACATTGTAAGACTAAGTAAGATCTACATATGTTTAGTGCAACAGAATAAAAAATGAAGCTGAGTTGATATAAGACGAGCTTATATAAGACGATCTTTAAGATTCGTTGGAGAAACCGGACGTTATGGACTTATCATATATAGTGAACAACATTACACCTATTTGGAAATATTTTCAATCTGAAATTTTGGCCACGCCACTACACTCCTGTTGTGTCCTTGTGGCACAAAATCATGATAATGGTTATAAAATGTGCAACTAATGTGCTAACGATGGTAACGATTTTTGGGACACAACACTCCAGTACCACTGTTCAAATAATTTTTCTTCTTATTTTTAATTAAAGCCCTAGCTAAGTTCTAATGTGTAAAATGTACACATTATTTTAGTGTCACAAAAAACTATTTAATTCTATTTTATCAGTATTTTACTCACGAATTTGCACCTTGCCAGTACCCATTTTTTTCAGTACCAATAGTAATTTAAATAAATTAAAGTTTTAAAAACTGTTCTCAAAAATGATACAACTAACCCCCTAGGAGGAAAGTTAAACGCCATCTGGCGGCACCACATCAATTAGCAATGCACACACACACACACACATATATATATATATAAAATATTGTATAATGCATACAATCCCTGACTATATTTTTAAGTAATACGACTTATATTAGAAGATTGTGCACTGTGCTTTGAATTGTGCGAGGAAAAGTTGCTTATCTATTTATTTCTCAAGAGCGCCCGTGCGCGCAGTTTTACCGTTGAGGTAAATTGCCTAAGACCGTTTTGGGCTGGCGCGTTTTCCGAAAATAACTTCTTTGAAAACCCATTATTTCAATTGCCATGCTAATGGCTAGGTTAAAAATATCTAAAATCCTGCAAAAGCGTGTAAACTTATGTATGGCAGAATATTGCTCAATTCAAGCGTTCACAATTGGGCGGTAAGAAATTGTGAACGTTTAGATTTTCATAGACGTGCAAAACAGTCTGAAACTTATAGATTTGAACCTTTCTTCAGTCGTTACTAGTGTCGCTGAGCCTATTTTAATTAACTTAATTTTATTATCTACAACCCCTCAAATATTACCCTTAAGAGATTGTGATGCACAGTTGTGATGCACGTATCATACAGCAAATTATTTGAAATATTGAATTGGATTGTAGATTGAATGAAAAAAAAACGCGTTCTATTTATCAAGGACAATTTGTATGGGAGGAAGATATATGAAGTCATTTCAACAACTTTTGAGCTAAGAAATTGTCTTGTCTAAAACGACCTTTAGTATATAATAGCACAATATTGAAAAGCTTTTGTAGCAGTGATGATTCAAATATTCTAATCATAAGGCTCCAATTGGGCTGCAATTAATTCACAAAAACTGCCAATGTTTTCTATATTTGCTAAGCGCTTTTATAATTATTTAATTATTTATTAGAAAGGTGTATTTATATACTATTATACATTTTTTTGTCTAGAGTTTCTAGCTTTATAAAACATGGAATTATTAAAATTAATCTTCAAAATAAATTCTATTGAGGGTGTAGGCTAGTTTTTATAGCCGCTTTATGTGTTTTCCACCATAATGGTGCCGACTAGCCCCACATTAAACTTCTTATATACTGCACTCGCCCGGACTTAATATCCCATATACGATTGTGCGCCTACGATAGAACGGAATGCCAGAGCCATTAATCATCCCGGTTATCCCCAACAGAAGAAAGGAATAAACGGAAATTGCTCAAATTTATATACGACAGTAACAGTAAAAAGAAAACAATTACGGACAAAGAGTTCAAAAGAAATAATTTCATATAAAGGCTACAAATTTTAATTGGTAAAATTTACAATGCTATCTATTCAAGCTATAGAATTGTAAATGAATGCAGGTCCGTGATTAAAGATTTTTTAAACTGTAATCATTAAATAAACAGTCTGCTAGGTCAAAAAAATATTTTTATTAACTAATTTCTAAGATTTCAGGCAAATATTACAATTTATCAATACACATTTTTCTTTTAACACGTCTAATTCTCAATTTTTTGTTTTAAAGAATGTCTTCCATTCACTTACACTCTTCGAACTGGGTCCCGTTGGAACGAATAAGTTACGAAGTAAGACCGTGCCTTACTATATATAGTATGATATTATGATATTATGATATTATGATATTATGATATTATGATATTATGATATTATGATATTATGATATTATGATATTATGATATTATGATATTATGATATTATGATATTATGATATTATGATATTATGATATTATGATATTATGATATTATGATATTATGATATTATGATATTATGATATTATGATATTATGATATTATGATATTATGATATTATGATATTATGATATTATGATATTATGATATTATGATATTATGATATTATGATATTATGATATTATGATATTATGATATTATGATATTATGATATTATGATATTATGATATTATGATATTATGATATTATGATATTATGATATTATGATATTATGATATTATGATATTATGATATTATGATATTATGATATTATGATATTATGATATTATGATATTATGATATTATGATATTATGATATTATGATATTATGATATTATGATATTATGATATTATGATATTATGATATTATGATATTATGATATTATGATATTATGATATTATGATATTATGATATTATGATATTATGATATTATGATATTATGATATTATGATATTATGATATTATGATATTATGATATTATGATATTATGATATTATGATATTATGATATTATGATATTATGATATTATGATATTATGATATTATGATATTATGATATTATGATATTATGATATTATGATATTATGATATTATGATATTATGATATTATGATATTATGATATTATGATATTATGATATTATGATATTATGATATTATGATATTATGATATTATGATATTATGATATTATGATATTATGATATTATGATATTATGATATTATGATATTATGATATTATGATATTATGATATTATGATATTATGATATTATGATATTATGATATTATGATATTATGATATTATGATATTATGATATTATGATATTATGATATTATGATATTATGATATTATGATATTATGATATTATGATATTATGATATTATGATATTATGATATTATGATATTATGATATTATGATATTATGATATTATGATATTATGATATTATGATATTATGATATTATGATATTATGATATTATGATATTATGATATTATGATATTATGATATTATGATATTATGATATTATGATATTATGATATTATGATATTATGATATTATGATATTATGATATTATGATATTATGATATTATGATATTATGATATTATGATATTATGATATTATGATATTATGATATTATGATATTATGATATTATGATATTATGATATTATGATATTATGATATTATGATATTATGATATTATGATATTATGATATTATGATATTATGATATTATGATATTATGATATTATGATATTATGATATTATGATATTATGATATTATGATATTATGATATTATGATATTATGATATTATGATATTATGATATTATGATATTATGATATTATGATATTATGATATTATGATATTATGATATTATGATATTATGATATTATGATATTATGATAAGCGAACATTTCTATATGAGCAAATCTCAGTTGGCAGGCATCCTGCAGTAAATCAGTGCACCAGCAAGAAAAATATCCTTTCCCGGCGCATTTGAATTGTAAATCCCTGCAGATAAACAGCTCGCGCACGGGTAAATTATCGATATTTTATTTACGACCGAGATGCAAATCCTGCGCCGCAGCTCGTTTAAAAGGTCTTCCACGTCTCTTCGGGTACCGTTACGCGTGAGCAACGCGTTTTCCCCGTGATTTTTTCCTCCTTGCGCCGACTGGTCGCACGGACGCCGGAGCCGACCCACATCTCGCCGGCGCCGCTGCAAGTGGCGTCGCGAATATTCCAACCCAATGAATTATTTTAATTTGCGTTAAATTGATGTGATATATGTGTCAAGTTGAGCTCTAAAATATTATCGCTGTGATTAAATTTAATTGGGAGAGAAATTATGGTACGAACTATTTTTTTTTTTCGTGGTTGAGTAAAGTGCTTCGTTAGGAATTGAGATTAAGGCCATATATTGAAATATTTATTACATAGGTACAGTATTTTTACGGATGGGGTTATAAACGAGAAACACAAAATTTATATTAAGATAAATGCGCGTATCACTAACATCCCATAAACTTTATAGGTCCCATAAGCTATTGAATGGATAAATTTAAAATGTCATTGTGACAGAATATGCTAAAAAAATGTCAAAAGCCTTGAATAACGCTTGTGATTGGAGCTTTGATGGCAACTTTTGTTTAATTATTCAGTGTTTCCAATAGAGAGAATCTAAAGTAACTACATTCCCTTGAGAATGTATTTATTGTTGCTATAACAACGAATAGTTATGGGTTCAATAGCTATTGATAGATTTATGGAACGTCGGTGAATACGGGGGTAAGGAAATTAATTATTTTAACTATAAAAAGTCGATCGATTTAATGTACACAGATATCAGCAAGATAGAAATATTATTAACACTAGTAATGCGTTGACCCTCCTCTGTTTCTTACACATTCACTTATTAAGCTTACAAATATGCTTTATATTGACACTGAAATAACTAATGTCAAATGAAAAGAAAGGATGTTTCATAATTGATTCATCTTGGTGAAATTTTCATCGATTCTTAATAGGAATAAAATACACGTTTTCTGAAATTTTCTTCAAAATACATCGACGTTTACTGGGTGCTAATTTACTTATGGTGGCGAGTATATTTTGACGTCTTGCTGCAGAAAGGAACCAATTCATCTAACGTTAAAGTTGAGAAAATAGATTTATATAAACATTTATACAAATATTTGTATAAATAAAAAATTATCTATTCATCTCAGGTTAATTTTGGGATTTTAGAGTTTTAGAGCTATATTTTTTAAGTGAAATTGTTTACCTTGACTATAAAAGTAAGAGAAACATATTTTGTGGGTTGGGTCCTTTCTGCAAAAAGGCATCCAATCCACCTAATGTTAAAGTTGAGAAAACAGATTTATATAAAGATTTATACAAAGATTTATATAAAGATTTATACAAAGATTTATATAAATTAAAATTTATTTATTCATCTCAGATTAATTTTGGATTTCTATAGCTTAGAGCTATATATTTTTATTTCATTAAGTTAAATTGTTTATCTTGAGTATAAAAGTTCAGTAAGAAAATTAAACAAAACATAATAAATAATTTTTCCAATCAAATGCGAATATCGAGATTTGAGATATCAAACATTAAAATCGAAAAAAACATTGCCCTTAGGCAAGATTGATGTTATAATAATTGTGTAATATTTTTCATTTTATTTGTAATCTTTGCCATCTCATATTAAACATCATTGCTCTGCAACCCGGAACCGATCGCTCATTGTAGCCTGCAGGATATTAAACATCCTAGTTAAATTTAATACACATATTAATTCCGAAATTGATCAATTATAGTTTACGAATTAATATAACCATCTATGAATCTATAAATACGTTGTTGATTGAATAATCGTACACTTAACTTTTTACATTCTATACCTATATGCATTACGCATGAAATTAATAAATATTATCCACTGCCCATTACCCATTTGAATTGTTAATCTTGTTTGCGCGTTTCGCCTTCTTTTATATATCTAAATTGCGCGGGTAATAAGGAAACGGAGCGATTTGTATTTCTGTACCGATAAATGCCACTTCGTTTCCCCTTTTCCACCATTCAAGGTCTCCCCCGGCCGATTGAAATGCCAGCGCTGTTCTTTTGTGCTGTTATTTTATTGTACTTGCGTTTGTAATGGTGATGATGATGGCGGTGGAAAGAGATGGCACGTAGTCGGAACCTGTAACGGGGTTCGGAAAGTAAGCTGGACTGGCAACGCACAGTTATAAGATTTTGATTTCGTTGGGTTTGAGTAGAGCACTTATTATATAATATCTGGTGTGAATATCACAACATTTTACAAACTAATAAGATTAAAATATATTTCTAAGAGTATTCAATTTATTTGTATGTATATAATTATTATTATTCTATTCAGATTATACCATCAACACATACAAATCTTCCGTTGTATAATAATAATAATAATAAACTTAATTTCTCATAAATTGTAGCACAATAATAAAATATCTGGTGTGGGCACCACACGACTTTCCAAATTACATGACCTATTTAATTTTGTATAACATTTTCAACATTATAAACTTCTCGGCTTTTTAAATTTTTTTGACACATTGACATTTTTTACTTTTATGTATTTTTGACATTTTTTACTTTGTTTGACTTTTTTGACATTTTCGACTTTTTTTTACACATTAAAAAAATTTTGACATTGACTTTTTTGACATATTTTTTGACTTTTTTGATTATTTTTATTTTTTTTTACTTTCTTTGTTCTTTGTTTCTTGCTCAAAATCTCAAGTGTCAAAAACTTACACTTGAGATTTTGAAATTTTCACGTTTTGTCATTCTGACTTTTTAACTTTTTGGCATTCTGACTTTTTAACTTTTTGGCATTCTTGTTGTCCTGTAATTGGATTTTTCTTTCCGTAGGACAATAAAGCTTATTATTATTATTATTATTATTATTATTATTATTCTGACATTTTAACATTAGACATTCTGATATTTTAACATTTTGGCATTCTGACATTTTTACATTTTGGAAATCTGACATTTTTACATTTTGGAAATCTGACATTTTTACATTTTGGAAATCTGACATGTTTACATTTAGGCATTTCCATATTATCATTTTTCACATTTTCATAAGTTTCTCAAATCTCGTAATTTAGTTTAGAATTTTATATTTGTGCATAAACTCACAAATATAAAATTGTAAACTAAATTCTTAGATCTGAGAAATTAGTGAAAGTTAGTACACGCATAATTGTTCAAAATACAAGGCTGTTTTGATCGTTCAAAATATTTCCAAAACTTTTCACAAATTTCTCAAATTCGGAATTTAGTTTACGATTATATATTTGTGCATAAACTTACAAATATAAAATTGTAAATGAAATTCTGAGATCTAAGAAATTTCTGAAAGTTAATACATAATTGTTCAAAATACAAGGCTGTTTGGATCGTTCAAAATATTTCCAAACATTTTCACAAATTGCTCAAATCGCGGAATTTAGTTTACAATTTTATATATGTGCATAAACTCACCAATATTAAATTGTAAACTAAATTCTGAGATCTGAGAAGTTTGTGAGAGTCTGGCCGAATTAAGAGAAGTTGTTTGGATTTTTGAACATTAGGCTCAATTTTCTAAAAGTTTGTAAATATTTTGAACGATCAAAACAACGGGTTAATACACGTATAATTGTTCAAAATACAAGGCTGTTTTGAATATTTTCAAAAAATTTCAGAAATTTCTCAATTCTCGGAATTTTGTTGTGCATAAACTCACAAATATAAAATTATAAACGAAATTCGGAGATCTAAGAAATTTCTGAAAATTAATACATGCATTATTGTTCAAAGTACAAGGCTGTTTGGATCGTTCAAAATATTTTTAATGAGTATGACGATGAAGAATCAAACATTTTATTATTTAAATTTTTTATACAGAAAAATCAAAATTTTGAATGGAAGTAAAAAACTTTGTGAGTGCACGAGCCCACTGTACACGCTCAGAATAAATTTTTAATTGATTGTAAATTCGACGAATTAAGAACGTGCCACCGGATGGTATTTAAAGGGGATATCCTGTCCGCACAACCGGGCACCTCTGCCGCATATTTTCGGACGGAAGCGCCATGAAACATCAACTAATTAGGAGTGTGAATTATTCGATTTGTCATATAGGTAATGCATAATATTTCTTACTTGCGTCGCTTTGTCACAAACTTAATTTCCGCCAAAACGAACTAGGATAAATAATTTAAAACATACTAGAGTACTGTTACTACAGGTATCTAATTTTGCCCCTATTAACAACTCAATAGAATGTATTATAAAAAAAACTTCTCTCTTTATAGGGCTATCAGCCGTGAGGCTTTTCCACCGGTCAATGGAGAAGCTCAGAGGAGTTTAATCACCCTTAACTTTACAGAAAAACTGTGGAAGGTGATTCGCGAAAATTCGCTCCCCGCTGGGGATTGAACTCTTCTGCTCCCCAATGCTCAGTACGAGACGGACGATGCCTCTAACCACTCGGGTAATGTATTATATTTTTATTTTTTTATTTTTTTAAGGAATTACTGTAATATAATAGAATAATTTGTTAAATAAATTTATTATTATTGTTACCGGTTCGAGTCCGGTATTAATAGACTTTTTTCTGATCGGAGTTTGGGTCTATTAATCCATGGGATAAAGATAAAGCTGGCCGCAAAAGACGGGTAGATAGTGTAAAAAAACAAAATACATGAAAATCTGAAATTATGTATAAAAAATACTATTTCAAAAACGCTCTTTTTGAACTGTATCTCAGTATACTCAGTTTCTCACATCGGCTTCTAGTTTGTGTTTTGTATTTAGGGGGTGGCTTGCCATACGATAACTCTATCATGCGTAATCTCTCTCCATTACTTTTAATGTGACACGCGAAAACCGAGAAATGACCAAAGGGGTAAAGGTCAAATTGTTAAAATCAAAATCAAAATATATAAAAATTCATTTTATACCAATCAATATTCCCTAGAGTAAACAATGTATTTGATTTTCATTAAATAAACATGTTTATTATTATTATTATAACGTGTTTAATCGTTTAATAATAACAATTATAAACATCTTGAAATGAATTGTAGTCATTTCCGATTATTAAACGTTTAACCATATTGCGTCTTTCATAACGAAATTACAGGGTGTCCTGCGTGGCCCACTTTCAAGTCCCTCCCCCCGCCCGAAAATTCCAGGAAGCACAAGTTTCCCCTCACTCCTTCGCCCATTACCAAGCCACCGCATTCTCTCTTCCTCTCGTTTATTACGTCTGCGGACGTGAATTGTGCAATTGTGAGACCGCTGCGCGAAGAGAGTGGCGGTGACGGTGAGGGCCACGGCCACGGATTCAACGACCTCGCATCGCCTAGTGAATCAAACCCGTTCGCTCCGCGAAGCCGCCGCCCGTCTCGCTCTTCTCTCACTCATGTCCACCTTTTGCTTAATGCTTGTGCCACGATCGGCAAATGCAAGAACCATGTCTTCCTCCTTTTTTTTCTCTCTATAATACACCGCGTAATTATAACGAATCGCATCTAATCACACGCATGATGGCAGGGCGGGCTGACCCAATTCCGAACTACATATACAAAAGCCGAGTTGCACAATACAAACAAAAGTAATTTCATTAGGAATAAAAGTCTTTTTTTTATGTTATGTATGATTTTGTTGTGTGTATACCATAAAAACTATATTATATTATGTTGGTATACTCGTTTGTGAGGTATTACCAGTATTATGATGGATTTAACGATGAAGGCGCTGGAGACTTCAATGCCTGCATACAGCACGAACCCAAAATGCATACACGAGATCGGTTTATGTGGAAATAAAATAAGAAATTTTTAAGTTGTTCAGCTTTTATGTTATCATGGCCTGCTGTTTTACCATTTCTTAATTTTATAAGTGCTTCTTTTACTTCTGCTTCTGTTATATTGTTTGGTTCTTCGTTCAGAATATTTTCCACATGTGCGTTCTCATTTCCTTCGTTTGTGCTTATCATCGTTTTCTCCTGCAAAAGCTCTTCGAAGTGCTCTTTCCATCTTTTCATTATATCATGATCTTGTTTTATTATTGTTCCCTGTTTATCCTTTAGTTGTCTTAGTGTTATTTGTACTTTCCCGTTCTTGCTTTTCTTTAGTGTTTTATAAAACAACATTTTATTTTCGCTAAAGCTGTATTCTAGTGTTTTCCCAAATTCTTCCCATGTCCTTTTACTTGATTCTTTTATTATTTGTTTCGTTGCTTTTCTTTGTATTTTATACGCTTCGTAGTCTTCTTCTTTCTTGGAGTTGATGTACTTTATCCACTTTTTCCTTTTCTTCTTTATTTCCTCATTTATTTCTATAGTCCACCATCGTGTTTGCTTTCTGTTGTTTGCCTGTCTGGTTGTTCCGCATGCGCGTTTTGTAGCCTCTGTTATTATGTGTTTGAAACTACTAATTTTCAAGCAATTTTTACAAACTTTGAATGGTTGTGACGCGAAAACGCTAAGAGATATCCACATTACGGATGTTTAATTAACATCCTAAGGCTTATTGGTAGCATACAATGAATTTTGATTTTTTTATTTATTATTGTAAAAATTTAGAGGTGACTATTTACAATAAAAATTTAAAAAACCCTTTGATAATTTCTGTTTTTCGCAATTCATGTTAAAAGTAATATAGGTAGATTTGTAGATAATACAGTTCTTGTACGGAAAGCCACTCCCTGAATCCAAAAACACAAACTAGAAATCAATACGCAAATACTTCCCAATTCTCTTCTCTCAATTACCTGTTGGGTTCGTTTACCTAGAGTGGAAAAATTCCGCGGTTTCGGCGCGCCCCAATTCTTTCGTTTGTGTGCGTTTTTTTCCTCTCTCCATGGGCGAGCGCGCGCGTTGTCACGTTTAAAAATAGCCCCGGTCGTGCAGGCCGCACGACTGTCAATAATAAAGAGCGCCCGTTTGCACATCCCGAGGTGACAATGTCGCGTTTGTTATGTTGAAATAACGGTGCCTTTGGGTCCGGTCGTTTTTCATTTCACACGCGCGCGCGAATGTTGTTTAACTGCTAACGCCATTATGTCACATTGAATAATGAATAAATCGCATCCTGCGGTATTTTATTTATCAAAACTCAACAAAACAGCATTGAATTGAATAGATCATTTTTTTTGTATAATACAGCGATAGGTAACAAAAACGACGAGCGCGTATGGAGACTTTAATGCCTGCATGCAGCACGAACCTAAATTGCATTCAAATATGACTTTTAAAGTCGGACTATATTAGAGGTGTTATAATATATCAGTGATAGTTATTTTTATCGAGTATTTGCTGGGTTATTGTGTAGACAAATGTAATGGGCCCGGATTATTGAGTGGTCACCACTTCAACTTAACCCTTAACTGCATATTGTTGCAGGACTGCAAAATTACCTTTTAAAATGTTCACTGCCTAATTAAAAACTTGGTTTTAAAAACTATAATTCTGTATAGATATCTGCAAACATACGATTCATGATTTTGGTAATAAATGGCGATTCTTATGTTTTGTAGCGAGTGAACGACTGGACGTAACTATTATTTAATATCAATTTTTAAAAAAATATGCATTTAAGGGCTAATCCTTATACTTAGTTAAATGTGTGTTTCAAATATTGACTGTGTGTAAATCCTTTATACGATATGAGTTCAATTCATAAAAGATTATGATTAATTTATGTGAATATTTCGAAAATTGCGGCTTAGATGTTTATCAAACTTTGCAGACAGATTACCAATGTCATAGACTACCCAGTAATTGTGTGGTCTATTTTTGTTAGGAAACCATCAGAGAAAAAATGCCATGGACCCTAAAATTGATTACTCTAGCCTTGAGTATACCCTATGGCAGCATTTCCCAAACTTTTTGGACCGCGGCCCGGTACGAGGTTTTATTTTTTTCGCGACCCACCTTATGAAGAGGAAGACCTAGCAACATTAGCAGCACAACACGCGGACGGGGGCGATAAAGCTATATGAAAGAGTACAAATATACACATTGCTAATATTCCTTGTGTTTAACTGATGTAAAAGACATATCAATATCTTTTACATCAGTTAAACACTAGGAATAAACAATTTTTTTTTGTATAAAACATTTTTTTTTTCGCGCTCCAGCAAAATTTTTCTACGTCCCAGTGCCGGCCCGCGACCTAAACTTTAGGAAAACACTGCCCTATGGTACAACATAATTTTCATGATGTATAATGCAGAAACTTAAAGTCGAAATACAACATTAATTCCTAAAATGTTCATCTAATTGAATCTTTTGTGTCTATTCTTTAATCTATTGAATTCTGCTTGAATAAATCCGTGAGAAATTGATTTAGTGGTAATACGAAACTCATGGCATACTCAATTGTCTTCGTGCCGATCGTGTTTTGTCGCTGCGACAATGACAATGGCCTACTGGAGGCTCGCGCAAGGAGCGCGAACACGAACCGATCCCGTCACTGGCCAAGACAATGACCTCCCTCCGTGTACTCCTAATGTCGTCGCCATTATTAAATCGTATTTTTTGGTTGCGCAATAACACAAATTCGTTGCGAAAAACAAAGTAATTAGAACGAACAAAATAATTCGTAGAGCCAGAAACTTAAAAAAAGTAGATGGTAATCAAATAACGGTGTTATTATTATTCGGAGGTGAAAAACTTTTAGTTTATAAACAAAAACAACATCAACTCAAGGGTTTTTCCGACACAGAAGGGAGTTCATGGGAGTTAACTTTAAAAAATCGGCTCGGGTTCGAAACCCTGGCACCGGTCTCATTTGCCGTTGGGACTCAGTTAACGATATTTTAGAAAATTGGGACTATTTTCTGAAGTAAGTCCTCTCACATACACATACACATTCACATACACTAACACATGGCAAATAACCCGAAGGTCGATAGCCAGTTACAAATTGTAACAAATTCACTATTAATAATTATGGAAAGTGTTGTGGTGCCCATGACAGACTTTATTTATATTGATTTATTTTAATTAATATTAATTAAAAGTATGGCTAAAAGATAAGAAAATATCGCCATTATGAAAGCGTATTTTTTTGGTCATACAATAACACAGATTCGTGGCGAAAACAAAGTAATTAGAATGAAGAAAATAATTGGTACAGCCTGATTTATATATATATATATAAATATATATATATATATATATATATATATATATATATATATCACATTATATTTAATGAAAAGTTTATTTGTGTATCATCGAGAAAGCCTTATGAAAAGTCTCGAGTATGTTTGTATATACATCCCACTGAAAGTTTTAACATTTTTGACGTTCTTACGGTTGTTGCGCCACGAGATGAAATTACACCGCTCTCCACTTAAACTTGACCATCGCGATAATCCTCGGGGCACGCACGCACGTTTTAAACGGCAGGCCATTACATAACTTGCTCCCCTTACGCAATCGGAGCGCCACGAAAGTACTTGGTGCGCAGGAGAAGAGAAAGGACTTTCTTTCGCGAGTGGACGCCATGTACGCAAAGAAAATAAAGGTACATTTATGTTCTGATCGAAACTCTGTTGGTGGTGGTGTAAGAAAACTTATTTTATATAGATGGCTGCTATATAAAATAAGTTTTCTTACACAAATTCAATAATTTGAAAATGTTGGATCTTCACCCTTTCCTGTACATATATTTATACTTTTTTTATATACATATACCTACTGTGAGAATTTTTTAGAAAATGTGTGAAAAATGTGAAAAAGCGCGAAAAAGTGTGAAAATGTGAGATAATGTGAGAAAATGTAGGATAATATCGGAAAAGAATGTAGGAAAATGTGGAAATATATCGAAACATGTGGAAAAACGTGAGGAAATAGGAGAAAATGATATAAAATGTGACAAATCGTGAGTAAATGTGGGAAATTGTGAAAAAATTAGGGAAAACTGGGAAAAAAAGGGAACATTTGGGACGTTGTGTGAAAATGTGTGAATATGTGTGAATATGTGAGAAAATGTGAGAAAACATTGGAAAATATGGGAAAATGTGGAATGATGTGTGAAAATGTGAGAATATATGGGAAAATTTTACAAAATGGTTAAAAAAGAGGTAAGAAAAGGTGAGTAAATCGGAAAAAATGTGGGGAAATTTAAGAAAATGTGGGAAAACATTGGAAAATATGGGAAAATGTGGAATGATGTGGGAAAATGAGATAAAATGTGAACAAAATTGAGAAAAGCTGAGAAAATGAGGGAAAATGTGTTAAACTGTGGGAAGATATGTGAAAATATGGGAAAATGTAAGGAAATGCTAGAAAATGACAAAAAAAAGTCAGAAAATATGAGAAAATACCAGCAAATTTGAGAAAATGTAAGAAATTGTGGGAAAATGTGGGATGATGTGTGAAAATGTGAAAAAAACTGGGAAAATGTAGGAAGATGTGTGAAATTGTGATGAAATGTAAGAAAATGTTAAAATAAAACAGAGAAAATGTTAGAAAATATGGGAAATTGTGAGAAAATTACGGAAAATGTGTTAAACTGTTGGAAGATGTGTGAAAATGCGTGAAAATGTGTGAAAGCGTTAGAAAATATGGGAAAACATTGGAAAATATAGGAAATATTGGAAAATATGGGAAAATGTGGAAAGATGTGGAAAGATGTGTGAAAATGTGAGGAAATGTGAGAAAATATGGGAAATTGTGAGAAAATTACGGAAAATGTGTTAAACTGTTGGAAGATGTGTGAAAATGCGTGAAAATGCGTGAAAATGTGTAAAAGCGTTAGAAAATATGGGAAAACATTGGAAAATATTGGAAAATATGGGAAAATGTGTGAAAATATGAGGAAATGTGAGAAAATGTTAAAATAAAACAGAGAAAATGTTAGAAAATATGGGAAATTGTGAGAAAATAACGGAAAATGTGTTAAACTATTGGAAAATGTGTGAAAATGCGTGAAAATGTGTAAAAACGTGAGAAAGTATGGGAAAACATTGGAAAATATGGGAAAATGTGGGAAGATGTGTGAAAATGTGAGTAAATCTGAGAAAATGTTAAAATAAAACAGAAAAAATGTTAGAAAATATGGGAAATTGTGAGAGAATTACGGAAAATGTGTTAAACTGTAGACAGATGTGTGAAAATGCGTGAAAATGTGTAAAAACATGAGAATACATGGGAAAGCATTGGAAAATATTGGAAAATGTGAGCAGATGTGTGAAAATATGAGCAGATGTGTGAAAATATGAGGAAATGTTAGAAAATGTTAAAATAAAATAGAGAAAATGTTAAAAAATATGGGAAATTGTGAGAAAATTACGGAAAATGTGTTAAACTATTGGAAAATGTGTGAAAATGCGTGAAAATGTGTAAAAACGTGAGAAAGAATGGGAAAACATTGGAAAATATGGGAAAATGTGGGAAGATGTGTGAAAATATAAGGAAATGTGAGAAAATGTTAAAATAAAACAGAGAAAATGTTAGAAAATATAGGAAATTGTGAGAAAATTACGGAAAATGTGTTAAACTGTTGGAAGATGTGTGAAAATGCTTGAAAATGTGTAAAAACGTGAGAAAACATGGGAAACAGTGGAAAATATGGGAAATTGTGGGAAGATATGTGAAAATGTGAAGAAATGTGAGAAAATGTTAAAGAAAATTGAGAAAATTTGAGAAAATATGGGAAAAGATGCGAAAATGCGAGAAACAGTGAAAAAATTATAAAGAAATCAGTGAAAAATATGATAAAAAGCGGTAAAATGTGGGGTAATGAAAAAAACTGTGAAAAATTGTATAAAAAAGTGTAAGAAAATGTGAGAAAATGCAGGAAAATGTGAGAAAATGTGATACAATTTGAGAAAAACCGAAATATCTTAACTTTTATTTGAATATAAAGCTATTTTTCATTGATTACAGGTCAACGATCTCATCTCTGATCTTGGGTTCATCATTGGTGACATTCCACACATCAACTCCTGTCTTGTCAGTAAACTTGAACATTGCCTTTCCTGTGTTTTTAGATAGGGCGAGCAATGATTCAGGTATATTGAAAAGCGGAAGTCTGCAAGAAAAACACTAGTTTTAATATGTTATATAATATAAAAACCTGTAAAAAAATTATAACATGTAAACACCTAAAATTAGTAACATTTGCTTAATATTATACTATGACGTTAAAAAAATTCGGTGACATTTTCGCAATCCGGGTTGAAATATTGCAACAATTTCGCATTCTGGTCAGAATTTCAAGCGATTTCGGTCAAAAATTTAAGAATTTTTAAGATTTATGGTAAGAAGGGGGGAGTAGGGTGACCATAAATCTTAAATTTTTCTTAAATTTTGGCCGAAATTCGTGAAATTTCGACCAGAAAGTGAAAATGTTGTAAATATTTCAACCCGAGATGCGAAAGTGTTGGCGAATTTCACGCAAATCGGTCCAAAATTTAAGGATTTTTAAGATTTATGGTCAGAAGGGGGGAGTAGGGTGACCATAAATCTTAAATTTTTCTTAAATTTTGGCCGAAATTCGTGAAATTTCGACCAGAAAGTGAAAATGTTGTAAATATTTCAACCCGAGATGCGAAAGTGTTGGCGAATTTCACGCAAATCGGTCCAAAATTTAAGGATTTTTAAGATTTATGGTCAGAAGGGGGGAGTAGGGTGACCATAAATCTTAAATGTTTCTTAAATTTTGGCCGAAATTCGTGAAATTTCGACCAGAAAGTGAAAATGTTGTAAATATTTCAACCCGAGATGCGAAAGTGTTGGCGAATTTCACGCAAATCGGTCTAAAATTTAAGGATTTTTAAGATTTATGGTCAGAAGGGGGGAGTAGGGTGACCATAAATCTTAAATTTTTCTTAAATTTGGCCGAAATTACGTGAAATTTTGACCAGAAAGTGAAAATGTTGTAAATATTTCAACCCGAGATGCGAAAGTGTTGGCGAATATCACGCAAATCGGTCCAAAATTTAAAGATTTTTAAGATTTATGGTAAGAAGGGGGGAGTAGGGTGACCATAAATCTTAAATTTTTCTTAAATTTTGGCCAAAATTCGTGAAATTTCAAGCCATTTCGGCAAATGGTCCAAACCGCTATGTTGATTTCAGTCTATCAATACACTTGAATCATTGCTCGCCTAGTTGGAATACACAGGAGAGACAAAGTTCAAGCGTGTTGACAGGACATGGGATGTGTTGATCTAGAAATAAAATATAATAACAAGAACACAGAATCACAGCCGTTACACAACATCAAAATGTAGAGTACCTACAAATTGAGGCTTAGGCACTTTTCTCTAGCTCTTACAGTTTCCACGCTAGAACAGTCAGCAGTTGAGAAAATTAGAAATTTTCACGGTTTTTCCCGGTTAGAACTCGGTAGCGATTTTATTTCAAACACTAGACAGATGATTTATATATCAAACTATAGAGTATTGCAAGGCCTAGAAATTGAGGTTTAGGCACTTTTCTCTAGCTCTTACCGTTTCCACGCTAGAACAGTCAGCAGATGAGAAAATTATGAATTTTCACGGTTTTTTCCGGTTAGAACTCGGTAGCGATTTTATTTCAAGCACTAGACAGATGATTTATATATCAAACTATAGAGTATTGCAAGGCCTAGAAATTGAGGCTTAGGTACTTTTCTCTAGCTCTTACCGTTTCCACGCTAGAACAGTCAGCAGATGAGAAAATTATGAATTTTCACGGTTTTTTCCGGTTAGAACTCGGTAGCGATTTTATTGCAAACACTAGACAGATGATTTATATATCAAAATGTAGAGTATTGCAAGGCCTACAAATTGAGGCTTAGGCACTTTTCTATAGCTCTTACCGTTTACACGCTAGAACAGTCAGAAGATGAGAAAATTACGAATTTTCACGGTTTTTCCGGGTTAGAACTCGGTAGCGATTTTATTTCAAACACTAGACAGATGATTTATATATCAAAATGTAGAGTATTGCAAGGCCTACAAATTGAGGCTTAGGCACTTTTCTATAGCTCTTACCGTTTACACGCTAGAACAGTCAGCAGATGAGAAAAGTATGAATTTTCACGGTTTTTCCCGGTTAGAACTCGGTAGCGATTTTATTTCAAACACTAGACAGATGATTTAAATATCAAAATGTACAGTATTGCAAGGCCTACAAATTGAGGCTTAGGCACTTTTCTCTAGCTCTTACCGTTTACACGCTAGAACAGTCAGCAGATGAGAAAAGTATGAATTTTCACGGTTTTTCCCGGTTAGAACTCGGTAGCGATTTTATTTCAAACACTAGACAGATGATTTATATATCAAAATGTAGAGTATTGCAAGGCCTACAAATTGAGGCTTAGGCACTTTTCTCTAGCTCTTACGGTTTCCACGCTAGAACAGTCAGCAGTTGAGAAAATTAGAAATTTTCACGGTTTTTCCCGGTTAGAACTCGGTAGCGATTTTATTTCAAACACTAGACAGATGATTTATATATCAAACTATAGAGTATTGCAAGGCCTAGAAATTGAGGTTTAGGCACTTTTCTCTAGCTCTTACCGTTTCCACGCTAGAACAGTCAGCAGATGAGAAAATTATGAATTTTCACGGTTTTTTCCGGTTAGAACTCGGTAGCGATTTTATTTCAAGCACTAGACAGATGATTTATATATCAAACTATAGAGTATTGCAAGGCCTAGAAATTGAGGCTTAGGTACTTTTCTCTAGCTCTTACCGTTTCCACGCTAGAACAGTCAGCAGATGAGAAAATTATGAATTTTCACGGTTTTTTCCGGTTAGAACTCGGTAGCGATTTTATTGCAAACACTAGACAGATGATTTATATATCAAAATGTAGAGTATTACAAGGCCTACAAATTGAGGCTTAGGCACTTTTCTCTAGCTCTTACCGTTTGCACGCTAGAACAGTCAGCAGATGAGAAAATCATGCATTTTCACGGTTTTTCCCGGTTAGAACTCGGTAGCGATTTTATTTCAAGCACTAGACAGATGATTTATATATCAAACTATAGAGTATTGCAAGGCCTAGAAATTGAGGCTTAGGCACTTTTCTCTAGCTCTTACCGTTTCCACGCTAGAACAGTCAGCAGATGAGAAAAGTATGAATTTTCACGGTTTTTCCCGGTTAGAACTCGGTAGCGATTTTATTTCAAACACTAGACAGATGATTTAAATATCAAAATGTACAGTATTGCAAGGCCTACAAATTGAGGCTTAGGCACTTTTCTCTAGCTCTTACCGTTTCCACGCTAGAACAGTCAGCAGATGAGAAAAGTATGAATTTTCACGGTTTTTCCCGGTTAGAACTCGGTAGCGATTTTATTTCAAACACTAGACAGATGATTTATATATCAAAATGTAGAGTATTGCAAGGCCTACAAATTGAGGCTTAGGCACTTTTCTATAGCTCTTACCGTTTACACGCTAGAACAGTCAGAAGATGAGAAAATTACGAATTTTCACGGTTTTTCCGGGTTAGAACTCGGTAGCGATTTTATTTCAAACACTAGACAGATGATTTATATATCAAAATGTAGAGTATTGCAAGGCCTACAAATTGAGGCTTAGGCACTTTTCTATAGCTCTTACCGTTTACACGCTAGAACAGTCAGCAGATGAGAAAAGTATGAATTTTCACGGTTTTTCCCGGTTAGAACTCGGTAGCGATTTTATTTCAAACAATAGACAGATGATTTATATATCAAAATGTAGAGTATTGCAAGGCCTACAAATTGAGGCTTAGGCACTTTTCTCTAGCTCTTACCGTTTCCACGCTAGAACAGTCAGAAGATGAGAAAATTACGAATTTTCACGGTTTTTCCCGGTTAGAACTCGGTAGCGACTTTATTTCAAAAGCTAGACGGATGGTTTATATATCAAAATGTAGAGTATTGCAAGGCCTACAAATTGAGGCTTAGGCACTTTTCTCTAGCTCTTACCGTGTCCACGCTAGAACAGTCAGAAGATGAGAAAATTACGAATTTTCACGGTTTTTCCGGGTTAGAACTCGGTAGCGATTTTATTTCAAACACTAGACAGATGATTTATATATCAAAATGTAGAGTATTGCAAGGCCTACAAATTGAGGCTTAGGCACTTTTCTCTAGCTCTTACCGTTTCCACGCTAGAACAGTCAGAAGATGAGAAAATTACGAATTTTCACGGTTTTTCCGGGTTAGAACTCGGTAGCGATTTTATTTCAAACACTAGACAGATGATTTATATATCAAAATGTAGAGTATTGCAAGGCCTACAAATTGAGGCTTAGGCACTTTTCTATAGCTCTTACCGTTTACACGCTAGAACAGTCAGCAGATGAGAAAAGTATGAATTTTCACGGTTTTTCCCGGTTAGAACTCGGTAGCGATTTTATTTCAAACAATAGACAGATGATTTATATATCAAAATGTAGAGTATTGCAAGGCCTACAAATTGAGGCTTAGGCACTTTTCTCTAGCTCTTACCGTTTCCACGCTAGAACAGTCAGAAGATGAGAAAATTACGAATTTTCACGGTTTTTCCGGGTTAGAACTCGGTAGCGATTTTATTTCAAACACTAGACAGATGATTTATATATCAAAATGTAGAGTATTGCAAGGCCTACAAATTGAGGCTTAGGCACTTTTCTCTAGCTCTTACCGTTTACACGCTAGAACAGTCAGCAGATGAGAAAAGTATGAATTTTCACGGTTTTTCCGGGTTAGAACTCAATAGCGATTTTATTTCAAACACTAGACAGATGATTTATATATCAAAATGTAGAGTATTGCAAGGCCTACAAATTGAGGCTTAGGCACTTTTCTCTAGCTCTTACCGTTTACACGCTAGAACAGTCAGCAGATGAGAAAAGTATGAATTTTCACGGTTTTTCCCGGTTAGAACTCGGTAGCGACTTTATTTCAAAAGCTAGACGGATGGTTTATATATCAAAATGTAGAGTATTGCAAGGCCTACAAATTGAGGCTTAGGCACTTTTCTCTAGCTCTTACCGTTTACACGCTAGAACAGTCAGAAGATGAGAAAATTACGAATTTTCACGGTTTTTCCCGGTTAGAACTCGGTAGCGACTTTATTTCAAAAGCTAGACGGATGGTTTATATATCAAAATGTAGAGTATTGCAAGGCCTACAAATTGAGGCTTAGGCACTTTTCTCTAGCTCTTACCGTTTCCACGCTAGAACAGTCAGAAGATGAGAAAATTACGAATTTTCACGGTTTTTCCCGGTTAGAACTCGGTAGCGACTTTATTTCAAAAGCTAGACGGATGGTTTATATATCAAAATGTAGAGTATTGCAAGGCCTACAAATTGAGGCTTAGGCACTTTTCTCTAGCTCTTACCGTTTACACGCTAGAACAGTCAGAAGATGAGAAAATTACGAATTTTCACGGTTTTTCCGGGTTAGAACTCAATAGCGATTTTATTTCAAACACTAGACAGATGATTTATATATCAAAATGTAGAGTATTGCAAGGCCTACAAATTGAGGCTTAGGCACTTTTCTCTAGCTCTTACCGTTTACACGCTAGAACAGTCAGCAGATGAGAAAAGTATGAATTTTCACGGTTTTTCCCGGTTAGAACTCGGTAGCGACTTTATTTCAAAAGCTAGACGGATGGTTTATATATCAAAATGTAGAGTATTGCAAGGCCTACAAATTGAGGCTTAGGCACTTTTCTCTAGCTCTTACCGTTTACACGCTAGAACAGTCAGAAGATGAGAAAATTACGAATTTTCACGGTTTTTCCCGGTTAGAACTCGGTAGCGACTTTATTTCAAAAGCTAGACGGATGGTTTATATATCAAAATGTAGAGTATTGCAAGGCCTACAAATTGAGGCTTAGGCACTTTTCTCTAGCTCTTACCGTTTCCACGCTAGAACAGTCAGAAGATGAGAAAATTACGAATTTTCACGGTTTTTCCCGGTTAGAACTCGGTAGCGACTTTATTTCAAAAGCTAGACGGATGGTTTATATATCAAAATGTAGAGTATTGCAAGGCCTACAAATTGAGGCTTAGGCACTTTTCTCTAGCTCTTACCGTTTACACGCTAGAACAGTCAGAAGATGAGAAAATTACGAATTTTCACGGTTTTTCCCGGTTAGAACTCGGTAGCGACTTTATTTCAAAAGCTAGACGGATGGTTTATATATCAAAATGTAGAGTATTGCAAGGCCTACAAATTGAGGCTTAGGCACTTTTCTCTAGCTCTTACCGTTTACACGCTAGAACAGTCAGAAGATGAGAAAATTACGAATTTTCACGGTTTTTCCCGGTTAGAACTCGGTAGCGACTTTATTTCAAAAGCTAGACGGATGGTTTATATATCAAAATGTAGAGTATTGCAAGGCCTACAAATTGAGGGTTAGTCACTTTTCTCTAGCTCTTACCGTTTCCACGCTAGAACAGTCAGAAGATGAGAAAATTACGAATTTTCACGGTTTTTCCCGGTTAGAACTCGGTAGCGACTTTATTTCAAAAGCTAGACGGATGGTTTATATATCATAATGTAGAGTATTGCAAGGCCTACAAATTGAGGCTTAGGCACTTTTCTCTAGCTCTTACCGTGTCCACGCTAGAACAGTCAGAAGATGAGAAAATTACGAATTTTCACGGTTTTTCCCGGTTAGAACTCGGTAGCGACTTTATTTCAAAAGCTAGACGGATGGTTTATATATCAAAATGTAGAGTATTGCAAGGCCTACAAATTGAGGCTTAGGCACTTTTCTCTAGCTCTTACCGTGTCCACGCTAGAACAGTCAGAAGATGAGAAAATTACGAATTTTCACGGTTTTTCCGGGTTAGAACTCGGTAGCGATTTTATTTCAAACACTAGACAGATGATTTATATATCAAAATGTACAGTATTGCAAGGCCTACAAATTGAGGCTTAGGCACTTTTCTCTAGCTCTTACCGTGTCCACGCTAGAACAGTCAGAAGATGAGAAAATTACGAATTTTCACGGTTTTTCCGGGTTAGAACTCGGTAGCGATTTTATTTCAAACACTAGACAGATGATTTATATATCAAAATGTACAGTATTGCAAGGCCTACAAATTGAGGCTTAGGCACTTTTCTCTAGCTCTTACCGTTTACACGCTAGAACAGTCAGCAGATGAGAAAAGTATGAATTTTCACGGTTTTTCCCGGTTAGAACTCGGTAGCGATTTTATTTCAAACACTAGACAGATGATTTATATATCAAAATGTACAGTATTGCAAGGCCTACAAATTGAGGCTTAGGCACTTTTCTCTAGCTCTTACCGTGTCCACGCTAGAACAGTCAGAAGATGAGAAAATTACGAATTTTCACGGTTTTTCCGGGTTAGAACTCGGTAGCGATTTTATATCAAACACTAGACAGATGATTTAAATATCAAAATGTACAGTATTGCAAGGCCTACAAATTGAGGCTTAGGCACTTTTCTCTAGCTCTTACCGTTTACACGCTAGAACAGTCAGCAGATGAGAAAAGTATGAATTTTCACGGTTTTTCCCGGTTAGAACTCGGTAGCGACTTTATTTCAAAAGCTAGACGGATGGTTTATATATTAAAATGTAGAGTATTGCAAGGCCTACAAATTGAGGCTTAGGCACTTTTCTCTAGCTCTTACCGTTTACACGCTAGAACAGTCAGCAGATGAGAAAAGTATGAATTTTCACGGTTTTTCCCGGTTAGAACTCGGTAGCGACTTTATTTCAAAAGCTAGACGGATGGTTTATATATCAAAATGTAGAGTATTGCAAGGCCTACAAATTGAGGCTTAGGCACTTTTCTCTAGCTCTTACCGTTTACACGCTAGAACAGTCAGCAGATGAGAAAAGTATGAATTTTCACGGTTTTTCCCGGTTAGAACTCGGTAGCGACTTTATTTCAAAAGCTAGACGGATGGTTTATATATTAAAATGTAGCGTATTGCAAGGCCTACAAATTGAGGCTTAGGCACTTTTCTCTAGCTCTTACCGTTTACACGCTAGAACAGTCAGCAGATGAGAAAAGTATGAATTTTCACGGTTTTTCCCGGTTAGAACTCGGTAGCGACTTTATTTCAAAAGCTAGACGGATGGTTTATATATCAAAATGTAGAGTATTGCAAGGCCTACAAATTGAGGCTTAGGCACTTTTCTGTAGCTCTAACCGTTTCCACGCTAGAACAGTCAGCAGATGAGAAAAGTATGAATTTTCACGGTTTTTCCGGGTTAGAACTCGGTAGCGATTTTATTTCAAACACTAGACAGATGATTTATATATCAAAATGTACAGTATTGCAAGGCCTACAAATTGAGGCTTAGGCACTTTTCTCTAGCTCTTACCGTTTACACGCTAGAACAGTCAGCAGATGAGAAAAGTATGAATTTTCACGGTTTTTCCCGGTTAGAACTCGGTAGCGATTTTATTTCAAACACTAGACAGATGATTTATATATCAAAATGTACAGTATTGCAAGGCCTACAAATTGAGGCTTAGGCACTTTTCTCTAGCTCTTACCGTGTCCACGCTAGAACAGTCAGAAGATGAGAAAATTACGAATTTTCACGGTTTTTCCGGGTTAGAACTCGGTAGCGATTTTATATCAAACACTAGACAGATGATTTAAATATCAAAATGTACAGTATTGCAAGGCCTACAAATTGAGGCTTAGGCACTTTTCTCTAGCTCTTACCGTTTACACGCTAGAACAGTCAGCAGATGAGAAAAGTATGAATTTTCACGGTTTTTCCCGGTTAGAACTCGGTAGCGACTTTATTTCAAAAGCTAGACGGATGGTTTATATATTAAAATGTAGAGTATTGCAAGGCCTACAAATTGAGGCTTAGGCACTTTTCTCTAGCTCTTACCGTTTACACGCTAGAACAGTCAGCAGATGAGAAAAGTATGAATTTTCACGGTTTTTCCCGGTTAGAACTCGGTAGCGACTTTATTTCAAAAGCTAGACGGATGGTTTATATATCAAAATGTAGAGTATTGCAAGGCCTACAAATTGAGGCTTAGGCACTTTTCTGTAGCTCTAACCGTTTCCACGCTAGAACAGTCAGCAGATGAGAAAAGTATGAATTTTCACGGTTTTTCCCGGTTAGAACTCGGTAGCGACTTTATTTCAAAAGCTAGACGGATGGTTTATATATCAAAATGTAGAGTATTGCAAGGCCTACAAATTGAGGCTTAGGCACTTTTCTCTAGCTCTTACCGTTTACACGCTAGAACAGTCAGCAGATGAGAAAAGTATGAATTTTCACGGTTTTTCCCGGTTAGAACTCGGTAGCGATTTTATTTGAAACACTAGACAGATGATTTATATATCAAAATGTAGAGTATTGCAAGGCATAAAAATTGAGGCTTAGGCACTTTTCTCTAGCTCTTACCGTTTACACGCTAGAACAGTCAGCAGATGAGAAAAGTATGAATTTTCACGGTTTTTCCCGGTTAGAACTCGGTAGCGATTTTATTTCAAACACTAGACAGATGATTTATATATCAAAATGTAGAGTATTGCAAGGCCTACAAATTGAGGCTTAGGCACTTTTCTCTAGCTCTTACCGTTTCCACGCTAGAACAGTCAGAAGATGAGAAAATTACGAATTTTCACGGTTTTTCCCGGTTAGAACTCGGTAGCGATTTTATTTCAAACACTAGACAGATGATTTATATATCAAAATGTACAGTATTGCAAGGCCTACAAATTGAGGCTTAGGCACTTTTCTCTAGCTCTTACCGTTTACACGCTAGAACAGTCAGCAGATGAGAAAAGTATGAATTTTCACGGTTTTTCCCGGTTAGAACTCGGTAGCGATTTTATTTGAAACACTAGACAGATGATTTATATATCAAAATGTAGAGTATTGCAAGGCATAAAAATTGAGGCTTAGGCACTTTTCTCTAGCTGTTACCGTTTACACGCTAGAACAGTCAGCAGATGAGAAAAGTATGAATTTTCACGGTTTTTCCCGGTTAGAACTCGGTAGCGACTTTATTTCAAAAGCTAGACGGATGGTTTATATATTAAAATGTAGAGTATTGCAAGGCCTACAAATTGAGGCTTAGGCACTTTTCTCTAGCGAGTACCGTTTACACGCTAGAACAGTCAGCAGATGAGAAAAGTATGAATTTTCACGGTTTTTCCCGGTTAGAACTCGGTAGCGATTTTATTTGAAACACTAGACAGATGATTTATATATCAAAATGTAGAGTATTGCAAGGCATAAAAATTGAGGCTTAGGCACTTTTCTCTAGCTGTTACCGTTTACACGCTAGAACAGTCAGCAGATGAGAAAAGTATGAATTTTCACGGTTTTTCCCGGTTAGAACTCGGTAGCGACTTTATTTCAAAAGCTAGACGGATGGTTTATATATTAAAATGTAGAGTATTGCAAGGCCTACAAATTGAGGCTTAGGCACTTTTCTCTAGCTCTTACCGTTTACACGCTAGAACAGTCAGCAGATGAGAAAAGTATGAATTTTCACGGTTTTTCCCGGTTAGAACTCGGTAGCGACTTTATTTCAAAAGCTAGACGGATGGTTTATATATTAAAATGTAGAGTATTGCAAGGCCTACAAATTGAGGCTTAGGCACTTTTCTCTAGCTCTTACCGTTTACACGCTAGAACAGTCAGCAGATGAGAAAAGTATGAATTTTCACGGTTTTTCCCGGTTAGAACTCGGTAGCGACTTTATTTCAAAAGCTAGACGGATGGTTTATATATTAAAATGTAGAGTATTGCAAGGCCTACAAATTGAGGCTTAGGCACTTTTCTCTAGCTCTTACCGTGTCCACGCTAGAACAGTCAGAAGATGAGAAAATTACGAATTTTCACGGTTTTTCCGGGTTAGAACTCGGTAGCGATTTTATTTCAAACACTAGACAGATGATTTATATATCAAAATGTACAGTATTGCAAGGCCTACAAATTGAGGCTTAGGCACTTTTCTCTAGCTCTTACCGTGTCCACGCTAGAACAGTCAGAAGATGAGAAAATTACGAATTTTCACGGTTTTTCCGGGTTAGAACTCGGTAGCGATTTTATTTCAAACACTAGACAGATGATTTATATATCAAAATGTACAGTATTGCAAGGCCTACAAATTGAGGCTTAGGCACTTTTCTCTAGCTCTTACCGTGTCCACGCTAGAACAGTCAGAAGATGAGAAAAATACGAATTTTCACGGTTTTTCCGGGTTAGAACTCGGTAGCGATTTTATATCAAACACTAGACAGATGATTTAAATATCAAAATGTACAGTATTGCAAGGCCTACAAATTGAGGCTTAGGCACTTTTCTCTAGCTCTTACCGTTTACACGCTAGAACAGTCAGCAGATGAGAAAAGTATGAATTTTCACGGTTTTTCCCGGTTAGAACTCGGTAGCGACTTTATTTCAAAAGCTAGACGGATGGTTTATATATTAAAATGTAGAGTATTGCAAGGCCTACAAATTGAGGCTTAGGCACTTTTCTCTAGCTCTTACCGTTTACACGCTAGAACAGTCAGCAGATGAGAAAAGTATGAATTTTCACGGTTTTTCCCGGTTAGAACTCGGTAGCGACTTTATTTCAAAAGCTAGACGGATGGTTTATATATTAAAATGTAGAGTATTGCAAGGCCTACAAATTGAGGCTTAGGCACTTTTCTCTAGCTCTTACCGTTTACACGCTAGAACAGTCAGCAGATGAGAAAAGTATGAATTTTCACGGTTTTTCCCGGTTAGAACTCGGTAGCGACTTTATTTCAAAAGCTAGACGGATGGTTTATATATCAAAATGTAGAGTATTGCAAGGCCTACAAATTGAGGCTTAGGCACTTTTCTCTAGCTCTTACCGTTTACACGCTAGAACAGTCAGCAGATGAGAAAAGTATGAATTTTCACGGTTTTTCCCGGTTAGAACTCGGTAGCGATTTTATTTCAAACACTAGACAGATGATTTATATATCAAAATGTACAGTATTGCAAGGCCTACAAATTGAGGCTTAGGCACTTTTCTCTAGCTCTTACCGTTTCCACGCTAGAACAGTCAGAAGATGAGAAAATTACGAATTTTCACGGTTTTTCCCGGTTAGAACTCGGTAGCGACTTTATTTCAAAAGCTAGACGGATGGTTTATATATCAAAATGTAGAGTATTGCAAGGCCTACAAATTGAGGCTTAGGCACTTTTCTCTAGCTCTTACCGTTTCCACGCTAGAACAGTCAGCAGATGAGAAAAGTATGAATTTTCACGGTTTTTCCCGGTTAGAACTCGGTAGCGACTTTATTTCAAAAGCTAGACGGATGGTTTATATATCAAAATGTAGAGTATTGCAAGGCCTACAAATTGAGGCTTAGGCACTTTTCTCTAGCTCTTACCGTTTACACGCTAGAACAGTCAGCAGATGAGAAAAGTATGAATTTTCACGGTTTTTCCCGGTTAGAACTCGGTAGCGATTTTATTTCAAACACTAGACAGATGATTTATATATCAAAATGTACAGTATTGCAAGGCCTACAAATTGAGGCTTAGGCACTTTTCTCTAGCTCTTACCGTTTCCACGCTAGAACAGTCAGAAGATGAGAAAATTACGAATTTTCACGGTTTTTCCCGGTTAGAACTCGGTAGCGATTTTATTTGAAACACTAGACAGATGATTTATATATCAAAATGTAGAGTATTGCAAGGCATAAAAATTGAGGCTTAGGCACTTTTCTCTAGCTCTTACCGTTTACACGCTAGAACAGTCAGAAGATGAGAAAATTACGAATTTTCACGGTTTTTCCGGGTTAGAACTCGGTAGCGATTTTATTTCAAACACTAGACAGATGATTTATATATCAAAATGTAGAGTATTGCAAGGCCTACAAATTGAGGCTTAGGCACTTTTCTCTAGCTCTTACCGTTTCCACGCTAGAACAGTCAGAAGATGAGAAAATTACGAATTTTCACGGTTTTTCCGGGTTAGAACTCGGTAGCGATTTTATTTCAAACACTAGACAGATGATTTATATATCAAAATGTAGAGTATTGCAAGGCCTACAAATTGGGGCTTAGGCACTTTTCTCTAGCTCTTACCGTTTACACGCTAGAACAGTCAGCAGATGAGAAAAGTATGAATTTTCACGGTTTTTCCCGGTTAGAACTCGGTAGCGATTTTATTTCAAACACTAGACAGATAATTTATATATCAAAATGTAGTGTATTGCAAGGCCTACAAATTGAGGCTTAGGCACTTTTCTCTAGCTCTTACCGTTTGCACGCTAGAACAGTCAGCAGATGAGAAAAGTATGAATTTTCACGGTTTTTCCCGGTTAGAACTCGGTAGCGATTTTATTTCAAACACTAGACAGATGATTTATATATCAAAATGTAGAGTATTGCAAGGCCTACAAATTCAGGCTTAGGCATTTTTCTCTAGCTCTTACCGTTTGCACGCTAGAACAGTCAGCAGATGAGAAAAGTATGAATTTTCACGGTTTTTCCCGGTTAGAACTCGGTAGCGATTTTATTTCAAACACTAGACAGATGATTTATATATCAAAATATAGAGTATTGCAAGGCCTACAAATTGGGGCTTAGGCACTTTTCTCTAGCTCTTACCGTTTACACGCTAGAACAGTCAGCAGATGAGAAAAGTATGAATTTTCACGGTTTTTCCCGGTTAGAACTCGGTAGCGATTTTATTTCAAACACTAGACAGATAATTTATATATCAAAATGTAGTGTATTGCAAGGCCTACAAATTGAGGCTTAGGCACTTTTCTCTAGCTCTTACCGTTTACACGCTAGAACAGTCAGCAGATGAGAAAAGTATGAATTTTCACGGTTTTTCCCGGTTAGAACTCGGTAGCGATTTTATTTCAAACACTAGACAGATAATTTATATATCAAAATGTAGTGTATTGCAAGGCCTACAAATTGAGGCTTAGGCACTTTTCTCTAGCTCTTACCGTTTGCACGCTAGAACAGTCAGCAGATGAGAAAAGTATGAATTTTCACGGTTTTTCCCGGTTAGAACTCGGTAGCGATTTTATTTCAAACACTAGACAGATGATTTATATATCAAAATGTAGAGTATTGCAAGGCCTACAAATTCAGGCTTAGGCATTTTTCTCTAGCTCTTACCGTTTACACGCTAGAACAGTCAGCAGATGAGAAAAGTATGAATTTTCACGGTTTTTCCCGGTTAGAACTCGGTAGCGATTTTATTTCAAACACTAGACAGATGATTTATATATCAAAATGAGAGTATTGCAAGGCCTACAAATTGAGGCTTAGGCACTTTTCTCTAGCTCTTACCGTTTACACGCTAGAACAGTCAGCAGATGAGAAAAGTATGAATTTTCACGGTTTTTCCCGGTTAGAACTCGGTAGCGATTTTATTTCAAACACTAGACAGATGATTTATATATCAAAATATAGAGTATTGCAAGGCCTACAAATTGGGGCTTAGGCACTTTTCTCTAGCTCTTACCGTTTACACGCTAGAACAGTCAGCAGATGAGAAAAGTATGAATTTTCACGGTTTTTCCCGGTTAGAACTCGGTAGCGATTTTATTTCAAACACTAGACAGATAATTTATATATCAAAATGTAGTGTATTGCAAGGCCTACAAATTGAGGCTTAGGCACTTTTCTCTAGCTCTTACCGTTTGCACGCTAGAACAGTCAGCAGATGAGAAAAGTATGAATTTTCACGGTTTTTCCCGGTTAGAACTCGGTAGCGATTTTATTTCAAACACTAGACAGATGATTTATATATCAAAATGTAGAGTATTGCAAGGCCTACAAATTGAGGCTTAGGCACTTTTCTCTAGCTCTTACCGTTTCCACGCTAGAACAGTCAGAAGATGAGAAAATTACGAATTTTCACGGTTTTTCCGGGTTAGAACTCGGTAGCGATTTTATTTCAAACACTAGACAGATGATTTATATATCAAAATGTAGAGTATTGCAAGGCCTACAAATTGAGGCTTAGGCACTTTTCTCTAGCTCTTACCGTTTCCGCGCTAGAACAGTCAGCAGATGAGGAAATTTCATGTTTGTCCCCAGTTTAAACTCACCTACACTATACCAACTATCTCTCCTTCGTATTTTTAAACGTGACGCAACAGGCTGTTTTCATTACGGTCACCAGCAGTCAAGTTGATTAACATTGAAAGGATCTGACATTTGCGCGAGCCTTGTTTTATTTTCCACTCGCGATTATTATTATTCCTGCATTGTCCGCGACCAGCACACACCGATGCATTGCATAAGGGGAAACTGACACTGTTCTAAATGCACCTTAAATAGCACAACCTATTTGTATTGCAAATATAAACTGCGTGTATTTTACTGTGCAATGTTTGAAATAATTTGTGTGTAATATAATATATACCTATTTAAGACTAAATTTCGTTTATGCTGATATAAAACTCATTTTCTCACCGCTACAGTGCAAAAATGGTAAGATCCAGACAAAAGCTTCTTGCGTCAATATGTAGGGCTAGACTCTACATTTGTACATATAACCATAGACAACTATATAAAGTGATATAAACCATCTCTCTAGCATTTGAAATAGAGACGCTACAGAGTTGAAACCGGGGGGGAAAATGTCATATTGTCCACAGTTTCTCACCGGTACAGCACGAAAACATTAACAGCTACAGAAAAACCTATAGTCTCTATCTATAGGCCTAGCTTCTATCTCATACATATCTCTACATTTTCTCATATAAACTATCTCTCTGACATTTGCAATAGAGACGATACAGGGTTAAAAAGCGGGGAAGAACATGAAATTTCATCATATTCACATTTTCTCACTGCTGCAGCGCGATAACGGGTATATCTACAGAAAACCTCAATCTCAATATATAGGGCCAGAAATACTCTACATTTTCACATATAAACCATCTCTCCAGCATTTGAAATAGTGACGCTACAGAGTTAATAGTAGGGATCAACATGAATTTTATCATATTCACATTTTCTCTCCGGATAACATCTAGAGGGCCGTTTTCGGGCTTGAAATTCTCTACAACTTTTCCGGGTCTTCCACGCTGCATAAACCCGTATGGTATGATAAGATAAACAATCATTGTTTATAATTCATTAGAATTATAATGCTAACAAAACTGAATAAGAAAGATAGATGTGGTTATTCTTTTGAAATAAAATTACACTATTTGTCAATAATATTTATTACATGCTCGGCTGCTTGAGGCTTGCACACACATACATTTATAGACTCTCTCACACACACATACACACACAAATGGCACAAGTCCGAGGTTAAAGTCCTGACTCTAGTAGGCTCTGAAAACTACGTGAACTTCCGGTCGCGGATTCACCGTTACTTCTTATTCTTGCTCGTGGTTTATACCATTAGATCATTGCCCCACCAGGTGAGCGCGCAAACCGCGGGCGAGACGGAGACAGAACGCTTCAAATAATTAGCCATTTTTTTTAACAAGAAACACATATTGCCTCATCAGTCAGCCTTCCATTCTTTTACATGTAATTAATTATAAACTACTATATAATAAAAATCTGATATGGCCAGTGCATTTTAGTTTATCATAGGTATCATAAATATTAACAAATAATATATGTTAGCTCTCACCCTCGTATTCACCTACGTTCTATAAATCTATCAATAGCTATTGAATTCATAAGTATTCGTTGTTATAGCAACAATAAATACATTATCTAGGGAATGTAGTTACTTTAGATTCTCTCTATTGGAAACACTGAATAATTAAACAAAAGGTTTCAAAGCTCAAATCGCAAGCGCTACAAAATGTTTGACATTTGTTTTGGCATATTCTGTCACAATGACGTTGTCAATGTATCCTTTCAATAGCTTATGGGACCTATAAATTTTATGGGATGTTGGTGAATACGGGCATCAATTATCCTTTTTTTTTTTTTATAATTGTCATGCGATTGAAAAAGTGTACATTCGTAATTTTTATTTTTATTTAGATACAAAAAATTGCAGTTCCCAATGACTTTAGTACAATTTTTTGTATCCTAAGCTTTTAGGTAGAAAGCTGGATCTGTATGTGTCGGTCGAGTCTAATCTCAAAAATGTTTGAAGAAACATTTTTGGGATTAGGCTATGGAAATGTATATAAATTGATAATAATAATAATAACATAGATTATTTTCCCAAGTGCATATGTAATAACAGTGCAAATGACTAGGACCAATTAAGAACATACAAGATATGATACATAGAATATATAAAAAGTAGAAATATTTTTTCAATCTGTTCTCTCTTTTATGCGCAGAAATTTCCCAATTAAATTTCATGAATATATTGTGTCGCTACGTTATTTCACGGACGTTTCTCACGAGTCTACGAGCAAACTACACGCGTACCCATAATTTTTTTTATTCAAATCTCAGGGCCGTGATATGTATACAGGAGTCATTGGCCTTTCCGAGATTTGCTTTGTTAATTAGTAAAATTGGTGACGCGGATTGGCTCAAACAGGTTCTAACGAAAATCAAACGCGCCATGCACACAGATACACGCAAACATACTCGTGATGATTCCAATGAAAACTGATTTTCATTAACATCTTGTAAATTCCTTCTAGAACCAAACCCAAAATAAATCACGTGTTTAACAATTGAAATATTGTGTAATATTACTAGAGAGATATTATTTATCATACTAAGTATTTTCTATTTTTTTTGCACGAATGCTATTTATTAGATTCCCTGATCGTTTTAAGACCATCTGTGCAAAATGTCTGTCGGTCGTTTGCAATAATTTTTTCCGAAAATAAGAACAAGACTTTTAGCCCGGCGCATAATGAATAAATACATTTTTAATTGTAAAAAAGTAAAACATTACTTAAAACATTGCTATTACTTCAAATCACTACTTATTACTTCAATTCCTAAATGATAATGAATCAAAACATTAAAAAAAAACTTGTTTCAAATTCGAACCTTCGACCTCCACCTCTGAAGTGACAGCACAAAATACACAAATGACAAGTATATTATAGGGATGAGGATTACAGATATAGGGATTATAAGGTTTAGGGATCATAGGAATAAGGATTATAGGGATGGGGATTATAGGGATTGGGATAATATGGACATGGATTATAGAGATAGGGATTATAAGGATTATAGCGATTATAAAGATAGGGATTATAGGGGTATGGATTATAGGGATAAGGACTATAGGGGTAGGAATGATAATTATAGGTATTTAGGGATAAGGATTATAGGGATAGGAATCATAAGTATAGATATTATAGGGATAGGGATTATAAGAATAGGAATGACAGGGGTAGGTATTATAAGGATAGGCATTATAGGGATAGTAATGATAGGGATAGGTATTACAGGAATAGGTATTATATGTATAGGGATTATAGCGATAGGGATTATAGGAATAGGGATTATTGGGATAGGGATTATAGGGATAGGAATGATAGGTATAGGTATTATAGGGATAGGGATTACAAGGATAGGAATGACAGGGGTAGGTATTATAGGGATAGGTATTATAGGGATAAGCTTATAGGAATAGGAATGATGGGGATAAGTATTACAGGGATAGGTATTATAGGAATAGGGATTATAGGGATAGGGATTATAGGGACTGGAATGATAGATATAGGTATTACAGGGATAGGGATTATAAGGATAGAAATGACAGGGGTAGGTATTATAGGGATGGCTATTATAGGGATAGGCATTATAGGGATAGGAATGATAGGGATAGGTATTATAGGGATAGGTATTATAGGGATATAGATTAAGAGATAGGTATTATAGAGATAGGAATTATAGTGATAGGAATTATAGGGGATTTATTTGGGATTACAGGGATAGGAAGCTAGGAATAGGTATTATAGAGATAGGAATGACAGGGGTAGGTATTATATGGATACGTATTATAGGGATAGGTATTATAGGGATAGGTATCATAGGGATAGGCATTATAGGTATAGGAATGACAGGAATGGTATTATAGGGATAGGCATTAGAGGGATAGGTTTTATAGGGATAGTTATTATAGAGATAGAGATTATAGGGATAGGGATTATAGGGATAGAGGTTATTGGCATAGGGATCATAGGGATAGGGAAAATAGGGATAGGTTTTGTAGGGATTGATATTATAGGCACAGGCATCATAGGGATAGGGATTATAGGAGTAGGGATTATAGAGATAGGAATTATAGAGATAGGAATCATAGAGATAGGAAATTATAGGGATTTGGGATTATAGGGATAGAAATGATAGGGATAAGTATTATAGGGATATAAATGATAGGGATAGGTTTTATAGAAATAAGGATTATATGGATAGGGATTATAGGGGTAGGCATAAAGATAGATAGAGGGGCATTATAGGGATAAAAATTATAGGGATAGGTATTAGAGATAGGGATTATAGGGATAGAAATGATAGGTATAGGTATTGTAGGCATAGGAATTATAGGGATATGGATTATAGGGATAAGGATTATAAGGGTAGGAATAGGTATTACAGGGATAGGGATTTAGGTATAAGGATTATAGGTATAGGTATTATTGAGATAGGAATGACAGGGGTAGGTATTATAGGGAAAGGTAATATAGGGATAGGCATTATAGAGATAGGCATTATAGGGATAGGAATGATAGGGAAAGGTATTAGAGGGATAGGTATTAGAGGGATAGGTATTATAGGGATAGTTATTATAGGGATCGGTATTGTAGGGATAGGGATTTTATAAGGATAGGAATTATAGGGATAGGGGTTATTGGCATAGGGATTATAGGGATAGGGAAGATAGGGATAGGTATTATAGGGATAGGAATGATAGCGGTAGGGATTAATATTATAGGGATAGTCATCATAGGGATAGGGATTATAGGGATAGAGAAGATAGGGATAGGTATTATAGGAATAGCAATGATAGGGATAGGTTTTGTAGGGATTGATATTATAGGGATAGTCATCATAGGGATAGGGATTATAGGGGTAGGGATTATAGGGGTAGGGATTATAGAGATAGGAATTATAGAGACAGGAATTATAGGGATTTGGGATTATAGGAATAGAAATGATCCCGATAGGGATTATAGGAAAAGGAATGATAGGTATAGGTATTATAGGGATAGGGATTATAAAGATAGGAATGACAGGGGTAGGTATTATATTGATGTTTAATATAGGGATAGGCATTATAGGGATAGGAATGATAGAGATAGGTATTATAGGGATAGGTATTATAGGGATATGCATTATAGAGATAGGAATTATAGTGATAGGAATTATGGGGATAGGAATTATGGGGATTTGGGATTACAGGGATAGGAAGCTAGGGATAGGTATTATAGAGATAGGAATGACAGGGGTAGATATTATAGGGACATGTATTATAGGTATAGGAATGACAGGGATGATATTATAGGGATAGGCATTAGAGGGATAGGTATTATAGGGATAGTTATTATAGAGATAGAGATTATAGGGATAGGGATTATAGGGTTATAGATTATAGAGATAAGGATTGTAGGGGTAGGAATGATAGTTATAAGTATTATTGGGATAGGGATTTAGGGATAAGGATTATAGGGATAGGAATGATAGGTATCGGCATTATAGGGATAGGTATTATAGGGATAGGTATTATAGGGATAGGGATTATAAGAATAGGAATGACAGGGGTAGGTATTATAGAGATGGTTATTATAGGGATAGGCATTATAGGGATAGGAATGATAGCTATAGGTATTATAGAGATAGATATTATAGGGATAGGGATTACAAAGATAGGAATGACAGGGGTAGGAATTATAGGGATAGGAATGATAGGGTAGGTATTATAGGGATAGGGATTATAGGGATAGGGATTATTGGGATAGGGATTATAGGGATAGAAATGATAGATATAGGTATAGGTATTATAGGGATAGGTATTATAGGGATAGGGGATAGAAGGATAGGAATGACAGGGGTAGGTATTATAGGGATAGGTATTATAGGGTAAGGCATTATAGGGATGTTTTTATAGGGATAGGTATTAGAGGAAAAGCTATTTTAGGGAGTTATTATAGAGATAGGGATTATAGGGATAGAAATTGTAGGGATATGGATTATAGGGATAAGGATTATAGGGGTAGGAATGATAGTTATAGGTATTATAGGGATAGTGATTTAGGTATAAAAATTATAGGTATAGGTATTATAGGGATAGGAATGACAGGGGTAGGTATTATAGGGATAGGTATTATAGGAATAGACATTATAGAGATAGGCATTATAGGGATAGAAATGATAGGGATAGGTATGATAGGGATAGGTATTATAGGGATAGGTATTAGAGGGATAGGTATTATAGGGATAGTTATTATAGGGATAGGAATTGTGGGGATAGGGATTTTATAAGGATAGGAATTATAGGGGTAGGGGTTATTGGCTTAGGGATTATAGGGATAGGGAAAATAGGGATAGGTATTATAGGGATAGGAATGATAGGGGTAGGTTTTGTAGGGATTGATATTATAGGGATAGGCATCATAGGGATAGGGATTATAGGGGTAGGGATTATAAAGATAGGAATTATAGGGATTTGGGATTATAGGGATAGAAATGATAGGGATAGGTATTATAGGGATAGAAATGATAGGGATAAGTTTCATAGAAATAAGGATTATAGGGATAGGGCTTATAGGGGTAGGCATAGAGATATCGGGTATTTTATTAGAAATTAAAAAATGCATCTATAATAGTTGCAGGGACATAGTAGTATGTCTAAATGAAATAACCTGTGTAAATTTTTCAAAAATATACATTCAATGCAGGTAAATTGTGTTTTTTTTGGTTTGTTGAAAACATCGAGAATAGTTATTACAAATAAATTATTTATAATTAAAAAATACAAAATACATATAGATGTGCATAATAATCTTGAATGTATGAATGTGCAGGCCACATCTGCTATTTTTTTTTAAACGAATCAATCATCCTTAGATGTACCAATTATTTCCTAAATTCCATAATTTGCATCTGCACGATTGTACGATTGTTGAAAGTAAAATTGGTAGTTGAATTTCGGCGGCTAGTGAAACCGAGCTCAGATTTTCATTTTTTTTAAACAGTTACACGTACGCAGCAGCCGACGGGAGCAAACAAACGAAAAGAAAAACCGTTATCCGCGGCCGATGTGTTCGATTTTATTTTAATTTATTTCCGCCAAGGCCGGCCCCGTGCGACGACATTCCGGTATTAATTAATCGTTTGCCGATTCTAATTGCGGCGCGAGATACAAACGGCCCGCGCCACATGTGTTATTATTTTGCGCGAAATTTAACTTAATTACGGTTGCTGGCCACAATGTAATTTCGCGCTGATATCCTTGAGCGGAATATGGTATTAAAGGTAGTTGTTACTATTAATTACTTTTATTAGTTCAGCTTGGTTCAGAATGAATGATAATAATAATTTAATTAAGCAATAGTAATAATAATAATAATAATAAGTGGCAATTTATTTTTTTATATAATAATCAATACGTATTGTTATGTGTATGAATCCAGTATTATGGATTAAGACACATAACAATATTTTCTTTATCCAGCAATATTGTATTCGGAAAGTAAAAACAGTACTACTAAATATAGTGCAAACTTACCGAGGTATTAGATAAACAAGAAATTTGTTATTTATTTTTTAATAAAAAAAAATTACAAATTTACAGATGGTATTTCTGTTAAGTTTGCACAATAATCAGTATATTTAATAGTATACAATAGTATGCAAAATTTGATTTTTCTTTACGTTTCATGCAATGTGTATGTGTATGTGTATGTGTATGTATATTCTTGGTAAGAGCGTTATCAGAATGAAAGAATTTGATTTAAGAGGCACCAAACCAATTGATAAATAAAACAAAAATAATTTCCACACTTTAGAAAAAGTGAATTACAACCAAGAAAGACAAATACAAAATAGAACAAAAACAAAACACTGCTATCTTTCTAGTTCTATCTAGCCGTGAGGCTTTTAGACAGGTCAAAGGAGCTCAGAGGAGTTTAAACACTCGATATTTATTTTAGCTTCACAGAAAAAACTCTGAAAAATTGTGAAGGGTGATTCGCGAAAATTTGCCCTGATGGGTTTTGGCTCTCCAATGCTCAGTACGAGATGGAAGACGTCTCTAACCACTCCGGCACTGAGCTGAGTAAACAAAAAATATGTTTCTTGCTGTTAATGGAAGGAACACACGTTCAAAATCACGTACTTATTATTATTATTATTTATTACATTACATAATTTCAGAAGGAAATAACAAATCACATCACATTTAATTTCCTTGATTACAATTGAAGTGCAATTGGTGCTTTATTATTAATTCGGGAACATGGTCACGGAAATAGTAAGTTATTTAAATGATATGATCTGAGGTGTTTTTTTTTGTTGTTATCCGGCAGTTCATTCCGATGCAATTGGAGCGTGCACGTCCGAATATTTAGCGGTGGTAATTGCTACCGGAAACGCTACTGTTGCAATTAACGCAAATTTACCGTGTCATCGCGTTAACGACCCCCACGAAATTTACGTCACTATTAAAAATTATGATACTTTAATTTTATTTCCACCTGACCTTAATTGTCGCGTACAAAAACCCTACTGTTTGCTTACTAAAGCTGTTAACTTGTGTTGCCAGGGGTTTTGTTTTTAGCAGATATTGTATAATGACAAGAGAAGTAATTGTACAGGAATGTTTATAGCATTTTTACACTGTAATGAATTAGTAATTTCATACACGCATACATACATACACACATACACACATACACACATACACACATACACACATACACACATACACACATACACACATACACACATACACACATACACACATACACACATACACACATATAATTTATTATTTATTATTGTGTATTAATATAAACCCACAGGTCTAAATTTCTGTCTTTTGGATTGGATGCGGTTCGAAGTGTTTCCTCGTGGTCCTAAAAAAAATATTAAACCATCTTCTACATCTGTTTCCCTTCATTATGCTTTCTCTCTCATATTACTAGATTAAATATATTTACACTACACGTTATGTAACCTGGGTGGTTGTAATAAGACGCAATAGAAAGTTCAGCGTTTGCTTGCCCCACATAGGCGACGGCCGTTCGTTTCCTCGGCGGCTGCGGCGGCGGTCGCCTGTCACGGTCAAGGCCTGTTCGCGGTGCCGCGGCGTGTCGCAACGTGTGGATTGCGGAAGTGCACGTCGACCGGGCCGGGCGACCGACCGCCGCGCGCGCGCGCCCGCTTGATGAACACACCATCCGAGGATGATTGCGATGATGATGATGATATTCAGCTATGGCGGGCGCGCGGAACGAAACGTTTTTGCCCGGGGCCCCGTTACTGCGGGCAATAAAACTATCGAGAAGAACTATAACTAGTTACGGGGTACTAGCAAATCAAAAACTGACGAGCGTCTGGAAACTATAAATATCTTCTCGGGCTGAAGATAGAAGTTTTTTTTTATTAATCGGTGCAGTAAATTACTGGTTGGCATATCACTGGTGTTTGGGCAAAAGAGCCAAAAAAGTCAGGTAATGTAAAGTTTACGAGCCAAAAAAGTCATGAAATGTAAAGTTTACAAGTCGTTTGTAGCAATGGAAAGAGTAGATTATTTTGGTTAGACATAAAAACCTTATTTTCGTAAAAATTATGACTTAACCCTTTTGCTCAAATACCAGTGATATGCCAACTTCGAATTATATGTTAAAGTTGTCAAAAGAGCGGATAAAAAATTAATTCGAGAGTTATCTGCTTTATATAACCGGACCTCAATTATTTCACCTCCCTAATATTTTAGCACAAAATCAACAATTTTTATCAACCAAATTTTAATGTTTTATAAGACAGGTTTTATTCGTCTGGAAAATTGCCATAATTCAATAATAATGCCCATAATGAAACGGAATTTTATACCTGGCGCCCTTAAGAATAGGGGTTTCGATTGCGGCCGTGCCATTTTTGCGGTCGAAATCGAAAGGGTTGTTGTTGGCGTTGTGGGAAAAAACTCACATGTGGCATGCGATGGGAGATTCCTCTCCAACAATACACGCTTTGCGGAGAAGGAGAGCGGCTTGGCGTGATGTTTATCGAAAGCGGAACAAGCAAGGGTGGTATTCTAATCAATAGTCAGATTCTTAGAAAAAAAAAGTGGTCAACACCATTTTAGATTTCATTAGTATTTTTGCTGTAGTTTTCGTACAAACAGAATTAAATTTGAAATTTTTTAAATAACTCACAAAAATATATTATTAGTATGAACCCTCAACTACTACCGTAGGGTCAAATTTGACACCAGTTGACAATATTTTACCTAATATTGTCAAATATTGTTAAATATTGTCAAATATTGCCAAATATTGCAAATATAGTCGTAGCGTTGCCTAATCCACAAAAATATATTATTAGTATGAACCCTCAACTACTACTGTGGGGTCAAATTTGACAATATTTTACCTAATATTGTCAAATATTGTTAAATATTGCCAAATATTGTCAAATATAGTCAAATATAGTCAAATATAGTCAAATATAGTCAAATATAATCAAATATAGTCAAATATAGTCAAATATAGTCAAATATAGTCAAATATAGTCAAATATAGTCAAATATAGTCAAATATAGTCAAATATAGTCAAATATAGTCAAATATAGTCAAATATTTTCAAATATTGTCAAAATATTGTCAAAATATTGCTAAAATATTGCCAAATATTGTCAAATATTGTCAAATATTGTCAAATATTGTCAAATATTGTCAAATATTGTCAAATATTGTCAAAAATTTCAAATATTTTCAAAACTGTGGGGTCATTTCTGACCCCAATACTCCAGTATTTAAAAATGGAAGGAAATAGGAAAAAGCGTTGCCTGGAACAATTATTTGACGATATTATTATTATTATTAAACAGTAGGCTGTATTCGGAAAGTAATAATATTTTAAATTGCTTCAATTCAAATTTATATAGCTTATAGCTTAATATAATTGCATTTATCATCAATCGGTAAAAAATTTTAACAATATAAATAAAAATGCTCATGACTTCTAGTTATGAATGAATTTTCAATTTTTTGTTTAAAAACATAATTGATTGTGGTTGGCAAAACATGTTTCTTCATTATTCTAAAAGCTGTTGATTTTGATGGATTGAGTGCGTCGGAGGAGGGCAGAAGGGTTGAGTCAGCTGCCGTTCGGGATGGGTGTGGGAAAATCGCACAGGTGGGCACCCCCGTCATCCGCCTACCCGGCCATGAGAACGGAGGGTTCGCACTGATTCCTTCCGTTGCCGCGTCTGCGACGGTATTTTTATATAGGCCAATCTATATAGGTCATGTTATTCTATATCAAAGAGGAACAAGGTGAAACGGTAGACGGGCTATAAAAACACCAACAGGGAGAATGACGAAAATATATTCCCACCCACTCAATATCAGATATTTGTGTTAGAAAGAGATATTTTTATAGAATTATTTCAAAGTTGTAGCACACATACGATTGTTTAGTTTGAATTGTTTGTGATGGAAGTTCGACTAAAGGTTACTTGTGATATTTTAGATTTTATATATATATATATATATATATATATATGATTTTTTTTTATAATTGTAATTCAAACGTTGGCATTTTCTTATTCATTTCGCGTGAAAATAATAAAGTTAGATACTTTGTGAGAAAAAATAGTATGCCGTTTTTTACTTAACAATTTTGATATTGATTTGCTGTAGAAGAGGATGAAATAAATAATATAAATGAAATAAATACGTATTAATGATAGAGTGTTATCAAGTAGAATTAGAAATAATGTTTCTAGATTCTTAATTCATAATTCATTCATAATTTATTGTTGCTAAATAATTGTTAGTTAAGAATAATATTATAGTTACCCCAACCAAATAGCCTGCGACAAAATAGCTCGCGACAAAATAGCCCGCTAGTTACAGATTTGACATTAGTCAGTGGATAAAAAGTACCATAACTCTGTTTGTAAAATTTCATCAAATTACGCTGAATATATTTGCAAATAATCATACTTAGTCCCTACAAAGTATGATATGTATATCTCAACTATTCGAATTTGTTTTGAGTTGTTAAACTAAACAAATACTAATCTGATATTAGTCAGAAGGTAAAAAATGCCACAACTTTGTTAGTAATTTTCAAAATATTATAAAATTACGCTGAATATATTTACAAATAATTATACTTAGATCATTCAAAGTATGAAATGTGTATCTCAACTGATTTTATTCTTTTTGGGCTGTTAAACTTAAAAAATACAATTCTGACATTAGTCAGGGGATAAAAAGTACCATAACCTTAATTTTAATTTTTAGAATTTGATAAAATTACTCTGAATATATGCACAAATAGTCATACCTAGTCCATACAAAGTATAAAATGTGTATCTCAACCATTCGTAGTATTTTTGGGTAGTTAAACTCAAAAATTAGAAATCTGACATTAGTTCAAAGATAAAAAGTGCTATAACTGTGTTTGTAGTTTTCAAAATTGTATTAAATTGCTGTGACTGTATGTACAAATAGTCATATTTAGACTTTACAAAGTATAAAATATGTATCTCAACTATTCGAACTCTTTTTGGGATATTAAACTTAATGTTACAAATTTTACATTAGTTAGGGTACAAAAAGTACTATAACTTTGATTTTAGTATTCAAAACATTATAAATTTTTTGAAAATATATCCACAAATGATTATAATTAGATCTTACAAAGTATACAATATATATCTATTGGGTTGTTAAACTTAAAAATTATAATTTGATATTAGTCAGGGGATAAAAAGTACCATAACTCTGTTTGTAGGTTTCAAAATTTTATAAAATTACGCTAAATACATTTAAAAATAGTCATGTTTAGTCCCTACAAAGTATCAAATATGTATCTCAATTATTTGTAGTATTTTTGGATAGTTCAACTCAAAATTGCAAATCTGACATTAGTTGGAGAACAAAATGTATTATAACTCTGTTTGTAGTTTTCAAAATTTTAATAAATTACTCTGAATATATCCTCTAATAGTTATATTTAGACCCTAATAAGTATGAAATATGTACATTAATTGTTCGTAGCCTTTTTGGTTTGGTAACTCAGAAATTACCAATCTAACATTTGTCAGCGGATAAAAAGTAACATAACTGTTTGCAATTTTTAAAATTTTATAAAATTACTTTGAATATATTTATAAATTGTCATACTTAGCTCCTACAAAGTATAAAACGTGTATCTCAACCATTCGTACTCTTTTTGGTAGTTAAACTAAAAAAATAGAAATCTGACATTAGTTCAGGGATAAAAAGTGCTACAACTGTGTTTGTAGTTTTCAAAATTTTATTAAATTACTGTGACTGTATCCACAAATAGTTATATTTAGACTTTACAAAGTATGAAATATGTATCTCAACTATTTGAACTCATGTTGGGATGTTAAACTTAAATATTACAAATTTGACATTAGTTAGGATACAAAAAGTACCATAACTTTGACTTAAGTAGTCAAAATTTATAAATTTTTTGGAAAATATATCCACAAATACTTATAATTAGACATTACAAAGTATAAAATATATATCTCAACTTATTCACTGTATTTTGGGTTGTTAAACTCAAAAATAATAATTTCATATTAGTCAGGGGATGAAAAGTATCATAACTCAGTTTGTAGTTTAATTTTTTTTTATAAAATTACGTTAAATATATTTTAAAATAGTCACACTTAACCCCTACAAAGTATGAAATGTGTAACTCAACTATTCGTAGTATTTTTGGATAGTTCAACTCAAACATTGCAAATCTGATATTAGTTGGAGAATAAAATCTATTATAACTCTGTTTGTAGTTTTCAATATATATATATATATATATATATATATATATATATATATATATATATATATATATTGATATATCCTCTATTAGTTATATTTAGACCCTAATAAGTATGGAATATTTCTATTAATTGTTCGTAGTATTTTTGGTTTATTAAACTCAAAAATTACGAATCTAACATTTGTCAGCGAGTAAAAAGTACCATAACTGTTTGCAATTTTTAAGATTTTATAAAATTATATTGAATATATTTATAAATAGTCATACTTAGCCCCCACAAAGTATAAAATATGTATCTCAATCATTTGTAGTCTTATTGGGTAGTTAAACTCAACAATTAGAAATCTGACATTAGTTCAGGGATAAAAAGTGCTATAATTGTGTTTGTAGTTTTCAAAATGTTATTAAATTACTTTGACTGTTACCACAAATAGTCATATTTAGATTTTACAAAGTATGAAATATGTATCTCAACTATTCGAACTATTTTTGGGCTGTTAAACTTAAATATTACAGGTTTGACATTAGTTATGGTACAAAAAGTACCATAACTCTGATTTTAGTATTCAACATTTTATAACATTTTTGAAAATATATCCACAAATAGTTATAGACTTTACAAAGTATAAAATATAATCTCAACTTATTGATAGTATTTTGGGTTGTTAAACCCAAAAATTATAATTTTATATTAATCAGGGGATAAAAAGTACCATATCTCTGTTTGTAGTTTTCAAAATTTTATAAAATTATGCTGAGTTTATTTACAAATAATTATATTTAGACCATCCAAAGTATGAAATGTGTATCTCAACTGTTCTTATTCTTTTTGGGCTGTTAAACTTGCAATTCTTATATTAGCCAGGGAATAAAAAGTACCATAACCCTATTTATAGTTTTGATTATTTGATAAAATTACTTTGAATATATGCACAAATAGTCATATTCAGATCCTACAAAGTATGAAATGTGTATCGTAACTATTCGTAGTCTTTTTGGATAGTTCAACACAAAAATTGCAAATCTTACATTAGTTGAAGAACAAAATGTACTAAACCTCTGTTTGTAGTTTTCAAAATGTTATTAAATTTCTCTGAATATATCCACAAATAGTTATATTTAGTCTCTAATAAGTATGGAATATGTACATTAATTGTTCGTAGTCTTTTTGGTTTGTCAAACTCAAAAAATACGAATCTAACATTTGTCAGCGGCTATAAGGTACCATAACTCTGTAATTTTTAAAATTACATTGAATATATTTATAAATAGTATTTTATTTTTTATTTTATTTTTGTATATTTTTGTTGAGTTTTGTGATGTGGAGGGGCAGTGAGTCAAATGCCAATAAAGGTCTTTTTTTTAAATTTATTTTTTTTATTTATAAATAGTCAAAGTATAAAATGTGTATCTCAACCATTCGTAGTCTTTTTGGATATTTAAACTCAAAAATTAGAAATATGACATTAGTTCAGGGATAAAAAGTGCTATAACTATATTTGTAGTTTCCAAATTACATTAAATTACTCTGACTATATCCACAAATAGTTATATGAAGACCCTAAGAAGTATGGAATATGTATATTAATTGTTCGTAGTCTTTTTGGGTTGTTAAACTTAAAAATTACCGATCATTTGTTAGGGAGTAAAAAGTATCATAACTCTGCTTGTAATTTTCAAAATTTGATAAAATTACTCTGAATTTTCAATCTATATTGCTTAATACGGCTCTGATCTCATACACATATTTGTACTAATTACATGTTTTTAATATCTTAAGAGGTGTGAAGTAATAGATATCAACTATACAAATTTATTTGTACTGAAGGATACGTATATCCATATGCAAGTAAAAATATTACAGCATGCGATCATATTTTTTGTGTAGAGTGTTCTTAAAAAAAGACAAAACCTTCATATTTAATTACTCCTCTCGAAGAATTATTAATTAACCAGCCGCTGTGTTCATTAGTTACATACTTCTTGCACGTCGCACGTAAAACCAGTCCATTTACAACACCTAATTAACAAGATCGATAGATTGTTGATTATTTATCGCAGGACTAATTTTCTGTAACTTAAATGTCAGATGATAATCCAATAGTATTTGTATTGTCTACAAGATTATAGTCAGATAAAGTCAAATTTATGTGGCTTTTACTTATATAAGACGAGCTTATATAAGACGAGGTTATATAAGACGAGGTTATATAAGACGAGATTATATAAGACGAGCTTATATAAGACGAGGTTATATAAGTCGAGCTTATATAAGATGAGGTTATATAAGACGAGCTTATATAAGTTGAGTTTATGTACGACGAGCTTTAAGATTCGTTGGAGAAATCAGGGGTAAGAAAACACAACATCTAATATTCAACAATAAACTGAAATAAATAATAAACAAAAATCGTTTAAACAAAAGTTTAAAGGTCAAACAAGACCACGGATGAAATTTATTTTAAACTTACACGTAGAGGGCAAGACTTTTACATTTATAAATAAAACTCGAATTAAAGTAAATAATAAAATAATAAATAATAAAGAAGGTATCTTTTTGAACGGGTTATTTTTCATAATAATGTTTATTGTGCGAAAAAAGTAACAAAAACTAAATGATCCAAAATATTTCTTGTTTCCACTAGTTCATTCCGTCTTATTTCTTATTTTGTTTATTATTTTATGTCAGTATAAACCCAAATTTCGAGTTTGATATCGTTTAAAGACGCTTGAGGCTATTTGTTCATTACTTTTCGCATCTCGCCGATTTCATATTTGTTACGTGGTTGCGTGGAAGCAACAATGCGTCGTTAATTTCGATGCGATCGAAAAATGTAAATCGAGACAAGTACTGCATCGAGAATGAGCCGGAGGCGGCGCGTTCGGTGTGTGCGCGCATGGGAACGGAGCGAAAAAGGGCGGCTCCGTGACCGAAATTTTTGACGAAGATCGCGGCGACGCGAAATGAATTTGATCGGCAGCACAACGCTTGTTAATTTAATCGTTTATATAACATATTTATTTAATAATAAATTACTACAATCAGTTTCAGTTTATAGTAGCAAAGAACTGTATTCTTACTTTAGCGGAGGAAAAGAAGACATAATGAAGACATAATGAAGAAATAATGAAGAAATAATGAAGAAATAATGAAGAAATAATGAAGAAATAATGAAGAAATAATGAAGAAATAATGAAGAAATAATGAAGAAATAATGAAGAAATAACGAAGAGATAATGAAGAAATCTTGAAAAAATACTGAATAAATACTAAAGAACTACTGAAGAAATACTGAAGAACTACTGAAGAAATTATGAAACAATAATGAAGAAATACTGAAGTAATACTGAAGTAATACTGAAGCAATACTGAAGCAATACTGAAGCAATACTGAAAAAATACTGAAGAAATACAAAAGTAATACTGAAGAAATACTGAAGAAATAATGAAGAAATAATGAAGAAATAATGAAGAAATAATGAAGAAATAATGAAGAAATAATGAAGAAATAATGAAGAAATAATGAAGAAATAATGAAGAAATAATGAAGAAATAATGAAGAAGTAATGAAGAAATAATGAAGAAATAATGAAGAAATAATGAAGAAGTAATGAAGAAATAATGAAGAAATAATGAAGAAATAATGAAGAAATAATGAAGAAATATTGAAGAAATATTGAAGAAATAATGAAGAAATAATGAAGAAATAATGAAGAAATAATGAAGAAATAATGAAGAAATAATGAAGAAATAATGAAGAAATAATGAAGAAATAATGAAGAAATAATGAAGAAATAATGAAGAAATAATAAAGAAATAATAAAGAAATAATGAAGAAATAATGAAGAAATAATGAAGAAATAATGAAGAAATAATGAAGAAATAATGAAGAAATAATGAAGAAATAATGAAGAAATAATGAAGAAATAATGAAGAAATAATGAAGAAGTAATGAAGAAATAATGAAGAAATAATGAAGAAATAATGAAGAAATAATGAAGAAATAATGAAGAAATAATGAAGAAATAATGAAGAAATAATGAAGAAATAATGAAGAAATAATGAAGAAATAATGAAGAAATAATGAAGAAATAATGAAGAAATAATGAAGAAATAATGAAGAAATAATGAAGAAATAATGAAGAAGTAATGAAGAAATAATGAAGAAATAATGAAGAAATAATGAAGAAATAATGAAGAAATAATGAAGAAATAATGAAGAAATAATGAAGAAGTAATGAAGAAATAATGAAGAAATAATGAAGAAATAATGAAGAAATAATGAAGAAATAATGAAGAAATAATGAAGAAATAATGAAGAAATAATGAAGAAATAATGAAGAAGTAATGAAGAAGTAATGAAGAAATAATGAAGAAATAATGAAGAAATAATGAAGAAATAATGAAGAAATAATGAAGAAATAATGAAGAAATAATGTAGAAATAATGAAGAAATAATGAAGAAATAATAAAGAAATAATGAAGAAATAATGAAGAAATAATGAAGAAATAATGAAGAAGTAATGAAGAAATAATGAAGAAATAATGAAGAAATAATGAAGAAATAATGAAGAAATAATGAAGAAATAATGAAGAAATAATGAAGAAATAATGAAGAAATAATGAAGAAGTAATGAAGAAATAATGAAGAAATAATGAAGAAATAATGAAGAAATAATGAAGAAATAACGAAGAGATAATGAAGAAATAATGAAGAAATCTTGAAAAAATACTGAATAAATACTAAAGAACTACTGAAGAAATACTGAAGAACAACTGAAGAACTACTGAAGAAATAATGAAGAAATTATGAAACAATAATGAAGAAATACTGAAGTAATACTGAAGCAATACTGAAGCAATACTGAAGCAATACTGAAAAAATACAGAAGAAATACAAAAGTAATACTGAAGAAATAATGAAGAAATAATGAAGAAATAATGAAGAAATAATGAAGAAATAATGAAGAAGTAATGAAGAAATAATGAAGAAATAATGAAGAAATAATGAAGAAATAATGAAGAAATAATGAAGAAATAATGAAGAAATAATGAAGAAATAATGAAGAAATAATGAAGAAATAATGAAGAAATAATAAAGAAATAATGAAGAAATAATGAAGAAATAATGAAGAAGTAATGAAGAAATAATGAAGAAATAATGAAGAAATAATGAAGAAATAATGAAGAAATAATGAAGAAATAATGAAGAAATAATGAAGAAATAATGAAGAAATAATGAAGAAATAATGAAGAAATAATGAAGAAATAATGAAGAAATAATGAAGAAATAATGAAGAAGTAATGAAGAAATAATGAAGAAATAATGAAGAAATAATGAAGAAATAATGAAGAAATAATGAAGAAATAATGAAGAAATAATAAAGAAATAATGAAGAAATAATGAAGAAATAATGAAGAAATAATGAAGAAATAATGAAGAAATAATGAAGAAATAATGAAGAAATAATAAAGAAATAATGAAGAAATAATGAAGAAATAATGAAGAAATAATGAAGAAGTAATGAAGAAATAATGAAGAAATAATGAAGAAATAATGAAGAAATAATGAAGAAATAATGAAGAAATAATGAAGAAATAATGAAGAAATAATGAAGAAATAATGAAGAAATAATGAAGAAATAATGAAGAAATAATGAAGAAGTAATGAAGAAATAATGAAGAAATAATGAAGAAATAATGAAGAAATAATGAAGAAATAACGAAGAGATAATGAAGAAATAATGAAGAAATCTTGAAAAAATACTGAATAAATACTAAAGAACTACTGAAGAAATACTGAAGAACAACTGAAGAACTACTGAAGAAATAATGAAGAAATTATGAAACAATAATGAAGAAATACTGAAGTAATACTGAAGCAATATTGAAGCAATACTGAAGCAATACTGAAAAAATACAGAAGAAATACAAAAGTAATACTGAAGAAATAATGAAGAAATAATGAAGAAATAATGAAGAAATAATGAGGAAATAATGAAGAAATAATGAAGAAATAATGAAGAAATAATGAAGAAATAATGAAGAAATAATGAAGAAATAATGAAGAAGTAATGAAGAAATAATGAAGAAATAATGAAGAAATAATGAAGAAATAATGAAGAAATAATGAAGAAATAATGAAGAAATAATGAAGAAATAATGAAGAAATAATGAAGAAATAATGAAGAAATAATGAAGAAATAATGAAGAAATAATGAAGAAATAATGAAGAAATAATAAAGAAATAATGAAGAAATAATGAAGAAATAATGAAGAAATAATGAAGAAGTAATGAAGAAATAATGAAGAAATAATGAAGAAATAATGAAGAAATAATGAAGAAATAATGAAGAAATAATGAAGAAATAATGAAGAAATAATGAAGAAATAATGAAGAAATAATGAAGAAATAATGAAGAAATAATGAAGAAATAATGAAGAAATAATGAAGAAATAATAAAGAAATAATGAAGAAATAATGAAGAAATAATGAAGAAGTAATGAAGAAATAATGAAGAAATAATGAAGAAATAATGAAGAAATAATGAAGAAATAATGAAGAAATAATGAAGAAATAATGAAGAAATAATGAAGAAATAATGAAGAAATAATGAAGAAATAATGAAGAAATAATGAAGAAATAATGAAGAAATAATGAAGAAGTAATGAAGAAATAATGAAGAAATAATGAAGAAATAATGAAGAAATAATGAAGAAATAATGAAGAAATAATGAAGAAATAATAAAGAAATAATGAAGATATAATGAAGAAATAATGAAGAAATAATGAAGAAATAATGAAGAAATAATGAAGAAATAATAAAGAAATAATGAAGAAATAATGAAGAAATAATGAAGAAATAATGAAGAAGTAATGAAGAAATAATGAAGAAATAATGAAGAAATAATGAAGAAATAATGAAGAAATAATGAAGAAATAATGAAGAAATAATGAAGAAATAATGAAGAAATAATGAAGAAATAATGAAGAAATAATGAAGAAATAATGAAGAAATAATGAAGAAATAATGAAGAAGTAATGAAGAAATAATGAAGAAATAATGAAGAAATAATGAAGAAATAATGAAGAAATAACGAAGAGATAATGAAGAAATAATGAAGAAATCTTGAAAAAATACTGAATAAATACTAAAGAACTACTGAAGAAATACTGAAGAACAACTGAAGAACTACTGAAGAAATAATGAAGAAATTATGAAACAATAATGAAGAAATACTGAAGTAATACTGAAGCAATATTGAAGCAATACTGAAGCAATACTGAAAAAATACAGAAGAAATACAAAAGTAATACTGAAGAAATAATGAAGAAATAATGAAGAAATAATGAAGAAATAATGAGGAAATAATGAAGAAATAATGAAGAAATAATGAAGAAATAATGAAGAAATAATGAAGAAATAATGAAGAAATAATGAAGAAATAATGAAGAAGTAATGAAGAAATAATGAAGAAATAATGAAGAAATAATGAAGAAATAATGAAGAAATAATGAAGAAATAATGAAGAAATAATGAAGAAATAATGAAGAAGTAATGAAGAAATAATGAAGAAATAATGAAGATATAATGAAGAAATAATGAAGAAATAACGAAGAGATAATGAAGAAATAATGAAGAAATCTTGAAAAAATACTGAATAAATACTAAAGAACTACTGAAGAAATACTGAAGAACAACTGAAGAACTACTGAAGAAATAATGAAGAAATTATGAAACAATAATGAAGAAATACTGAAGTAATACTGAAGCAATATTGAAGCAATACTGAAGCAATACTGAAAAAATACAGAAGAAATACAAAAGTAATACTGAAGAAATAATGAAGAAATAATGAAGAAATAATGAAGAAATAATGAGGAAATAATGAAGAAATAATGAAGAAATAATGAAGAAATAATGAAGAAATAATGAAGAAATAATGAAGAAATAATGAAGAAATAATGAAGAAATAATGAAGAAATAATGAAGAAATAATGAAGAAATAATGAAGAAATAATGAAGAAATAATGAAGAAATAATGAAGAAATAATGAAGAAATAATGAAGAAATAATGAAGAAATAATGAAGAAATAATGAAGAAATAATGAAGAAATAATGAAGAAATAATGAAGAAATAATGAAGAAATAATGAAGAAATAATGAAGAAATAATGAAGAAATAATGAAGAAATAATGAAGAAATAATGAAGAAATAATGAAGAAATAATGAAGAAATAATGAAGAAATAATGAAGAAATAATGAAGAAATAATGAAGAAATAATGAAGAAATAATGAAGAAATAATGAAGAAATAATGAAGAAATAATGAAGAAATAATGAAGAAATAATGAAGAAATAATGAAGAAGTAATGAAGAAATAATGAAGAAATAATGAAGAAATAATGAAGAAATAATGAAGAAATAATGAAGAAATAATGAAGAAATAATAAAGAAATAATGAAGATATAATGAAGAAATAATGAAGAAATAATGAAGAAATAATGAAGAAATAATGAAGAAATAATAAAGAAATAATGAAGAAATAATGAAGAAATAATGAAGAAATAATGAAGAAGTAATGAAGAAATAATGAAGAAATAATGAAGAAATAATGAAGAAATAATGAAGAAATAATGAAGAAATAATGAAGAAATAATGAAGAAATAATGAAGAAATAATGAAGAAATAATGAAGAAATAATGAAGAAATAATGAAGAAATAATGAAGAAGTAATGAAGAAATAATGAAGAAATAATGAAGAAATAATGAAGAAATAATGAAGAAATAACGAAGAGATAATGAAGAAATAATGAAGAAATCTTGAAAAAATACTGAATAAATACTAAAGAACTACTGAAGAAATACTGAAGAACAACTGAAGAACTACTGAAGAAATAATGAAGAAATTATGAAACAATAATGAAGAAATACTGAAGTAATACTGAAGCAATATTGAAGCAATACTGAAGCAATACTGAAAAAATACAGAAGAAATACAAAAGTAATACTGAAGAAATAATGAAGAAATAATGAAGAAATAATGAAGAAATAATGAGGAAATAATGAAGAAATAATGAAGAAATAATGAAGAAATAATGAAGAAATAATGAAGAAATAATGAAGAAATAATGAAGAAATAATGAAGAAATAATGAAGAAGTAATGAAGAAATAATGAAGAAATAATGAAGAAATAATGAAGAAATAATGAAGAAATAATGAAGAAATAATGAAGAAATAATGAAGAAGTAATGAAGAAATAATGAAGAAATAATGAAGAAATAATGAAGAAATAATGAAGAAATAACGAAGAGATAATGAAGAAATAATGAAGAAATCTTGAAAAAATACTGAATAAATACTAAAGAACTACTGAAGAAATACTGAAGAACAACTGAAGAACTACTGAAGAAATAATGAAGAAATTATGAAACAATAATGAAGAAATACTGAAGTAATACTGAAGCAATATTGAAGCAATACTGAAGCAATACTGAAAAAATACAGAAGAAATACAAAAGTAATACTGAAGAAATAATGAAGAAATAATGAAGAAATAATGAAGAAATAATGAGGAAATAATGAAGAAATAATGAAGAAATAATGAAGAAATAATGAAGAAATAATGAAGAAATAATGAAGAAATAATGAAGAAATAATGAAGAAATAATGAAGAAATAATGAAGAAATAATGAAGAAATAATGAAGAAATAATGAAGAAATAATGAAGAAATAATGAAGAAATAATGAAGAAATAATGAAGAAATAATGAAGAAATAATGAAGAAATAATGAAGAAATAATGAAGAAATAATGAAGAAATAATGAAGAAATAATGAAGAAATAATGAAGAAATAATGAAGAAATAATGAAGAAATAATGAAGAAATAATGAAGAAATAATGAAGAAATAATGAAGAAATAATGAAGAAATAATGAAGAAATAATGAAGAAATAATGAAGAAATAATGAAGAAATAATGAAGAAATAATGAAGAAATAATGAAGAAATAATGAAGAAATAATGAAGAAATAATGAAGAAATAATGAAGAAATAATGAAGAAATAATGAAGAAATAATGAAGAAATAATGAAGAAATAATGAAGAAATAATGAAGAAATAATGAAGAAATAATGAAGAAATAATGAAGAAATAATGAAGAAATAATGAAGAAATAATGAAGAAATAATGAAGAAATAATGAAGAAATAATAAAGAAATAAAGAAATAAAGAAATAAAGAAATAAAGAAATAAAGAAATAAAGAAATAAAGAAATAAAGAAATAAAGAAATAAAGAAATAAAGAAATAAAGAAATAAAGAAATAAAGAAATAAAGAAATAAAGAAATAAAGAAATAAAGAAATAAAGAAATAAAGAAATAAAGAAATAAAGAAATAAAGAAATAAAGAAATAAAGAAATAAAGAAATAAAGAAATAAAGAAATAAAGAAATAAAGAAATAAAGAAATAAAGAAATAAAGAAATAAAGAAATAAAGAAATAAAGAAATAAAGAAATAAAGAAATAAAGAAATAAAGAAATAAAGAAATAAAGAAATAAAGAAATAAAGAAATAAAGAAATAAAGAAATAAAGAAATAAAGAAATAAAGAAATAAAGAAATAAAGAAATAAAGAAATAAAGAAATAAAGAAATAAAGAAATAAAGAAATAAAGAAATAAAGAAATAAAGAAATAAAGAAATAAAGAAATAAAGAAATAAAGAAATAAAGAAATAAAGAAATAGAGTTAAAAAGCTAGATACTGAAACCAAAGCAAGAAAGAAATAGTGGGAAAATATAAGTATATGAAACTGTTATAAGTCCTTTAGCTCTGTATAAGTATGAGCCTTGGATTGCAATTTAGAATTAGGATTTAGAAAATAATTTGGAGATTTGAACGAAAGATTTTAAAGAAAATATTTGGGGTCATAAATGAAACAACGTGGTGGTGAAGCAGAACAGATAAGAAACCATTGAAGCTATAAAGAAAACTGAAGTATATCTTAATAGCTAACAAGCCTGAGGTTGCTCGGACACATATGAGTCTGTGAGAATGAAAGTGACGTAAGTTAAATTTAAGTTAAGTTTCAGAGCCAACAATCAAATTTTTTATCTTGTAAAAAATATATTCCACATTGTTGTATTGTTTTTGCTAAAAGCTCAATAAAATTTTACAGTTCGCACCTTAAGAAAAGTACAGACGTGATTCCAGAACTCTAAAAAATTATTATAGACCATGTTGTTAAATTAAAAACAACTCTACGTTATTAATCATTTAAATAGAATGTATAACCCAGCTCAGTGGTCGAGTGGTTGGAAGGGGTCGTCCATCTCGTACTGAACATTGGGTTATTTAGTTCAGACAAAATTCGCGAATCACCTTTCATAGTTTTCAGAGGTTTTCTGTAAGGCAAGTAAGGTGATTAAAGTCCTCTGAGCATCTGCATTTACCGGCGCAAAAGCCTGATAAACTTTAAAGATAGAAGTTATATAAATATCAATATTAACTCTAAATTATGCCTGAAACATCTTTAAACTGCAGCTATAAAAGATTTTCATTAAAATTCCCTGCTGATGCAGGTGCAATAAACTCTGTGCTTTTCGCCACGCAGGCGAACTTTTGTTCTTCCATTTCTGAATAGACAGCATTTCCATTCGCGTACATACATACACGAAACCAGTCCATGTCTTTTGACCGAGACCCCAGCATATGGCGAATTGTACTTGGCATATGGCGCTCGTTTGATTATTGTAATCACTGGCGTCTTCAATAGGGGGGCCCTTCTTTCTGGAAACATTCGCGGTAGCAGGACCATCGAGGGGACGCGTGCAATGTATGTGCTGACCTTGGGGGGAGCTGTATTGTGTGTTTCGCTAAATCGGGGTACCGTGTAATCGTCAGGCCGGTTTCAGCAGGATGACGACGACGGAATAATACCGCCGCGCAGGAGGGAACTCGGTGTCCAGGTAACATACAGTCATTGACCTTATACTCCACTGCTGAATGCCAACGCGGTCCTGCTGACGCGCATACTTATGAATCTACCGGTTGCACACAAGAGCACATCAAACTTCTTCACCATAACGAATTTGTTTTATTATAATAAATAACAGAGAGGTTTTAAAAGCAAATTACGTGAATTTTAAATTCAATATGGATATAAATTGAATTTTCATATTTTACAATATCAATTATAGCCCTGAAGAAGTAGTTGTCTGGACTACGAAATATTGGGGAAGTAGTAGTGTTAAGAAACATTTGAAAACGAAACCCACGGTTAAGGTGACAAGCTTTGCTTTTTTAACCAATAGTTAAAGTCACATTTTTATAAAATCATATTTTGATATTAAGTGCGAAATCGTCATTTTTCATCTAAAACTAAAAATGATATCATTATAGGAGTAAGAAATGGTAAAACGCACTCAAAGAGACTTCTCGGAGGACCACCAAAGAAATGGAGGGATAACTGGACATTGATATCTCAGGAACACGAACCGAAGGTGCTTTTATTTAACCGCCCCTTGGTGTGCTATATCGCTCCAAGTTTTGCAGTCGTGCCCCGGTTGTAAAGGACGAGGTAGGATTGTGCGCACCGGGAGCGATAAATAGAACAAGAGACAATACGCCTGGAGCAGCAAATAGTGATAAACGAAAACAGCTCAGGAATTAAATATTGTCATTGGAAGCCAAACGGATTTCGATAAAAAGAAGAAAGAACCAAAATAACTTGCACAATACGTTAATTCCTAAGTGATGCATATTTTTTCAGCTTACGAATTAATATAAGCCTTCTGTTTTGAAAAAATTACAATGGTGGAAACACGCTGTTACAACTACCACGTTCGCTAATCCAAAGTTTCTTAATACTCAATTAGGCGCCTACAGGACGTCCGTAATTAATTCGCATATTGTAATTAATATGTATCGTCTTGTTTACGCACACGCCAGATAATTTATTATATATGTATGCTGCAAATACGGGCGCAACGAATGTTCCGTTTATCCGATCGATCCTTAATTGGCCAGTCAATTATCGGTTTTATTGGCGCGACCGCCTCCAGCCTGCTTTAAATTGCCAATTTATCCTCACGTTAAAAAAATCAATAATCTATAACTAGGACTGTTTATATTTTTAAATTACAAGAAATGTTTTGGTTAAATCAATTATTTTGTTGATTACAATATATTCTATGGTTTAAGCAATTTCAGGAAGAATTTTATCCTGTGGAAAAACTATGCGAGCGAAGGTGGGGTGGGTGGGTGGTCCCTACCAACCAAACTATGCCCGACCACTATTACCAACGACTTGAACTCTGCACTACACTGTTTTTCGCAACTTCCTATAAATCAAAACTTTATTAATCAATGAAATTGATGGAATTAGTAAAAATTGCGGAAAACAGTGTAATGCAGAGTTCAAGTCGTTGGTAATAGTGGGCGAACATAGTTTGGTTGGTAGGGACCACCCACCCACCCCACCTTTGCTCGCATACTTTTTCCACAGGATAAAATTAATCCTGAAATGGTTTATACAATGTTGTAATCAACAAAATAATTGATTTTACCAAAAAAAATGTTGTAATTTAAAAATATAACCAATCCTAGTTATAGACTGAAATTTAAAACAGACTATATATATATATATATATATATATATATATATATGATTGAAGCTCATTTAAGTTCCCGATTGGAAGAAAATTTCATTTAATTTCATCTCGTTTGCATTCAATAAATTATGGAAAAACAAAACAACAATTTCCCGTTTTAAATGTCAAACCAGTCGACAAACTAGGTATCCCTTCCCCCGCCCGCGCCATAAAAATGCGACGTAATAAATAAACGTACCAGGCATCCGCAACAATAATAATATTGTTAAGATATGCTAAAAAGAACGCATTTACCGTTAGGAGCAGGCGTTTCTAAGAGAAGTTTTCTGCGGAGGACTCCATAGTATTATATAATTATTATATGTATGCATAATAGACGTACAGTAGTACTAAAAAAAATCTGATGTGGTTAGTGCATATTATTTTATCATCATAATTAAGGAAATAATATTTACTTTTTGCATATTAATTTTTATAATTATCACGCTAATCTAATACAAGGTGTCCCTAAAGTATGGAATAAATTCAATAAAACCTTTATTTATGATGATGTTATTCATTATATATTATATTTTTTAGCCTACATCGCACGGTAAAAGGCAAATGATAAATATATATATATATATATATATATATATATATATATATAACGTAATTTTATAAAATTTTGACCACTAAAATCAAAGTTATTGTACTTTTTGTAACCTAACTAATGTCAAATCTCTAATATTTAAGTTTAACATCCTAAAAAGAGTTCAAATAGTTGAGATACATATTTCATACTTTGTAAAGTCTAAATATAAATATTTGTGGATACAGTCACAGTAATTTAATAAAATTTTGAAAACTACAAACACAGTTGTAGCACTTTTTATCCCTGAACTAATGTCAGATTTCTATTTTTTTTAGTTTAACTACCCAAAAAGAGTACGAATGGTTGAGATACACGTTTTATACTTTGTAGGAGCTAAGTATGATAATTTATAAATATATTCAAAGTAATTTTATAAAATTTTAAAAATTGCAAACAGAGTTATGTTACTTTTTATCCGCTGACAAATGTTAGATTGGTAATTTCTGAGTTTAACAAACCGAAAAGACTACGAACAATTAATGTACATATTCCATACTTATTAGGGTATAAATATAACTATTTGAGGATATATTCAGAGTAATTTAATAAAATTTTGAAAATTACAAACAGAGTTATAATAGATTTTATTCTCCAACTAATATCAGATTTGCAATGTTTCAGTTGAACTATCCAAAAATACTACGAATAGTTGAGTTACACATTTCATACTTTGTAGGGGCTATGTGTGACTGTTTTTAAATATATATAACGTAATTTTATAAAATTTTGAAACTACAAACAGAGTTATGATACTTTTTATTCCCTGACTAATATCAAATTATTATTTTTGAGTTTAACAACCCAAAATACTGTGAATAAGTTGAGATATATATTTTATACTTTGTAATGTCTAATTATAACAATTTGTGGATATATTTTCCAAAAATTTTATAAAATTTTGACCACTAAAATCAAAGTTATGGTACTTTTTGTACCCTAACTAATGTCAAATTTGTAATATTTAAGTTTAACATCCCAAAAAGAGTTCAAATAGTTGAGATACCTATTTCATACTTTGTAAAGTCTAAATATAACTATTTGTGGATACAGTCACAGTAATTTAATAAAATTTTGAAAACTACAAACACAGTTATAGCACTTTTTATCCTTGAACTAATGTCAGATTTCTATTTTTTTAGTTTAACTACCCAAAAATAGTACGAATGGTTGAGATACACATTTTATACTTTGTAGGAGCTAAGTATGACAATTTATAAATATATTCAAAGTAATTTTATAAAATTTTAAAAATTGCAAACAGAGTTATGTTACTTTTTACCCGCTGACAAATGTTAGATTGGTAATTTCTGAGTTTAACAAACCAAAAAGGCTACGAACAATTAATGTACATATTCCATACTTATTAGGGTATAAATATAACTATTTGAGGATATATTTAGAGTAATTTAATAAAATTTTGAAAATTACAAACAGAGTTATAATAGATTTTGTTCTCCAACTAATGTCAGATTTGCAATGTTTGAGTTGAACTATCCAAAAATACTACGAATAGTTGAGTTACACATTTCATACTTTGTAGGGGCTAAGTGTGACTATTTTTAAATATATTTAACGTAATTTTATAAAATATTTGAAACTACAAACAGAATTATGATACTTTTTATCCCCTGAATAATATCAAATTTAGAGTTTAACAACCCAAAATACTGTGAATTAGTTGAGATATATATTTTATACTTTGTAATATCTAATTATAACAATTTGTGGATATATTTTCCAAAAAATTTATAAAATTTTGACTACTAAAATCAAAGTTATGGTACTTTGTGTACCCTAACTAATGTCAAATTTGTAATATTTAAGTTTAACATCCCAAAAAGAATTCAAATAGTTGAGATACATATTTCATACTTTGTAAAGTCTAAATATAACAATTTGTGGATACAGTCACAGTAATTTAATAAAATTTTGAAAACTACAAACAACAAACAGAGTTATGATACTTTTTATCCCCTGACTATTATCAAATTATTATTTTTGAGTTTAACAACCTAAAATACTGTGAATAAGTTGAGATATATATTTTATACTTTGTAATGTCTAATTATAAGTATTTGTGGATATATTTTCCAAAAAATTTATAAAATTTTGACCACTAAAATCAAAGTTATGGTACTTTTTGTACCCTAACTAATGTCAAATTTGTAATATTTAAGTTTAACATCCCAAAAAGAGTTCAAATAGTTGAGATACATATTTCATACTTTGTAAAGTCTAAATATGACTATTTGTGGATACAGTCACAGTAATTTAATAAAATTTTGAAAACTAAAAAAAAATTGTAGCAATTTTTATCCCTAAACTAATGTCAGATTTCATTTTTTTAGTTTAACTACCAAAAAGAGTACGAATGGTTGAGACACACGTTTTATACTTTGTAGGAGCTAAGTATGACAATTTATAAATATATTCAAAGTAATTTTATAAAATTCTAAATATTGCAAACAGAGTTATGTTACTTTTTACCCGCTGACAAATGTTAGATTGGTAATTTCTGAGTTTAGCAAACCAAAAAGACTATCAATAGTTGAGATATATATTTTATATTTTGTAAGGTATAATTATAACTAATTGTGCATATATTTTCAAAAAATTATGAAACCTTTATTTATGATGATGTTATATATTATATGTTATTTGTTTGTAAAATATTTTTTTATTTATAACAAATGTGTGTGCCCATACGCCAATGTTTTTATTTAACAATTTTGTTTATAAGACATCACTTTAGTGGTTTAAAAAAAAGAACAGTTAAAACAGTATTTTTCATATTTTACTAACATGTTTTTTTCAAAAATATTATAAAAAAAACTAAGGCCCAGCACCCTATTCAAAAATATGTCTGATAATTGTTGTTAAACTCTATAAACAATATTTTGAAAGTTTAAAAAAAATCGTGGGGGCTACCTTAATAAAAATTTAAAAAAAAAATATTTTACTTACATGCATGTTTATGTTCAAAAATATTTAGTCTAAAAGTTTTTAAGTTTAGTTTAGTTTTAAAGTTTAAAAGTTTAGTCTAAAAAATATTTTGAAAGTTTCAAACAAAATCGAGGGGGCTACCTTAATAAAATTGAAATAAAAATAAAAATAAAATTTGTTTTGTTGCAAATATTATTCAATAACAGATGACAAAATTAATTTAAATTTGTTTTTTTTCTTATTTTGTGGTTACTAAGACATAAGTAAACAATTGTGGAAAAAAAATTTTTTTAGCACTCCGTTTAGTAATAATGCACCGAGAAAAAGTCCACGCCGCGCCAACTCACGGCCGCCCGGAATTATGAGAATTGTTTAACTTCACACCGGTCCTCGACGAGTAATATTACAATTTACCACATTTGTTACTTGCTTTTGTTAGCATAACATTCGATATTTTCATTTTACAACCACATTCGCATATTTTTTTTTCTATAGCCAGAAATATAATTCTATTGTTTACCCCAAAATCTGATACTTTTATTAAATTTCGCCCACTTATTCCACTTCCTGGTCACCGTAGTGGTTCTAAATAAATCACTTTGAAAACCGAAAGTAAGTGGTGTGGACGTGGTGATGTTTACCTGTGTGTGTGTGTTAGCCCCTCGACCCCACCTGCTACCGAAACGTAATGTTTACCTGGCGCATCAAAACGCCCCACGGTGCTTTGTTCCGCCAGTGTGGCCCTCTTTTATTAGAAAATTGCTGAGATTATAAATTGAAATTGCCATTTTGAACCTGAAAAAAATAAAATAGTTATATACTTACTTATATAAATCATTCTTTTGTGTCAGGAATAATCCTAAATTATTATTTTAATAAACTAGATAACATTATACTAAATGGCAAAACTGCTAGAACCATTATAATTTTTAAAATGCATTCAAACTGTTTTTTGAAGTTACATTTGTCCTCTCACACCATTTTCGACCTTTTCAACTCTTCCTGCATTTCTTATAATTTTGACGTATGACAAAAAGTCGAAACTTCTAAAAGTAGAAATGTCGAAAATGCAAAAATGCAAAAAAGTAAAAAAAAGTCAAATCAAAAAAGTAAAAAATGTCAAGAAAGACAAAAAAGTGTTAAAAAGTCATGAATTTCAAAAATGTCAAAAAATATTGTTTAAAAAAATTCAAAATAGTCAAACAAATTACTATTTTGGATTTTTTTTACATTTTTGACTTTTTTTTGACTATTTTGACTTTATTTTTACACAAAAATGTAAAAGAAGTCAAACAATTTCAAAATAGTAAAAAAAAATTACAATTTTGAAATATTTTAACAGTCTTGTCTTTTTGTTACCATTTTGACTTTATTTTTACATTTTTGACTTGAATTTGTTATTTCTTTGAAATTTTTGACTTTTTTCTCACTAATTTTACTTTTTTAAACTTTATTTTGACTTTTTGACATTTTTATATTCTTGACTTTTTTACTTTTTTAAACATTCCTTTAACTTTCTTGACATTTTTGACTTTTTTGCATTTTTGACATTTCTACTTTTTGAAGTTTCGACTTTTGGCATTTGGACAAGAGAGAGAGCAATCTATTTTACTTGTCTATGATCCTGACATTCATTAACAAGAAGTCAAAATAAAGTCTAAACAATTTCAAAATAGTAAAAAAAAATTATAATTTTGAAATATTTTAACAGTCTTGACTTTTTTTGACTATTTTGACTTTATTTTTACATTTTTGACTTGAATTGGTTATTTCTTTGAAATTTTTGACATTTTTCTCACTAATTTGACTTTTTTAAAACTTTACTTGTTGACATTTTTATATTCTTGGCTTTTTTACTTTTTTAAACAATCTTTTAACTTTCTTGACATTTTTGACTTGACTTTTTTTTTTATTTTTTTTGCATTTTTGACATTTCTACTTTTTGAAGTTTCGAATTTTTGACATTTGGACAAGAGAGAGCAATCTATTTTACTTGTCTATGATCCTGACAATTTGACATTCTCTAATTTTTACATTTTTACATTACAAGTAATTAGTAGTATAAACAAAATATTTATAAAGAATAAAATTGATTTTATCCTCATTATCCTTCATCTCCTTTAAACTAAGAGTATTGCATTGTATGTTTATGTCTGTATGTATACACAATTATTATTCTCGAGGGACCTTATAATATGCAATCCCGGTGTGAGTGTGTGTATATGTGTGTGTGTGTCGGGTCGTCCCTGGACAACTGTACTTTGACACCAAGCCGGCGAGTTTCAGTTTCGTTCAGTTTCATTTCGATAAAATACAGCTAACTAGATTTCACATCGCCGACTGACACACACACAGAGGTGCACGCGGAGGATACCGTTTTCGGCCTCCTCTAGCGGCATCCGTTTAACATTTGACTCCGTTTTAAAGGCGCGCATTCAATTTCACTTGTCCCAATGAAAGTGATCCACAAAAAAAAAATTGTGTATAAATAATGCACCGTTGGCTTTCATTTTACCATCTAGAAGAATTTGGAGAAGGTAAACATTAGACATGTAAACTAAGTCTGTTGATTTGAAATACAGTCTAGAGCCGCTATTCGAGAAAAAAATATATATTTATACGCTGTCGAGTATCTCAATATTTATATTTTTCTAATTCAACTATTTGAATTTGATAAACATAAATTTTTTAATTTTTAAATTATCAAAAATTAAGATACTCGACAACGTATAAATATATATTTTTTTCTCGAATAAATAATTATTTATATTTTTCTAATTCAACTATTTGAATTAGAAAAGTATAAATTTTGAAATTTTGAAATTATCAAAAATTAAGATACTCGACACCGTATAAATATATATTTTTTTCTCGCTGACGTCGTATTTATTGATTAATGTAATAATAAATTAATAAACACGACGTCAGCTATAAATTTTGAAAATACCAAAAATGAAGATACTCGACAGAAACATTTGTTTGTTTATTTAATATCTTTTTTTTATAAATTGTGAAGAGAAAAATATTATCCACTATATTTTTCTCTTCACAATTTATAAAAAAATGATATTAAATAAACAAACAAATGTTTCTGTCGAGTATCTTCATTTTTGGTATTTTCAAAATTTATAGCTGACGTCGTATTTATTAATTTATGATTATATTAATCAATAAATACGACGTCAGCGAGAAAAAAATATATATTTATACGGTGTTGAGTATCTTAATTTTTGATAATTTCAAAATTTCAAAATGTATACTTTTCTAATTCAAATAGTTGAATTAGAAAAATATAAATAATTTGCTGTTTAAGAGTGGTTTAATAGGTTGGCCGTAAATGGGTTAATATCGTGTATATTAATAAAATTTGCCTATTGTTAATGTAATCCTACCGACTGCGCCATGTTAATGAAACAACATTCAGTTTTACAGTTTACACATTTATTGTATTCAACCGTAAACATATATCTTGGGTGGCATACCCTTACACCTATAGGCCATAGTTATGCGCCTTATATAAAATTATAAAGCCCACCACCATCAACCATTCATAAACTAACCAACAGCACGTAATTCAAAAAACGAATAATTTCCATTTTTTTTACAACTAACCCCACGAAAACCCCTTTCCTTTTCAAACCACCCTAAAAAACGAATTATTTTGTCAATACCTTTCAATCCCTGTATTATCATCCCAAATACTATTTGTTTATTTGTTTACACCCGTCTGTTCCGCAATTTATTTTTTACAGCGTGCATAAAAAAGTGCCTTTACCAAAGAAACCGCTTCTGAGAAGGCAAGAGTTGAGGTGGGTTGTTGTAAATAAGTAGGCAAGGGTTGCAAGCGCGCATGGCTCACCCCTTTTTTTATTGTCGTCACATAACTTTTTTTTTCACTTTCCTCTCGGGATTTATTGCAGGGGCTAATTTGGGGAGTAACTTTCGATTTCGCGCTCATGCGGGCGGAGGCGGAGGTAAAGAGCCGTAACGTCGACAAATTGCGGCAAGAAAAGGGTAATTTCGGAGGCGTTTTTTTTTTTTGGTGTGCTGTTGTAAATTATGTGCGGCGTTGCGTCAAGTTATATTCGTTTATATATCGACATAAATGGGAATATTTGGGAGATGGCTGTAATATACAACTTTAGTTGTATGTTGTAAAACAAATTTATATATTTTTATTTCTTTTTATGAAGGACTTCGACAATAATTCACATCAGTATAAAATGTAATCTAAATTGAAATCAAAACCCGACGAGAAATAATAATATTAATAACGTGTTTTTATTTCCTTTTTGTAATGTATATATTTTTATGAAGGATTTGTGAGACGGTCATTGTATTTATTAGTTTTAAATGACATTTATTTAGCAACGAATCGCAGATTGAGGAAATATATTTAGGTACGATATTTCCTCAATCTGCGATTCGTTGCTAAATAAATGCCATTTAAAACTAATAAATACAATCAAAGTCTTACAAGTCCTTCATAAAAATAAATAAAAATATATACATTTTTTGTTGAGTTTTGATTTAAAATTAGAGCATATTTTGTACTGATATGAATTATTGTCTAAGACTAAGAAAAAGGAATATAAATATATAAATTTCTTTTCAGGTTTTGATTTCAATTTAGAGCACATTTTGTACTGATGTAAATTATTTTCGAATCGAAGATTGAGGAAATATATTTAGGTACGATATTTCCTCAATCTGCGATTCGTTACTAAATAAATGCCATTTAAAACTAATAAATACATTCAACGTCTTACAAGTCCTTCATACAAAGAAATAAAAATATATAAATGTTATTTATTATAACATAAAACTAAAGTTATATATTACAATCATCTCCCAAATATTCCCATTTATGTCGATATATAAACGAATATAACTTGACGCAACGCCGCACATAATTCCAATTTAGTTTACATTTTCTACTGATGTGAATTATTGTCTATAAATGAACTTTACAGGGGTGCGATTTTAGACACCGCTCGATCGGAGTTCGAACGAGTGGTTTTAAGAATCGCAACCTTGGTTATTGACAAAGTAAATTGAAAAAAAAAACGAAAAAAAAATTAACCTTTCAATTAATTTTATAATTAAGAAGAAAATAAATAATTATGTTAAATAAAAATATAACAAGTAGAATTATTCATACCAAGTTAGTTACTGTTTAGACCCAATAGTCCAAGCAGTATATTACAAGTAATTAATATGAATCATAAATAATAATGAAAATTCTATTGTTTTAGGAGTGTGATCTGATTAATTACAAAAACGCCGACCATTCGAGCGATTAAATTGCCATTATCATTATTAAAATGAGTCGAGCGTAATGGCGATTACGCAACGGCTTCAATTAGCTCCGCACAATCTCGAAAGGTTAGAAAAACGAAAGGAATTTTTCCAGTCTTTATTATTGGCCGCAGTTGCGTAATGGCGATTAGCATATTTGCATTTGTTTTTAAATGTCGCCGCCCGCTTATCCTGTACGTTGTATCCGGTAAAACAACGGAATATCGGAGGAGGATGAATTCAATTCCAGTAATGTACTCTAATCAATTTATTTAACTAGTTTGTAAGTGTAATATTTTGTTTGTCCATTTCGCACGCTATTTTGTATGGTCACTTGTGTATCTTATTCGTATTCAACACATTTGCTGTTAATACAGTTTATTATTATTATTATTATTAAATGTAGAGTGACCACCACTTATGCTATGTTGTCAAAAAAATCTTATACACCTGAATGTTGCCTAAATGTTGAGAAACTGACGATGTGGGGATGGAAGATTTCATATGTGCATCAATAAATCGTTCAATTAAGCACAAAAGAGCAAAATACAAGCAGTTGAAATAAAGTATATGAGGAGAGTTAGTGACAAAAAAGGACCAAATGAGGATATAAGAAGAAAACTAAATGTAACACCGACAATAAAATACATAGAGGAAAGACAATTAGGATGGTGGGAACACATAATAAGGATGGCAGAGACAGCACCAGCCAATTGAATATAGAGAGAAAAATCAAAAACAAGAAAAAAGAAAGAATGAGAAAAAAATGGGATGAAGCTATATCGGTAAATTATTTAAAATTAAAAAAAAATAGGAGTATAATTGTGTTTTTCATTAATTAAATTACATATGGATTTATATGTTTATATTCCTATGAAAGCTAGACATTAATAATTCATGCCTTCTTCATTGTATCGTCTTGCAAAAAAATTATACAAAAAAAAAACATCGCAGCAATAAAATCCTCAAGATCCATTTATATGCTTCCCACGATCGGGCACGCATACAAACATACACACATATACACACGCACACGGTGAACCCGACACTTTTTAGGTGTATGGGGGTGTACAAGCGCCTTCTTATTGAAAGGTGAAATCGCAGGTAAATCCCGCCGAAGGATCCCACAATGTGCACGGATCGACCACACCGGCGGCATCTGGTGCGCATTGTTTGCCCGGAACTAATTACGTGATCGTTAATCATTTTTCAACAATATCATCTCATGTTTAATTAAAAATGTATCGTTTGAAATTAACATTTTAGTGATTTATATGTATAGCTAAAATCTATAAAAAGTCACATTTTACAGATTTATTGGAACAAATATACATACGCGATAGATATAAGTGTTGGGACATAAATAATCCTCATTGAAAACGAGTGCAAATAACAATGATCAGTAATATCTGGAAGACTTTGCTATAAATTGAGTATAATTTACCGTGAAATCATTTACTTGCATTTATTTTATTATATAAACAAAGTTCTATAACTCCCTTTATAATTTTCAGAATTCTATAAAATATCTCTATGTGTATTCAAAAGTAGTTGTAATTAATGACTACAAAGTATGAAATTCGTATCTCGACTATTTATGAACTTCTTGGGGTGTCAAACATCAAAATTAAATAATCCAACATTAGTAAACTTACAAAAAGTGCTATAATTCTCTTTAAAATATTCAGAATTATATGAAATAGCTTCGTGTGTATTCAAAAATTGTCTCAGTTAATGACTACAAAGTATGAAATTCGTATCTCAAATATTTATGGACTTCTTGGGGTGTCAAACATCAAAATTAGATAATCCAACATTAGTAAACTTACAAAAAGTGCTATAATTCTCTTTAAAATATTCAGAATTGTATGAAATAGCTTTGTGTGTATTCAAAAATTGTCTAAGTTAATGACTACAAAGCATGAAATTCGTATCTCGACTATTTATGGACTTCTTGGGGTGTTAAACATCAAAATTAGATAATCCAACATTAGTAAACTTACAAAAAGTGCTATAATTCTCTTTAAAATATTCAGAATTATATGAAATAGCTTTGTATGTATTCAAAAATTGTCTCAGTTAATAACTACAAAGTATGAAATTCGTATCTCGGCTATTTATGGACTTCTTGGGGTGTCAAACATCAAAATTAGATAATCCAACATTAGTAAACTTACAAAAGTGCTATAATTCTCTTTAAAATATTCAGAATTCTATGAAATAGCTTTGCGCGTATTCAAAAATTGCCTCAGTTAATGACTACAAAGTATGAAATTCGTATCTCGACTATTTATGGACTTCTTGGGGTGTCAAACATCAAAATTAAATAATCCAACATTAGTAAACTTACAAAAAGTGCTATATTTCTTTTTAAAATATTCAGAATTATATGAAATAGCTTTGTGTGTATTCAAAAATTGTCTCAGTTAATGACTACAAAGTATGAAATTCGTATCTTGACTATTTATGTACTTCTTGGGGTGTCAAACATCAAAATTAGATAATCCAACATTAGTAAACTTACAAAAAGTGCTATAATTCTCTTTAAAATATTCAGAATTATATGAAATAGCTTTGTATGTATTCAAAAATTGCCTCAGTTAATGACTACAAAGTATGAAATTCGTATCTCGGCTATTTATGGACTTCTTGGGGTGTCAAACATCAAAATTAGATAATCCAACATTAGTAAACTTACAAAAAGTGCTATAATTCTCTTTAAAATATTCAGAATTGTATGAAATAGCTTTGTGTGTATTCAAAAATTGTCTCAGTTAATGACTACAAAGTATGAAATTCGTATCTCGGCTATTTATGGACTTCTTGGGGTGTCAAACATCAAAATTAGATAATCCAACATTAGTAAACTTACAAAAAGTGCTATAATTCTCTTTAAAATATTCAGAATTGTATAAAATAGATTTGTGTGTATTCAAAAATTGTCTCAGTTAATGACTACAAAGTATGAAATTCGTATCTTGACTATTTATGTACTTCTTGGGGTGTCAAACATCAAAATTAGATAATCCAACATTAGTAAACTTACAAAAAGTGCTATAATTCTCTTTAAAATATTCAGAATTGTATGAAATAGCTTTGCGTGTATTCAAAAATTGTCTCAGTTAATGACTACAAAGTATGAAATTCGTATCTCGACTATTTATGGACTTCTTGGGGTGTTAAACATCAAAATTAGATAATCCAACATTAGTAAACTTACAAAAAGTGCTATAATTTTCTTTAAAATATTCAGAATTGTATGAAATAGCTTTGTGTGTATTCAAAAATTGTCTCAGTTAATGACTACAAAGTCTGAAATTCGTATTTCGACTATTTATGGACTTCTTGGGGTGTTAAACATCAAAATTAGATAATCCAACATTAGTAAACTTACAAAAAGTGCTATAATTCTCTTTGAAATATTCAGAATTGTATGAAAAAGCTTTGTGTGTATTCAAAAATTGTCTCAGTTAATGACTACAAAGTATGAAATTCGTATCTCCACTATTTATGGACTTCTTGGGGTGTCAAATATTAAAATTAGATAATCCAACATTAGTAAACTTACAAAAAGTGCTATAATTCTCTTTAAAATATTCAGAATTGTATGAAATAGCTTTGTGTGTATTCAAAAATTGTCTCAGTTAATGACTACAAAGTCTGAAATTCGTATTTCGACTATTTATGGACTTCTTGGGGTGTTAAACATCAAAATTAGATAATCCAACATTAGTAAACTTACAAAAAGTGCTATAATTTTCTTTAAAATATTCAGAATTGTATGAAATAGCTTTGTGTGTATTCAAAAATTGTCTCAGTTAATGACTACAAAGTCTGAAATTCGTATTTCGACTATTTATGGACTTCTTGGGGTGTTAAACATCAAAATTAGATAATCCAACATTAGTAAACTTACAAAAAGTGCTATAATTCTCTTTGAAATATTCAGAATTGTATGAAAAAGCTTTGTGTGTATTCAAAAATTGTCTCAGTTAATGACTACAAAGTATGAAATTCGTATCTCGACTATTTATGGACTTCTTGGGGTGTCAAACATCAAAATTAGATAATCCAACATTAGTAAACTTATAAAAAGTGCTATAATTCTCTTTATAATTTTCAGAATTGTATGAAATAGCTTTGTGTGTATTCAAAATTTGTCATAGTTAATGACTACAAAGTATGAAATTCGTATCTAGACTATTTGTAGACTTCTCGGGGTGTTAAACATCAAAATTAGATAATCCAACATTAGTAAACTTACAAAAAGTGGTATAATTCTCTTTAAAATATTCAGAATTGTATGAAATAGCTTTGTGTGTATTCAAAAATTGTCATAGTTAATGACTACAAAGTATGAAATTCGCATTTCGACTATTTATGGACTACTTGGGGTGTCAAACATCAAAATTAGATAATCCAACATTAGTAAACTTACAAAAAGTGCTATAATTTTCTTTAAAATATTCAGAATTATATGAAATAGCTTTGTGTGTATTCAAAAATTATCTCAGTTAATGACTACAAAGTATGAAATTCGTATCTCGACTATTTATGGACTTCTTGGGGTGTTAAACATCAAAATTAGATAATCCAACATTAGTAAACTTACAAAAAGTGCTATAATTTTCTTTAAAATATTCAGAATTATATGAAATAGCTTTGTGTGTATTCAAAAATTGTCTCAGTTAATAACTACAAAGTATGAAATTCGTATCTCGACTATTTATGGACTTCTTGGGGAGTCAAACATCAAAATTAGATAATCCAACATTAGTAAACTTACAAAAAGTGCTATAATTCTCTCTAAAATATTCAGAATTGTATGAAATAGCTTTGTGTGTATTCAAAAATTGTCTCAGTTAATGACTACAAAGTATGAAATTCGTATCTCGACTATTTGTGGACTTCTTGGGGTGTCAAACATCAAAATTAGATAATCCAACATTAGTAAACTTACAAAAAGTGCTATAATTCTCTTTAAAATATTCAGAATTATATGAAATAGCTTTGCGTGTATTCAAAAATTGTCTCAGTTAATGACTACAAAGTATAAAATTCGTATCTCGACTATTTATGGACTTCTTGGGGTGTCAAACATCAAAATTAGATAATCCAACATTAGTAAACTTACAAAAAGTGCTATAATTCTCTTTAAAATATTCAGAATTATATGAAATAGCTTTGTGTGTATTCAAAAATTGTCTCAGTTAATGACTACAAAGTATGAAATTCGTATCTCGACTATTTATGGACTTCTTGGGGTGTTAAACATCAAAATTAGATAATCCAACATTAGTAAACTTACAAAAAGTGCTATAATTCTCTTTAAAATATTCAGAATTATATGAAATAGCTTTGTATGTATTCAAAAATTGTCTCAGTTAATGACTACAAAGTATGAAATTCGTATCTCGACTATTTATGGACTTCTTGGGGTGTTAAACATCAAAATTAGATAATCCAACATTAGTAAACTTACAAAAAGTGCTATAATTCTCTTTAAAATATTCAGAATTATATGAAATAGCTTTGTGTGTATTCAAAAATTGTCTCAGTTAATGACTACAAAGTATGAAATTCGTATCTCGACTATTTATGGACTTCTTGGGGTGTTAAACATCAAAATTAGATAATCCAACATTAGTCAACTTACAAAAAGTGCTATAATTCTCTTTAAAATATTCAGAATTGTATGAAATAGCTTTGCGTGTATTCAAAAATTGTCTCAGTTAATAACTACAAAGTATGAAATTCGTATCTCGACTATTTATGGACTTCTTGGGGAGTCAAACATCAAAATTAGATAATCCAACATTAGTAAACTTACAAAAAGTGCTATAATTCTCTTTAAAATATTCAGAATTGTATGAAATAGCTTTGTGTGTATTCAAAAATTGTCTCAGTTAATGACTACAAAGTATGAAATTCGTATCTCGACTATTTATGGACTTCTTGGGGTGTCAAACATCAAAATTAGATAATCCAACATTAGTAAACTTACAAAAAGTGCTATAATTCTCTTTAAAATATTCAGAATTATATGAAATAGCTTTGTGTGTATTCAAAAATTGTCTCAGTTAATGACTACAAAGTATGAAATTCGTATCTCGACTATTTATGGACTTCTTGGGGTGTTAAACATCAAAATTAGATAATCCAACATTAGTCAACTTACAAAAAGTGCTATAATTCTCTTTAAAATATTCAGAATTGTATGAAATAGCTTTGCGTGTATTCAAAAATTGTCTCAGTTAATAACTACAAAGTATGAAATTCGTATCTCGACTATTTATGGACTTCTTGGGGAGTCAAACATCCAAATTAGATAATCCAACATTAGTAAACTTACAAAAAGTGCTATAATTCTCTTTAAAATATTCAGAATTGTATGAAATAGCTTTGTGTGTATTCAAAAATTGTCTCAGTTAATGACTACAAAGTATGAAATTCGTATCTCGACTATTTATGGACTTCTTGGGGTGTCAAACATCAAAATTAGATAATCCAACATTAGTAAACTTACAAAAAGTGCTATAATTCTCTTTAAAATATTCAGAATTATATGAAATAGCTTTGTGTGTATTCAAAAATTGTCTCAGTTAATGACTACAAAGTATGAAATTCGTATCTCGACTATTTATGGACTTCTTGGGGTGTCAAACATCAAAATTAGATAATACAACATTAGTAAACTTACAAAAAGTGCTATAATTCTCTTTAAAATATTCAGAATTATATGAAATAGCTTTGTGTGTATTCAAAAATTGTCTCAGTTAATGACTACAAAGTATGAAATTCGTATCTCGACTATTTATGGACTTCTTGGGGTGTTAAACATCAAAATTAGATAATCCAACATTAGTCAACTTACAAAAAGTGCTATAATTCTCTTTAAAATATTCAGAATTGTATGAAATAGCTTTGCGTGTATTCAAAAATTGTCTCAGTTAATAACTACAAAGTATGAAATTCGTATCTCGACTATTTATGGACTTCTTGGGGAGTCAAACATCAAAATTAGATAATCCAACATTAGTAAACTTACAAAAAGTGCTATAATTCTCTTTAAAATATTCAGAATTGTATGAAATAGCTTTGTGTGTATTCAAAAATTGTATCAGTTAATGACTACAAAGTATGAAATTCGTATCTCGACTATTTATGGACTTATTGGGGTGTCAAACATCAAAATTAGATAATCCAACATTAGTAAACTTACAAAAAGTGCTATAATTCTCTTTAAAATATTCAGAATTGTATGAAATAGCTTTGTGTGTATTCAAAAATTGTCTGAGTTAATGACTACAAAGTATGAAATTCGTATCTCGATTATTTATGGACTTCTTGGGGTGTTAAACATCAAAATTAGATAATCCAAGATTAGTAAACTTACAAAAAGTGCTATAATTCTCTTTAAAATATTCAGAATTGTATGAAATAGCTTTGTGTGTATTCAAAAATTGTCATAGTTAATGACTACAAAGTATGAAATTCGTATCTCGACTATTTATGGACTTCTTGGGGTGTTAAACATCAAAATTAGATAATCCAACATTAGTAAACTTACAAAAAGTGCTATAATTTTCTTTAAAATATTCAGAATTGTATGAAATAGCTTTGTGTGTATTCAAAAATTGTCTCAGTTAATGACTACAAAGTATGAAATTCGTATCTCGACTATTTATGGACTTCTTGGGGTGTTAAACGTCAAAATTAGATAATCCAACATTAGTAAACTTACAAAAAGTGCTATAATTCTCTCTAAAATATTCAGAATTGTATGAAATAGCTTTGTGTGTATTCAAAAATTGTCTCAGTTAATGACTATAAAGTATGAAATTCTTATCTCGACTATTTATGGACTTTTTGGGGTGTTAAACATCAAAATTAGATAATCCAACATTAGTAAACCTATAAAAAGTGCTATTACTCCCTTTATTTATGTTCAGAATTGAACGAAATAGCTTTAATTGTATTCAGATATAGTCATAGTTAATAACTACAAAGTATGAAATTCACATCTCAACTATTTATAGACTTTTAAGGGTGTTATTTATAAATCTCGCATGACTGTATCGATCAAAAACCGTCCCTGACTTTACCTCGAGTTCCTTTTTTTAAATTTTTATTTTTTATTCTTTTTTTCTCCATACATACACTACATAATAATTGTCCAATTAAAATCAATTGTATATCTACACACACAAAAATTAATGAAGAATGGTGATTTCATCCCTCGGTCCTCGCCGCGAGAATTTACAATTATAATTATGTTTCATGAACTAATGTTATTGGCTTCTATTTATAAAATTACCTAAAATATCCCATGCCAGAGCATATAACGTATATAAGGTAGCATTTTCAAGAAATCACATAGAAGGTGCAATGAAATCCCACCTGCAACAATTTATATTTCTTACTAATAATTAATCTAGTTTTAATTGCCATTTACCCAGCTACCGCTTTTTACACCACATCTCGTTAATTAACCAACCCATACACGGACGGTTTTCCGCGTGATTACCGCACTAACGAAAAAAATAACCGCTTTCATTCCCATCGGGGTGGAATTATTAAAAACGCGCCCAGATGGCTAGCCTTACATAGACCGCCTGCACACGAAGCTTGTAATCTAATTAAGCGCTCGCAGGGATATGTAATGATTGTGCCGATGATGGTGCGCGGTGGTCTTATAAAGGTATGACTTTTATCCTCTACACGGCCTAATGATGCCTAATAAAATATAATCAAACCGCCTATGGTATAGCCATTTTTGAGATAAGACAAGTGTCCGGTTTGTTGCACATGGACATTACTAGAGGCTATAATATATACATTTACATAGTTGAATTGAGGCCCGGAAAAATATTACCACATATTACACTTTATTTATTTACACACTTATATATGTTTTAAATTATTTCTTTAGAGTTTAAAATTTACTGAATTAGTGCACATTTGATGGATGCATGTAGACTTTTGTGACTGACTGTATATAATTAATACTAATCTACATAATAAAAATCACAGCAACAATTCTTCATTGCGGAAACGCCTTTCGGAGGAGGTTGAAAATAAATAACTCCATTATCCTCCTGCTTATCAATACAAATTTCCTTTTCTGGTGTGCTCCAGTTACTCACCGCAATCTGATGTAACATCACACCGCAGAGATGCAATATAAATGCTAATCATAATAACGCCGTCGAAGCGCATTCCCTGCATACCTCGCGCACGTAACAACATTCAGCACAGAAGTACCGTTATATAACGCCATGGCGGCTCGCGGTCTTCTAGCGATTTTTAATTTCGTCTGCGAATTTGAAACAAACATCCGGTTTACCTCCAATAAATTCAATCGACTACCCTTGGATGGCATCAACCCTTATTATATGGCGCGTTGCTAATTTATGCCTGTTTGAGGTAAACAGGGTTATTATGAAACGACAACAAGACCGTTCCGCGTATTCAAATAGGAGTGCAAAAAACGGCGCGCATACAATTTGCACTGATTAATTAAGGAAGGCCGACAGCGGAAAATATTCCGATTGCGAAATGCTCGTAAAAAAAGTGCTGTTTTTCACTCATTGCGCTATGAAGGGCAATTATAATTTATTTAGATTAAACCTGTATATAAATAGGTATTAATCATTGTAATGATATATAACTGCTCTACAAAAATCATAAATGTTGATGAAATACGTATTTTTGGAAATTTTACGAATTTAGAGATAAAATAATGCAAATATTGTATTGTTAAGGCGTCTACTACGTGATAATTCATTTTAAAGGATAAATAAAACGATTTTTTTTTTTTTATATATATATCACACTTTAGTTACACTTTGTAACTAGTTTTGGCTAACCTCTAGCCATTTCTAGTCATCGGAGAAGCTAGAAAATAGCTAGAGCTTAGCCTTAGTTGCAAAGTGTGATAAAAAACTAAATAAAAAATCGTTTTATTTATCCTTTAAAATATTGCAACTTTCTCTCCAGAGAATAATGGGAGAACCAACAACATTAGCAATGCACACCTATATGGTAATATCCGTCAAAACACACTAGTGTCACCAGGATCAGTGATTCTCAAAGTTGGGGGTCATGTGTGATTTCATTTTGGAATAAGGCAGTATTACACTAGCGTTCGTGGAACCTGGGACATACTAATAGTTGCCATGTCTGCTTTTTTTACAAGGGCGATCTGAAATAGACCCTCAGGTTTCATATGACTTTGTCATAGGTTTGTCATGGATTTCTCAAGGTCTTGTCATACATTTGTCATAGCATTGTCATAGCATTGTCATATCATTGTCATAGTAGTGTCATAGATTTGGGATAGATTGGCTATAGTTCCGTTTATTTTAATAGCATTGTCATAGCATTATCATAAATTAAAATTTCTTAAATCCTTGATTTTTTATAATTTTCTATAACTCGATATAGTCGATTAATTTAAAGCAACTCATGCAATAAAAACCTAACTGCATACTTTATTTTTGTGCGAAATTTTTCAAAAATAAGCTTATTTTGAGCACAATTAATTATAGAATGTAAAATAATATCATAAATTTTAATTTCTTAAATTTTTGATTTTTTGTCATTTTCTATAACTATGTCGATTAATTTAAAAGAGCTCGTTCACGAAAAACATTCCTGTAGACTTTATTTTTGGGTAAAAATTAACAAAAAATTATTTTGTTTCATCCTAATTTAATATAGAATGTAAAATAATATCATAAATGTAATTTTTGATTTTTTATCCATTTTTTTATAACTCAGTCGATTAATTTAAAACACACAATCTGTTTTAAATTAATCGACTGAATAAAAAATATAAAATAAAAGAATAAAAATCTTCCTGTAGACTTTATTTTTGGGTGAAAATTATCAAATATCAGCCTATTTTGAGCACAATTAATTATAGAATGTAAAATAATACATCATACATTTTAATTTCATTAATTTTTTTATTTTTTGTCATTTTTTACATCTTAGTCGATTAATTTAAAAATGCCCGTGCTATAAAAACCTTCCTGCACACTTTATTTTTGGGTGAAAATGATCAAAAATTAGCTTATTTTGAACCCAATTAAATATAGAATGTAACATAATACCATGCATTTAGATTTCTTAAATCTTTTATTTTTTATCCATTTTTTATAATTCAGTAGATAAAATTAAAACAACTCCTGCAATATAAACCTTCCTGCAGACTCTATTTTTGGGTGAAAATTATCAAAAATTAGCTTAGTTTGAGCACAATTAAATATAGAATAAAAAATAATATCGTACATTTAAATTTCTTAAATTTTTGATTTCTTATTATATTTTTTATAACTCAGTCGTTTATTTTAAAACAGCTCGTACAATATAAAGCTTTTTGCACATTTTATTTTTGTGTGAAAATTATCAAAAATGAGCTTATATTTTGTTCAATTAAATATAGAACGTAAAATAGTATCGTAAATTTAAATTTCTTAAATTTTTGATTTTGTATCCATTTTTTATAACTAAGTTGATTAATTTAAAACAGCTCGTGCAATAAAAACCTTCCTGCAGATTCTATTTTTGGGTGAAAATTATCAAAAAATAGCTTATTTTGAGCCCAATTAAATATAGAATGTAAAATGATATTTTAATTTTAATTTCATAAATCTTTGATTTTTGATAATTTTTTATAACTCAGTCGATTAATTTAAAACAGTTCGTGCACTAAAAGCCTAACTGCACACTTTATTTTTGTGTGAAAATGATCAAAAATTAAATATAGAATGTAAAATAATATCATAAATTTAAATTTCATAATTTTTTTATTATTTTATCAATTTTTATAACTCTGTCGATTAATTTAAAACAGCTCGTGCAATAAAAACCTTTCTGCACACTTTATTTTTCTTGTGAAAATTTATCAAAAATCGGCTTATTTTAAGCCTAATTGATGTATGTAGAATTTAGAATAATATCATAAATTAAAATTTTTTAAATTGTTGAATTTTTTATCATTTTTTATAACTTAGTCGATTAATTTAAAAATGAACGTGCTATAAAAACCTTCTTGCACACTTTATTATTGGGTAAAAATTATCAAAAATAAGCTTATTTTGAGCCCAATTAAATATAGAATGTAAAGTAATACCATAAATTAAGATTTCTTAAATCTTTAATTTTTTATCATTTTTTATAACTCAGTCTATTAATTTAAAACAACTCGTGCACTAAAAACCTTCCCGCACACTCTATTTTTTAGTGAAAATTGTCAAAATTAGCTTATTTTAAATTCAATTAATTATATAATGTAAAATAATATCATAAATTTAAATTTCTTAAACCTTTGATTTTTTTATCATTTTTTACAACTCAGTCTATTAATTTAAAACAGCTCGTGCAATAAAAACCTTTCTGCAGACTTTATTTTTGGGTAAAAATTATCAAAAATGAACTTATTTTGAGCCCAATTAAGTAAAGAATATAAAATAATATCATAAATTTAAATTTTTGATTTTTTATTCATTTTTTATAACTCAGTTAATTTATTTAAAACAGCTTGTGCAATAAAAACCTTCCTACACATTTTATTTTTGGGTGAAAATTATCAAAAATTTGCTTATTTTGTGCCCAATTAAATTTAGAATGTAAAATAATATCATAAATTAAAATTTCTCAAATCTTTGATTTTTTTATCATTTTTATTTTATTATTGATTATTATAACTAAGTCGATTAATTTTAAACAGCTCATACAATAAAAACCTTCCTGCATACTTAATTTTTACGTGAAAATTATCAAAAATTACGTTAATTTGAGCCCAATTAAATATAGAATGTAAAATAATATCATAAATATAAATACCTTAAATTTATGATTTTTTATAACTCAGTCGATTAATTTAAAACAGCTCGTGCACTAAAAACCTTCCTGCAGACTTTATTTTTGAGTGAAAATTATTAAAAAATTTTTTTGAGCCCAATTAAATACAGAATGTAAAATAATACCATAAAATTAAATTTTTTTAATCTTTGAATTTTTTATCATTTTTTATAATTTACTCGATTAATTAAAAAATGCTCGTGCTATAAAAACCTTCCTGCAGACTTTATTTTTGAGTGAAAATTATTAAAAAATTATTTGTTTTGAGCCCAATTAAATACAGAATGTAAAATAATATCATAAAATTAAATTTTTTTAATCTTTGAATTTTTTATCATTTTTCATAATTTACTCGATTAATTAAAAAATGCTCGTGCTATAAAAACCTTCCTGCAGACTTTATTTTTGAGTGAAAATTATTAAAAAATTATTTGTTTGGAACCCAATTAAATACAGAATGTAAAATAATATCATAAAATTTAATTTTTTTAATCTTTGAATTTTTTATCATTTTTTATAACTTACTCGATTAATTAAAAAATGCTCGTGCTATAAAAACCTTCCTGCATACTTTATTTTTGGGGGAAAATTATCAAATAATACCTTATTTTGTATCCAATTAAATATAGAATATAAAATAAGATCATAAATTTAAATAACATAAATTTTTAATTTTTTACTCATTTTTTATAATTCAGTTGATTAATTTAAAACAACTTGTGCAATATAAACCTTCCTGCAGACTCTATTATTGGGTGAAAATTATCAAAAAATTGAATTTAGAATATAAAATAATATCATAAATTTAAATTTTTTAAATCTTTGATTTTTATAATTTTTTATAACTAAGTCGATTAATTTAAAACAGCTAGTGCAATAAAAATCTTCCTGCAGACATTATTTTTGGGTGAAAATTATAAAAAAATAGCTTATTTTGAGCCCAATTAAATATAGAATGTAAAATAATATCGTAAATTTAAATTTCTTAAATTTTTGATTTTTTATAATTTTTTATAATTCAATGGATTAATTAAAAACAGCTCCTACAATAAAAACCTTCTTGCAGACTTTATTTTTGGGTGAAAATTATCAAAAATTAGCTTAATATGAGCCCACTTAAATATAGAATGTAAAATAATATCATAAATTTTAATTTCTTAAATTTTTTATTATTTTATCAATTTTTATAACTCTGTCGATTAATTTAAAACAGCTCGTGCAATAAAAACCTTCCTGCACACTTTATTTTTCCTGTGAAAATTCGGCTTATTTTAAGCCCAATTGATTATACAATGTAGAATAATATCATAAATTAAAATTTCTTAAATTGTTGATTTTTTATAACTTAGTCGATTAATTTAAAAATGCTCGTGCTATAAAAACCTTCTTGCACACTTTATTATTGGGTAAAAATTATCAAAAATCAGCTAATTTTGAGCCCAATTAAATATAGAATGTAAAGTAATGCCATAAATTTAAATTTCTTAAATCTTTGATTTTTTATCATTTTTTATATCTCAGTCTATTAATTTAAAACAGCTGGTGCAATAAAAACCTTCGTGCACACTCTATTTTTGAGTGAAAATTATCAAAAATTAGCTTATTTTAAGCCCAATTAATTATAGAATGTAAAATAATATCATAAATTTAAATTTCTTAAACCTTTGATTTTTTTATAATTTTGTATAACTCAGTAGATTAATTTAAAATAGCTCGTGCAATAAATCCCTTTCTGCAGATTTTATTTTTGGGTAAAAATGATCAAAAATAAACTTATTTTGAGCCCAATTAAATATAGAATATAAAATAATATCATAAATTTAAATTTCTTAAATTTTTGATTTTTTATCCATTTTTTATAACTCAGCCAATTAATTTAAAACAGCTTGTGCAATAAAAACTTTCCTACACATTTTATTTTTGGGTGAAAATTATCAAAAATTTGCTTATTTTGTGCCCAATTAAATTTAGAATGTAAAATAAATAATAAATTTAAATTCCTTAAATTTTTGATTTTTTTTATCATTTTTTATAACTCAGTCGATTAATTTTAAACAACTCATACACTAAAAACCTTCCTGCACACTTAATTTTTACGTGAAAATTATCAAAAATTACCTTATTTTGAGCCCAATTAAATATAGAATGTAAAATAATATCATAAATTTAAATTTCTTTAATTTTTTATTTTTTATGCATTTTCTATAACTGTCTCTTGTTTGAAATTACCATTTCTCGAAATTGGTTTGTAATAGCAACTTCTAGGTTACATTTTATTTTTGAATCCAATTAAATCTACTTTTGTAAGAACATAATTTCGCTTTAATTGAATACCGTTACATCACCAAAAATTTTATTATAAATCATTATTCTAGTCAAGTCAATCCGTGAACTTTTATGGGTTAATATATGATATAAACTGATTATGAATTACCAAATGGCATCTATGTTGATGTTTAGTGAGTGTGTACTATGCTGAATAGTTCTGGATACTATCTACTATGTACTATGCTCACTACGACAGAGAAGTATTTTATGAACTGATGCGTAACTAGGGTATGGCAGGCATCGCACGTGCCACTGAAGGGGGCCGCGAAAAAGCGTTTTTTAGAAAATAAAACGTAAGCAACCCAGCTCAGTGGCCGAGTAGTTAGAGTCATCGTCCGTGTCGTACTGAGCATTGGGGAGCCTGAGTTCGATCCCCGGCGGGGAGCGAATCACCTTTCACAGTTTTTCAGAGGGTTTCTGTGAAGTTAAAGTAAATACTGGGTGATTAAACTCCTCTGAGCTTCTCCCTTGACCGGCGGAAAAGTCTCACGGCTGATAGCCCTATAAATAATAAACGAAACTGCTTAAGTAACAAATTAGTGAAACGAGCATCATATTACGCCTTTACAGTCTAGGCAAAGATTAGGTATTTATATTTAAGTCTAGATAAAGTGGCAAATTATTTTTTTAAATTATTCTGTTGAACCTGAGCATCAGGGAGGATGAGTATGAGCCCCATCGGGGCGAATTTTTGCAAATTACCTTTCACAGTTGTTCAGAGGTTGTATGTGAAGTTAATGTAAATACCGGGTAATTAAACTCCTCTGAGCTTCTCCTTCAACCGGTGGAAAAGCATTACGGCTGATAGCCCTATAGAGATATAGTGTTTTGATTCGGTTGAATACTTTTCACTTAAATAAAGATTACTTACAGTAGAGTGACATCTACAGTGTACTATATTAACTGAAACTAGTGATATTCTAATGATATCTATAGACAGAGTAGCATCTAGCTATTTAAAACTGTACCACACAATTCCAGTGAATCCTCACTCAAAGATATCTAGATTTAAAAACCCGCCCAACTACAGCAACCGACATATACGAAACGTAAACTACAGCTGTGTTTAACTAGATGTAGCTGCACGTCCAACCAGCTTAAGTCATTAAGGTCAATCCCCACTCACCATCAGCGTTATTACCTGTAAGCCAGTTTCACACAACCACTCCCACCGTACCGCAATATGACTTAAGTCCCCTATGCGCCAGCGTTTTAAGCAATGTGCAACCGTCCTCAAAAAAGGTGACTTAACCTTAAAAGAACCGCTGGCGAATGAAAGTTTCCCGACATTCTCTCGCTGTTGACGATGGCGTTCGCGGTGCCCGCAACAACACCGCGATGAAGACAACCCGCGCGCGCGACTTCGCGTAATTGTGTGCGCGTATGTGTGGTTGTTGTTGTTATTGTGTTGTTTATTTGTGTGCTGTGTATTTTGTTTAACGCTTCTTCCACCTAAAAAATGACGGGGCACCTGCAGATCCGGGCAGTCCACGCCTGCATAGCCGTTCTACTTTTTTACTTTAAGGTACACACAATGCGACAAGCTTTCGCAACCTGTTGATGGTAATTACGCTCCGCAAAATTGTTGCTAGTCGTTGTTCTAAATTCGTAGCTGTGTGTATGTCAGGTCTGGTAACCGTTTTGTGTTTTGTTTGGTTTTGTGTCAAAGCCACCTATCTGCAACAGGAACTGTTCCGATTGTTATGAATCATTCGTGTGTGGTAACTCGGTCCGGTATAATGCAATAGGTGTGAATTTTGGAATCGAATTTGGTTGCGCAAGGAAATTAAAATGTAGGTCTATTTAATATTTATGAGTTCATATTGGACTTGAATGTTGTTAGAAACTTTTTTTGCATAACTACTTGTCAGGTGCGAATTTGATGCTTAAGGTCATTTTAAGTAGAAATGCATGATTTGTATGATTTGTAGGGTCCCTACATACCCTACAAATCATACAAATCATGCATTTCTACTTAAAATGAACTTAAACATCAAATTCGCACCTGACAAGTAGTTGGTAAAGTGGAACGTGTACCATACGGATTTAAATATATTCAAAAAAATCGTTTATGTACTCCTCATTTAATGTGCTAAATAAGTAATTAGGTTAAAATGATAATTACATTGCCACAAAATAAACCCATTCATGAATTTATTTATTTATTTATATAATCAATTTTTTAGCTCAAAAGTTGTTCAAGAAATGAAATCATATATCCTCCTCCCATACAATTTATCCTTGACAAATGAACGCGTTATATTTTTCCATTCGATCTACCATCCAATTAAATATTTCAAATAATTTGCTGTATGATATGAGACAATTTAGATTGTCTTGCATCTTTAGGCCATTAATGAATACAACTCTAAAATACCTAGATTCCTATTTTTTATCCCTAATTTTGACGCAATTTAAGTTTAAAGTTATAGAAAGAGAAAACAATATTAGCTTGTGGCGTATCCGCCCTTAAAGCTAGATTATAATAGAAATACTACTTATTTTAGTTTTATTACTCGAGACACATAAATGCTAAAAACTTAAAAATCCCTAGATTGATATTTATAAAATTTTGCTTATATAATAGCAAATATAATAAGCTATTCAAATATGTCATAATAAACAATACCGGGTAGCAAATTTTTATGCAATTCAATATTAAACTGGATGCAATTTTTATTACCTTGACGACGAGATGTATAATTATTTAAAAACCGCAGAATTTTTCCTTATGATAAATACTATACAGGGTGTTTCACAAATGTAGGACGAAAATTATGGAGGATTTTGAAACGGCCAAACATGGTTTAATCATCATGTTTGACTGTTATAAAATCCTCCATCATTTTTGTCCTCCATCATCTTTGTCCTCCATGTATGAACACCCTGTATAGTACACACAAAAAAAACTCTTCTTCAATATCACCAACTAATATGTTATGAGTACAGATCTTTTTATTTAGAACAGTGTAACCATTTTATTCCACCAGCCACCTACTTTACTTATACAACAAAAGATTTTAAAAAGCGGAATTTAGAATTAACCGATTCTAATGTATCCACTTTGGTATTATTATTATTATTAATTGTGTTACATACTCAAGTACTATTTCACATGTGCACACTGTTTAAGTATGTTATCCAATCTAGTTGAATCAATTCGAAATTACAGGAAGAGAAAAAAACAACAAAAGACTTCCCACTGTAACAATTCCCATCACAATTAATAGCCCTCTTGATGCCATCATTCGGCACGCATCGTTTGTTTTTTAATCCGGCCGCGAAGAAGCGTCACAGTGGCACACGTGCACGACTTTTCCACGGGTGTGGATGTGGATAGATTTCCTTCTGCGAAACACGTGTGCATCAACTTTCTAAACTGCGGGCCACTAAAAGTGTATCGCATGTCTGTCTGCAATTGTGATAACGTGCGATTGTGGATGCGAGATGAATTGATAATAAATAAACTAATAACTAATAAATAACGAAAATATTAGTATATTGATAGAATTTATTTTTTATAAAACTAAATATTTTATGAAATTTTGTTTAATTGAGGGCAAACAATTAAACAAAACTTCACAAAATATTTGGTTTGGTATTGTTTTACCGAAAACGCCTTCACATTTTCTAACTAGGATTGTGGAAATATGTGATAACTTTTCGGGGAAAAAACTACATTATAAGAATGATATTGTTGTCTTGAATAATTTAGAGAGAAAAAGAAGATATGAAGATAAAATATGAAAATATATGAAAATATATAAAAAATATGAAAAATATGAAAAATATGAAAAATATGAAAAATATGAAAAATATGAAAAATATGAAAAATATGAAAAATATGAAAAATATGAAAAATATGAAAAATATGAAAAATATGAAAAATATGAAAAATATGAAAAATATGAAAAATATGAAAAATATGAAAAATATGAAAAATATGAAAAATATGAAAAATATGAAAAATATGAAAAATATGAAAAATATGAAAAATATGAAAAATATGAAAAATATGAAAAATATGAAAAATATGAAAAATATGAAAAATATGAAAAATATGAAAAATATGAAAAATATGAAAAATATGAAAAATATGAAAAATATGAAAAATATGAAAAATATGAAAAATATGAAAAATATGAAAAATATGAAAAATATGAAAAATATGAAAAATATGAAAAATATGAAAAATATGAAAAATATGAAAAATATGAAAAATATGAAAAATATGAAAAATATGAAAAATATGAAAAATATGAAAAATATGAAAAATATGAAAAATATGAAAATATGAAAATATGAAAATATGAAAATATGAAAATATGAAAATATGAAAATATGAAAATATGAAAATATGAAAATATGAAAATATGAAAATATGAAAATATGAAAATATGAAAATATGAAAATATGAAAATATGAAAATATGAAAATATGAAAATATGAAAATATGAAAATATGAAAATATGAAAATATGAAAATATGAAAATATGAAAATATGAAAATATGAAAATATGAAAATATGAAAATATGAAAATATGAAAATATGAAAATATGAAAATATGAAAATATGAAAATATGAAAATATGAAAATATGAAAATATGAAAATATGAAAATATGAAAATATGAAAATATGAAAATATGAAAATATGAAAATATGAAAATATGAAAATATGAAAATATGAAAATATGAAAATATGAAAATATGAAAATATGAAAATATGAAAATATGAAAATATGAAAATATGAAAATATGAAAATATGAAAATATGAAAATATGAAAATATGAAAATATGAAAATATGAAAATATGAAAATATGAAAATATGAAAATATGAAAATATGAAAATATGAAAATATGAAAATATGAAAATATGAAAATATGAAAATATGAAAATATGAAAATATGAAAATATGAAAATATGAAAATATGAAAATATGAAAATATGAAAATATGAAAATATGAAAATATGAAAATATGAAAATATGAAAATATGAAAATATGAAAATATGAAAATATGAAAATATGAAAATATGAAAATATGAAAATATGAAAATATGAAAATATGAAAATATGAAAATATGAAAATATGAAAATATGAAAATATGAAAATATGAAAATATGAAAATATGAAAATATGAAAATATGAAAATATGAAAATATGAAAATATGAAAATATGAAAATATGAAAATATGAAAATATGAAAATATGAAAATATGAAAATATGAAAATATGAAAATATGAAAATATGAAAATATGAAAATATGAAAATATGAAAATATGAAAATATGAAAATATGAAAATATGAAAATATGAAAATATGAAAATATGAAAATATGAAAATATGAAAATATGAAAATATGAAAATATGAAAATATGAAAATATGAAAATATGAAAATATGAAAATATGAAAATATGAAAATATGAAAATATGAAAATATGAAAATATGAAAATATGAAAATATGAAAATATGAAAATATGAAAATATGAAAATATGAAAATATGAAAATATGAAAATACGAAAATACGAAAATACGAAAATACGAAAATACGAAAATATGAAAATATGAAAATATGAAAATATGAAAATATGAAAATACGAAAATACGAAAATACGAAAATACGAAAATACGAAAATACGAAAATACGAAAATACGAAAATACGAAAATACGAAAATACGAAAATACGAAAATACGAAAATACGAAAATACGAAAATACGAAAATACGAAAATGCGAAAATACGAAAATACGAAAATACGAAAATACGAAAATACGAAAATACGAAAATGCGAAAATACGAAAATACGAAAATACGAAAATACGAAAATACGAAAATACGAAAATACGAAAATACGAAAATACGAAAATACGAAAATACGAAAATACGAAAATGCGAAAATACGAAAATACGAAAATACGAAAATACGAAAATACGAAAATACGAAAATGCGAAAATACGAAAATACGAAAATACGAAAATACGAAAATACGAAAATACGAAAATACGAAAATACGAAAATACGAAAATACGAAAATACGAAAATACGAAAATACGAAAATACGAAAATACGAAAATACGAAAATACGAAAATACGAAAATACGAAAATGCGAAAATACGAAAATACGAAAATACGAAAATACGAAAATACGACAAGACGCCAACATATTTTATACGAAATATAATGAGCTCATACTCGATTTTTTTGGAAAATCTTCATTTTTTCACTTTTCCGGGAGTACACCAGTAGACGCTTTGCCCACACCTGCTATATACCAATAAAGAGTTAATCTTAAAATCGTATACTTCTATTAAGTTGTTGTTATACAGTACAGTTTACTTAATTTTTGTAAAACACAAAAAATAATAGACGATGGGTTATACAATTAGAATAGAAACGACGTATCAAATTCCAATAAAAAAAACAGCATTCGGGACAACATTGTGTTCACAATTTCCATAAATTAATTAATAAATAATACGCGTTTGTGCAATATCAATTAAAGCGTTACAAAAACGATATAGCAGCAGTTCGCGTTTTAAATACAAATAATCCAATTATACAACGCATCGCCGCACTTGCTGTTTGCAACAGACAATCGCGAACAAATGGCGCAATTATGTAAACTAGAAAGCACACGTTATTAATTGTAAAACTATTATGCACAATCAGGAGGATTGTGGCGATCACAACGTGTCGGGCGTTAATTGACATGTTCGCGGCTTTCCAATTTTTAGCAGCTCGGTGGCAGTGAGAAAAAAACTGGACACCGGCAGAGAGAGAGAGAGAGAGAGAGAGAGAGAGAGAGAGAGATTGATTTCATAGCGGCTTTCGCTAGATATAACTTTCAATCAAATAATTTTCTTTATGGAGAAAATTGATATTGCGTTATGAATCAGTTTGAAATTCAATCACACACACAACACAGTAATGTGGTATTAGCCATCCAATTCATAGTGAAATAAAATAAAATAATTATATTTAAAACAAATACAATAAAATAATTTAATGAGGTTCTATATTATATAAAAAACATTTAAATTCACCTCATTCTAATTGAAAATAGTAGTAGTTATTGTATTTTTTTACCATAAACTGTAGTTTCCTTGGGAAACTAAAACTAGTTTATTTATCTTTATTATTATCATAATTACAATTATAAATTATTAACTGTATTTTTCTTTTGGAAATAATTTTTATATATATATATATATATATATATATATATATATTCTTCTTGGTAATATTTCCTTTTGCATTTGACATACACATACAATATAATTGTATATTGTATGTGTATGTCAAATGCAAAAAGGAAATATTACCAAGAAGAATATATAAAAAAAATTATTTCCAAAAGAAAAATACAGTTAATACTTTATAATTGTAATTATGATAATAATAAAGATAAATAAATTAGTTTTAGTTTCCCAAGGAAATTACAGTTTATGGATACCAAAGCAGCATGAATTGCTGGTATGGAATGCCCCCCATCCGATTCTGTAATTTTGTACGTGATGGTGGTTAATATTAATGCTTGTTTACATATTTCCATTATTTCCCAGAATATTACAAAAATTGTGTGAAAAATGTGATTTTTGAGCATTTTCACGGTGTTTAGGCCGAAATATTATGCAGGATAAAAAAGACCTTTATTTGGCATATTCGCACCACCTTCTCTTTTACAAAATTCCCCCCTAATAATCAATACTTTCATAAACAAAAAAAGAAGAAAAATGAATTAACATAAAATACATATTGTCTGAAACGATTTAAGGCTAAATTAGATTTTATTTTAACAATTCTCCAACTCATTATCAGTTAATAACCCTAAACACGCAATTGCGATTGTTGTCGGGATAATCTCAGCCAGCCTCCTGTTTCAAGCTATGCGGAGGAC